>WEIT01008792.1:289-31888 GCA_013389985.1 Dryoscopus gambensis | reverse complement strand
AGTCTTTTTCTCCTTAGCTGTTTATACCACCCAGTTGTGGTGAAGTATCTAGAGATGCCTTTGCCTGGCAGCTATGCGGGTAATTAAATTGGCCTGAAGAGTTTCTAGGTAATTATCTTTATGCAGCTCAATTTATCTGCAAGTCATGTGAGAGTGATACTTGGAATTTAGCTGTGTTGTGCTATTAACAGGATTCTGAACTGGTATTTTTGGGATTGACTCTAATGGGTTCTATCTCTTAGTGGAAGTTAGAGGCTGAGCTGCCTCTCCACAGACCTACTTGTTTGATCTGGGTTGTAGGGAAAAAGAACTTACTTGTTTTCCTCATAGTAATTTTTCTGCTTTGAGGTGTAGTAATTTTGTTTTGTTTCTTGGTGCCTTTCAGCTTGTACCTCCTTTTAAACCTCAAGTGACATCTGAGACAGACACCAGGTATTTTGATGAAGAATTTACAGCTCAGACTATTACAATAACACCGCCTGAAAAATGTAAGTCAGAAGTGATGCATAAGCATGATGTAACAATAATGTTTATAATAAAGCAGTGCGGAAGGTTCTTTCTGTTTGAATAGAAAAGCTGTTCTCACTGTTACTTATAAAAGTCTTCAGATGGAAGTGTGTAAGAGTAACTCTCAATGACAGCTTTATTTTTAAGATGCAATAATTACAAAGCTTAGAACGTTAGATCACTCTAGGCTGGCTTTTGGGGGCATTTTTGGTATGGGCTTTTTGGTATTGATTTTGTTTGGGGTTTTTTCATTTGTTTGTTGGTTTGGGGGGCTTTTTTTGCTTGTTTTTAAATAAGAGAAGATACCAGCTTCAAGTGTTTACTGGTTGGCAGTCACGGTCCCAGTTCAGCAGAGTACTTGGAACATGGACCCTTCTTCAAGCATGTGGACAGAGCTGGTGGCTTCAGTGGGCTGTGTAGCTTTAGTAAGATAGGCATGTTTTGAAATACTCTGAAGACAATACTTTGGGGAAAAAAAAGGATTACTTGAAAATTAAATTCCCTATCAAGTCCTATGCTTCAGCAGAGATCTGAAAGAAGGTGTTAATACGGATGTAACCACGGCACTGGACCTTGCACAATTTCTTTATTGGAGCGAATGCGATTCCACCATAGTTTGCGTTTTTGTCATCTTCTGTTACACACAAGAATCATGATCTGATTAGCCAAGCCAGGACTTTACAGT
Organism: Dryoscopus gambensis; assembly: GCA_013389985.1. Taxonomy (NCBI): domain Eukaryota; kingdom Metazoa; phylum Chordata; class Aves; order Passeriformes; family Malaconotidae; genus Dryoscopus; species Dryoscopus gambensis. The sequence continues at coordinate 30,696 of WEIT01008792.1, read as the reverse complement.
TACTTACCAAGCCAGAGCTTTTAAAATCTTGCTCCTGAGTTCATGAATGAATTTTCTTTCTAAACGGAGATATTTGGGGTTTTGTTTGTTTGTTTATATTGGAGGCTGAGAAAGGAGAATAACAAAAGTAGACAATAAAGGCTGTAGTTATGGTTGCTTAGCCTTCCATAAAGCAAGCTCATTTTTTGATGTTTTGGAACTCCCAGGTTAGCTGCAGTTTTCTGTTCCTAAATAGATCGAGAGTATTTTCTGGATTTTGCATTTTTAGTGTTTGAGCACAGTCATAGAACCATAGAGTGGTTTGGATTGGAAGGGACCTTAAAGTCCACCTGGTTCCAATCCCCCTGCCTTGGGCAGGGGCACCTTCCACTAGACTGGGTTGCTCAAAATCCATAATTTAAGTGATTTTAAGTCCTTCTGCTGTGAAAAAAGAACCTCTTCTTCTCCCATCTATCTTGATAAAAATTTGTTCATCTTTGTAACTTGAACAAATTTTTCTGAAATTTGGATTAGCTTGGGGTCTGTTGATGCCATATCAGACCTGCATTAACTCTAGTGTTTATGTGTAGAATATATGAAGATACAAAAGACACGGAATTCTGAAAGGTTGCATATAAATACATTGTTAGAATACCAGTCTCAGCAGGAGTCTTTAAGAATAAGCTCTGTTAAAAATCCATGTGAGAATGTACATCCAAATTCTCAGAGTTAGGTAACATCCGGTGCCTGCTTTCCGTTGGCACTGGAGGAATTATGTAAATAAAAGTATTTGTGAATTTGGCTTATTCCGTATTTCTTCTGATCTCAGTAAATACTGTAAAAATAGGCAGTTTACTAAAAATAATATCTAAGAATTGAAACACATAGAACCTGTATGAATTGCCATTTTGTAGCTGTTTTTCCTTTTAACTCACTTTGAAATGGAGGAATATTTAAATATATCTACAGTAAAATGATAATTTCCTGAGCTCAGCTCAAGAAATGATGGAAACTGGCTGCCTCAGTTGGCACTTGGCTTCTGTGCTGCCAGAGGCTGTGTGTGCTGGCATGTTTGGATTAGCCTAGAACGGGTAGTAGTGATTAAAGTTCTCAGATGATAGTCAGAATAAAATGAACCAACCAATCAACCCAGCCTAAAATAAATAGTGACTTTTGGGCATGATGTCCTTTCAGTGAGTATCATCCTGCTGTGTGAACATAAGCTATGTGCTTAACTAAAGTCTTACTTCAACTTGAGCCTTCAACCTCAGCACTGAACCCTGAAAGATGTACTGCATATCAGGTGAATAATAAAATTTTATTGCAAATACACTGATGTTTTGAACTTCTTCCTTAACACAGATGACGAGGATGGTATGGACTGCATGGACAATGAGAGGCGGCCGCATTTCCCCCAGTTTTCCTACTCTGCAAGTGGACGAGAATAACTTTTTTGTTCTGCTGCTTCACTGTCATCTTAGGTTTATCACTGAAAATGATTCCTGAACATCACCACCAGTACTAGATACTACTATGATAGCAGGGGCACTTTCAGAGACCATTCCAAATTGAACAAGTTTCTTTCCCAAACCTACCTAAAATCCATACTGGTTTTGCATGACATATGAGATTCTCTCTACTCCGCTCTCCTGCTGTTGCTGGTGCCCACAGTCTCAGTATAATAGCAACGTCAAGAAGTTACTAACAGTTTCTTTGAAGGTAGATGACTTGACTTCAGCACTGTACACTTTGTGAACAAGTAGTCATCTATTTTTCCTCACAGTGGAGGCTAAACAAAAGCCATGTTGGTCCAGCTAATCTTCTTCTAGAAGATGAATCTAAATTGTAATTAGTCTAAACAGACTAGGCGATAACATTTTCTTGCATCTGTTTGTGCTGGTTAGAATGAGGAAACGTAGAGGTGGTGATGTACATATGCAAGGTTTCTGTTAGGCATATCATTACTTGAAGCAGGTCTGTGTCATTAACATCTGGCTGGATTTTGTTTGGGAAATGTTTGAGAGAAGGACTTAAACTGTCTATATATATAAATATATATATATATAATTTTTTAATTACTGTTGGATACTACAGAAGAAGCAGAAGGGCTGGGCTCACCCAGCCTGCCACTTAGAACTTCCAGGTTCATGTGCAATCTTGGAGAATTGAACATTATACATGCAAGAAATGAAGGCATAAAAACAGCAGTTGAAGTTGTTCAAGGGGTCTTATAATTTGCACCAGATAACATCTTTCTCATGCTTTTCTCTTTCATGATATGCATCACCTCTGATGGCTGAAGAATGTAGACAGGCATAATGGTATTGCTTTTCACCAAAATATGTGCACCAAGGTAAACAGGTGTTTGCCTTACTTGTTTTTATTTTGAGTTTGTGAATTAGCTTCCTCTCCAGGTGTTTAACTCTGAATATTCTTTTTTTTTTCCTTTTCCCTTTTTTTTTGTTATACTGCAGTAGTATTTATTTTTAGAGATAAGGTTTGTATGTGTCATGTTTGCAAATGCTGCTACATCTTAGAACAGGCTTATAGCAGTTAATTTTGTAATATATGGAAGGACTGTACAAGCTGAAGGGAATAATGCACTTTTCTCCCATGTGGAAATTTTAACAAGGCTCTGAAATTGTACATACTGCTTAGAACCAGATTTTTGTGAATGAAATAGTGTCTTTTAACTGTTTGGCAGTGGAGGTGGGGAATTCCAACCTCACGTGCCAAGGGGTTAAAAGTGAACAGACAAAAAAGCTACATCTTGTGCTCCATTTAGGGATAAACATAATGTAAGAGCCTGACAGCACAAGAGAAAATGTCTGTTCCATATGAAGGAATTGCATTTGAACAACGAGACCACAGTGATTACAAGAAAAGCACTTTATTTTTAACAATTAAAATAGTAAATTTCTGCGATCAGCCGTTCTCAAGGAAGATTTGCCCTCAACCAAAAGAGTCCCGAAACCCAGCAAGTTATATATAACCGTGGTACCTGATTGACTGAATTTCAAACATCACAACAAACACTCCACTGATAGGGAAACGTCTTTCCATTTCTGAAGATCTGTATCTAACAGAACATGTGCATAAACTTTAGCTTTGATCTTCAGCAATGATAATCTTAATAATAAACCCTTTGGTGCTAGGAGTTGGGGTGTCACGCGGCGCAGCGACAGAGCACGCGCACCCTTGCAGGCGACACAGGGAACCCCGACTCCGTGGGATTATCATTGGAAGTATCTCTGTGTTCAGCTCTTGTTAGCTCCCACAAAGACTGTGATATTGCAGAGTATTCCTGGTTGCGTTGTGTGAGTGAGTAGATGAGTCTGAGAGGAGAGATGTTCCTACACAGATGCCTTAGCCTCTTGATGTGGAAAGTTGCGTGCCCAAGCATGAAGCCCACTGCTGGCAGTGCATGTGCTGGGATGGTCAAGGGGTAGATGGGCATTTTAGCAAGGCAGCTAAAGACGCAGAGTAATTTAGACAATTTTTCATGTTTCGTGTTTTATCTTTAGTAATGGATGGATAATCAGATAGAAATATATCACTATGTATATTCTAACTGCATAGGATTTCCTTATGTCACCCTGTAACACTAAAGACGTGTAGATGTTGTCCCTGTGCGGAGAGAAAAGAGAGCAGCAAATGTGTTGCAGGTCGGTCCTGGAGTGGTGGTGTAGAGGTGTCTACACTGACACAGTGAGCGAGTGACTGAAATAACCAAGTACCTAACAGACGGGCATTAATTAGTTCTCTGCAAAGGTCTTGTGCTTACAGACTGAAACTATGGTGATTCAAAATCTGTGTTACATGCCTGTGTTTTCTCCCCTATGTTTTCAGCTTGTAATAGCAATAAGTTTCTTGGTACAGGGCAGCTCCAGCCAGTGACCGACTGGCCATGGCTCTGGCCAGCGGCTCCGCGTGGCAGCAACACCTTGGGCTTTGCTCTCCATCGCGGAGCCAGGTAGTGCGCGGCTTGCAGGAAGGGCCTGTCGGTGAACTATCGGAAAACCTTTTAAGACATCACTTGCATTGCATTGTCTGCCTTCTGAAACATCAGTGATTGAGTTTATGATGCAAAGAGTCAGCAGCCACCTTGTGCCGCCCAGGCTTGGGGGATTCCCTCTTACCAGTGTTAGATGACAGAGCAATGGACAAGCAGTGCTGAGAGAAACTTTTGAAGCTCTTCTTTTGCTGTCTGCAGCTGTGGTTGGATTTGGACAGGAGGTGGTGGCTGGTTGTCTTGGTGAGCCTTTTGAGCACAGTACACTTCAGACCCTGACTCCAGCTTGTACTGACTTCCATGACATAGAGTATGCCCTCTTGTACTGCAGCCATCTCGGAGGAAATAGGTCATTTCTGTTTGGATTTTGCCAGTTTTGCACACAGCTTTGCTTTCCACACTAATCCATCTTCCAGTACATTCCCGTTGCTTAAAGAACACTTATTCCAGTATTGTTTTACCTTTTTTTTTCCATCTTTACTTGCGGCTTCTTAAAGCTGACTGTTCTTGCAGGAGCCATGTGCTTCTCCTAGAGTACAAAAGTAAGGTCTTTCCTTACTAACTGCAGGGTCTATATATTACACCTCAATGTACACACTTTGCTGCTACTGTTTGTACTGTCTACAGTAGAATTTCCTTATCTTGCTCCTGGTAGTGCATTACAGGCAAGCATGAAATGTAAAGTATTTATTTAAATAAAAACCTCTAAATTGGTAATTGAATTACCTCCCTGTAGCTTTAGAGTTTGTGACATTTCTTGACCTTGCTAGTTCTTTCATTAGATCCATGCAAGATCTAGTCATATGGTTAAGGATATTAAGCAGACACGACTACGAACCCAAGAAACTGTATTACTGTTGGTCATATTTAAACTGTTTATTTCCTTAAGTATATGACCCACAAGGATGTGAAATAACTACAAGAAACTGTTTTTGTACACTGTACATCCTTAGTATTTTTACACGTATATGATAGGGATGCACATTATTTTCCTTCGTACAGACAGCTTAAATAAAGCACTATGTCAATCTGCTACTTCTGTGTTTTTTAATGCTAATTTGTTCTGGAGGTTTGTAAATATATATATATATATGTTCAAGCTTGCCACAGAGGACGTATTTTTTTATATCAGCACATTACTATTAAATATCTTAGAGGATAAAATTCTTAAGTTGTTCTGTGTCAGAGAAAGAAAAATGGAAATAAGAAGGCTATATTGCAGATTACAAAAGATTTCTCAAGTTTTGGGTTAAATATTTACTTCATATTTTAAAGTAATTTTATATAGGTTAGATGTTTCAATCCTGAAATGCACAAAGAATTTACTTAATTTCTTCTTACAAGAAAATGTACATCATTATTTTTTTATCACTGTATATATAATGATCTCTGCATGTTTAGTTACAAGTTTTATTTGCTGTGAAGTCCTAGTGATAACTGTAACTCGCTGTGACGTATTTCAAATACTGGGTGAACAGTTTCAGCTTGTAAATGACTCAGTTACAGTATTGTCAAAAAAAAAGTTTTTATGACTAAGCAAAATGTATCTGTGCTTTGGACCGAGGCTGTTTCCATACAGGTGGTTCCTGTTAACTCTATGAGGTGTATGTCACTTATAAAAGTAAATTTGGGTTATTCTTTTGAAGACACACTCCTATCAGAACATCCACCATTTAAGTGATTTTCAGCTGATGAAATTCTTGGCCTCATATCCCATAGCTAGGTGATGTTTGGGCAAGGAGAGGGGAAAAAAGGGCAGGTGGGATTTGCAGGGCACTGCAAAAGGGGACTCTTTGAAGCCCATGGGCTGGTGCAGGGCTGGTTGAACCAGCTGATCTGGAGGGCTGAGTGTCCCTAAAGCAGTGGGGTCATCCAGGTTTTCTGACAGGTTTTCTGTTCTCTGACGTGAATGTTTCTCAGGAATAGAGGTGCTTCATCCAGGTCTCAGGTTTTTTCCTTTTTCTTTTTCCTCCTTTTTTTTCCTCCCCCACCTTGTAATAGGAAAGAGCATCAGGGAGACAGCCATCCATTAGTTCAGTGATACCAGAATGTCACTGACCAGGACAAAGCTGCAGCAGTGACAGGACTGTCTGGTCAGGCTGCATGCCGTGTTGCGGAATCATGCTCTGGCTGCTGACCTGGATTTGATCGTCCAGTCTGATGCTTGTAAACTTTGCAAAACCAAGCATTTAGCGCTTAAGTAGAAGCAAGGGAAGGGGGGGAGGGATATGAGACAGGTAGGTGTGGTGCTGTAACGACTCATTAATTGTTACAAAGTAGAGTATCTGCTGCAGGGGAAGTTATTCCTTGTAGACTCCCAGCAACACAGGTAGTTGCACCTATGCCTGCGATGAGTATGAAAAACCTACTTCCAGCTACATATACTGACAGCCCAGGACTCTTTGTTGAAATCAGACCTGTACATGCACGTGGGTGGCTGGCAGTGGAGCCGTGCATGTGGCCGCCAGAAGCCACCTGGTAGGTGAGGCAGGTCCAGAAAGGTTGAGGGTCCCGCTGTGCTCCAGGGTCTCAGTGAAGCCTAAATGCCAGGAATAGGTGCCCGAGTTCCTTTGCACGTGTAACCTATAGGCACTGTCTCCTATTGAAACACAGATTTATGCTGTGGAATAATAAAAAAAATAAATTCTGAAGTTTGCATTTTCCTACATTTATAAATGTATATTCTTAACTGTGTAACCATCTATAAAGTAGTGACACTTAAAAAGCTGTCAGTCTGATTACTGTGAAAAATCCCAAGTTCGACTAGAGCGGGCTTTCCTTCAGCAGCCTTTCTTGTCCCTGAAGACCTGAGGCCTTTCTCAGCACGCTTAGTGTTCTATCTGTGAAGCTGTTCAGGGAGGCGATCAGATGTGTTTGGCAGTTTTATCCAGCAGGAAATTGAAGGGAGGAAAAATCACTTTGATGTTACGGCTGTACCACTAATAATTCTTAAAATATAAGGGAAGGAAAGATTGTGTTCCACACCCAATGGTAATATATTGCATGTGTTGTTACTCTTATTTTTGTTACATTTTCCGTGTTCATGCTGGCTGAAGTAGCTTTATTGCTGGGGAACTGTTCTTTGTGCTTTTTTCCCCCCTTTACCAACTACTCTGAAAAAAATAGATGTAGAAACTTTGCTCTCGTGTGTGTAGCTTATCCTACACTAGACAGCAAAAGATTCAGATAAATTCTTTCTGAAACAGTTGGGTATTTGAAAAGTAACCTTGAAAAACATGAGTGCAAAGATAACCAGAAAAAAAGCCCTCCACCTGTACCCTCCATATGTTTTAGGTTGAGTAATTTGAAGCCAAGTTCAGCTGGTGCCCTGAATATGTGCTGGTGGAAAAGTCCAGCTCCACCACTTCAGTGCGGAGCCCAGCACCTCCTGTAATGGCTCCTCTGCAGTAATCAAGGGCTCCTTTCTCTTAAAGGCTTTGTTCAGTGAATGTTTTAAGGGGCAACCTGACCCATGGAAATTCCTCTCCATTAGGTGGAATATTTCTCAACCGTCTTATGCTTTTCTGATTAAGTAGTTTTCAGGACTCTCACTTTTTATATAAAAGTGACAAATATCCTGTTGAATAAAGTTCCCAGGTATATTCTGGAACCGAGTTTGGAAAAAGGAGGGCAGTGTACATGTGCAGCACTTGCAAACAGCCCCCTTATCCCTCCTCCCCCTGCACATGCTTTCCCTTGAATTCAGAAGGACAGAACAAGGAACCTAGAGATCCTATTAGGTTTATTGATATTTCAGTCTGTAAATAATATAGACATGTATGTTCAATTATGAAAATAGATGAAAACATTTTATAAAAATTGTACAAATTATTGACATCCACACCACGTAATAGCTGTTAAAACTGGCTTGCAAGCCTGGTCTTTTTGAAAAGTCTCAGCTGTTGTCCCAGAAAGTTTGGTAGGCTGGTAAGGCTTCAAAATATTTGTGATTCTGTAGTTAAAACCAAATAGAAACCAGCTGAAATCAGCTAGCAAGTGTGCCTGTTTTCTGCAGAGGTGTCTTTGGGTGAACCTCAGACACGTTTCAGCCAGGTGCAGAGCAGACCTGAAAGATAAAAGGAAGAGATGGGCAGTCTGTATGGCAGTGCCTGTGTTTCTCATTTGTGTCACTTCAGCCTGCAGGCAAATTCTTAGAAGAGAAATAAAAACTGGTTAAGACTGCAGTAAGGCAGAGTAAACAAGTACTGTTTCAAAGCCTGCACTTTCTGTGGGCCTGCTGTCTCCACCTCTTTCTAAGCTCAGAAGTCTTACAGGTAGCAAGAACAAGAGATACCTGATTTCTGAAAAACAGGATCTCCATGAGCTTTTGACATGGCTCCTGTTTAGCAGTAAATAAGTGAGCTCTTGTTTTGGGGCACGTCTAAGATCCTGCCCCTTCTCCCTTCCAAGAAGAAGATGGCAGGGTTTTGCCAGAGGGTGTTTACTGTGCGCGTGTCTGGGGTGGGCAGCTGTAGCAAAACAGGAAACTGTTGCCGTGGTGCCCGTAGGAAACCTCTGGTGGGAAGGCTAATTCGCAGTTTTGAAGCTCTTGCATAGCTGTTGTTTGCGCTTCCTCGGTAGCACTTAAGGACTGAATTGAGCAAGACATCAAACTATTGGAGCTGGGGGAGCTACCTCGAATTAAGCCACTGCAGTGCTAAAAATTGAATTTAAGAGATGTACATGACCTCAGAAATAAAAATAAACTTTCTACTTTGGCTGGTTTTGCATTAGAGGACTGAAGGGTTTTGTTTTTTTTTCCTTCCCCCACCTTGGTTGGTTAGGCTGAGTTTAAAAAAAAACACGAAGCTGCAATTCATTAAAGAATTAAAACCAGTAACATGGTATTTTTCCCCCCAAAATACACGCACCAACACCAACTGCTATAGTTGTGTCTGCAACCAGTGCAAGGAACTGTGGCAACGGAAAGCCTTGGGGCTTAAATTCCATGTCAGTGTCTGGGTAGTGACAACCAGAGGAAACCTGCTCTGTGCTGCAGTGACCCTCAGCATTAGAGTATGGGCAGAAGCTTAAAAGGACCCCAAATACTCAACTCCTGAAGAAGTCTCCTGGAAATTTCTGTTGTGGGTGTCCTTCCACACCACAGTTACCCTGTGTTAATGCTTTGTGAGATGCAGAACCTCAGCTTGATTGATGAAGTGGGCAAATCTCCTCCTGACTCCAGCCTGACCTGAACCTCTTACACAAAGCAAGCACAAATCCTGGCAGAGTCTCTGATCCCCCCTGTCCAAGGGCCCAGGTGTTAAAGCTGTCATTTAAGGTGTGCTGTTCTCTAATGAAATGGGCACAACTGTCACTGTCACATCCAGGTAATTGGTAAATGAGTTGGTTATTGGATAGTCAGGGATAGGGGCCTTTCCAGTCTTAGTTTCTCCTCCTCCCAAGACTATTTTGGTATTCAGTGCGCAGACCTCTGCAGCGCACAGTGCCCAAGTTCCTCTGGACACTCCCTCCTTACCTCAGCAGCATCTGCTTTAACAGGGTGGTTGGGTATTAGATGTACAAATTGGAAGGGTCTATAGGAGTGGAACCACAGATGCCTGCCTGGTTTATTTTATGGCCAGATATACTGGGAGGAGAGAAAAGCCACTGACTTCCTGTTTGATTAGAAAGCACTCGGGTGGCTTTGGTGCCTCAATCGTCCATTGCATGGCTGTAAAACCCAAGGCGGAACTCGCAGGAGGGCCAGGCTCAGCTCCTCAGCTGGTGCCCAGCTTTGTCCAGTAGCCAAACACTGGATGGGATGCACGGGACTCCCACAGCTGCTCCTCCCAAACACTGAGGAGCTGGATACTTGACGTCTCCTGTCAGGGCAGTCAGACATCAAACAGAGGTCTATCTTTATCCCTTCCTGTCATAGTTTACCTTGCATCACTTCTGATTAAACTCCATCCAAGCAGAAGTGAAGATTTTAATCGGCTTAAAAAAACCCCACAACAACATCCACCAACCCCTGTCTGTGGACTGTCATTGGCTGTTACAAACACCTGGCAGAGGCTATCTTTGTGCATTAAGACTGGACTAAAAAAAAAAGCCTCTCTCCCAATAACCAAAGCAATCTTCAGGTCTCCTGAGGCTGAGGGCCATGTAAGGATCAGCTTGAATCACTTGACAGCAGAGATGGATGACCTACCTGTTTGCTGGAAATAAGGCTCCCCCTTCTGTAATAGATAATAAAAAAATAAAAAGCAAACAGGGCACTTGGGAGCACTGCTGCATTAACTGCTGGGACCTCACTGAAAATTCGTGCTGACACAAGAAAGGAAAGAAAACCCCTGCTCCAGAGCAGCTGTAATTCTCACAGTGCCTCCCACTGAGCGACTGGGGCGAGGATGGGAACACAGGCATGGGTGAGTGTATTTTAACTTCCTTTTAGAAGAAGGGTGATCAACTCACAGAGATGCTCAGTGTGACAAAGACATCTGTAAGGAGGGAGGAGAGACTTTCAGTGGCTCAGCCATACGGAGAGCACAGGGAGAGCGCGGGTTTGTGGCCAGGGAGGGGCTGGCTTGCAGGAGGAGATCTTCGTGGGGAAGTCTGAGCAGCAGCAGAGGATGACAGCCCTTGCTGGAGGTAATCCTCAAGGTCCAAATCCTACCCGTCTGTGCTCTCACTGGCTCAGCTGGCCAGCAGCCCCTTCTGGCAGCCGGGCTCTGTGAGGGGATTATCCACCGGGACAAATACTTATTTCTGTCAAACTGATGGACACCAAGGCAGATCCTGCAAGGGAGAGGCATCCCAGCTCTCACAAGTACACTCATGCCTGGCAGGGGGGGCTGAGGTTTCCAGCAATCTCTGTTTAGATGTTTGTTTACTTTCTGTGCACATTTATTTAATATTCTGTATTTCATACCTATGCAGGAGGGCAATTAATATATCCCTCCTGCCTTGGGGTGAGTTGCAATATACAAAAGGCTTTCAAAGTTAGAAATTCCAAACCTTTCCAAAGTGTTCCAAAGTGTTCCAAAAACTTTCAAAATGAGAGGTGTAAATCCCGTAATTAAACTTTTGATTACCTTTACAAGGTCCTGAATATGTTATGCTGTATCCCATTATTAAGTATTAGTGATATCTAGTAAATATTAGTGTAATGGCCTGATACACTGACCATGCTGTAAGGTCAGGACATTATCATACTAGTCTTTTTTGGCTCTATGAAAATGAAAATTACAAGCAAGCAAGGATTGTCATGCCATAGGCAGATGGTTATTCTGAAATAACACTGGGCTTTTTTCAGCAACAGGAGATTTAATATCATTATTTTAAAAGCATGTAATTCACTGCTAAGAATGAGAAAGGTGTTTTCAAAAGCTGTGGACTTGCCTTGGTTATTCCTTCAACAAGGATTCTAAAAGCCTTTTAGCTCATGTGGCCTGTAAAGGAATGCAGCATTATAGCAGGATCAGGTACTTCTTTTATGATTTCTTTTCCTTCACTTTAAAACCCAGAATTTTCCTTACAGTGTCAAATGAGTTTTCCAGGAAAAATAGGCTCTCAACACACCAGAACGTAGCTGAATTTAAAGACATTTTTTTCTTTCTTTCTGTCTGTCTTTCCTCCCCATACAGCAAACACGTAACACTAGAAATAAAAATTACAGTGAAAGTAACCTGACTTTTGAAAACAAATCCTATCAAGGCTCAGAGTTTGTCAGGGTTTGTTGACTAGGTCAGCTAGATTCAAGTAAATGATGCCATTTAAAATTCTTTAAACTTTGAAAGTTTAGTAACTCTTACAAGGCAGCAGGAACAGCTATGGCTATGTTGCACTACTGTAACTCAGACAGCACTGCTCCAAATACAAATATTTAGAGAGTGTTTCTTTCAATGTGACACTAACTGTTATGATTTGTTATAAAACAAATTCCAGCCTTTCTGAAGAGATAGGGATGATTCAAGCTTCCCTAGACAGAAAATACTGGAAGTGACAAAAATAACCAATTCCAAATCAAAAGGCAAACACCTAGTGACTGTCCAGACCAAAAAGTACCTGGGTTAAATCCAAGATCTTCTAGAAGTTCCCACCTTGCTAAGAGCTGTACATCTTCCTTTCCCTTCAATTTACATATTTAAGGAGTCTTTTAAAATTCTGTTAGGTAAACGTGTCTTTGCTATGGGGTGCTTGTCCTTAAATTTTGTAAGTGCTTAAAGAGAAAAAAACAAAGCACAAAAAGCTTCAACAGTTTCAAACCCAAAAATGTTTCAAACACTTCCTTCTTCCTTTTCTCTTTAAGTGTTTGCCAGATTCAACTCACATCTGCAAATAGTTTTAGTCCTGCTCCCCTTTCCTCTCCCCGCACTCTATATATAGGATATAGAAAAAAATTACCTACTTCTGCTCATTTCTCTTTATCCATCCAGGTTTTTACTTGATTCCATCTGTGTCCTGTTTGAGATCTGCATCCCGTTTTCTTTCCTGAAATATGCAACTGTAGTTACTAGAGGCTTATGTTCCAAGATACAATAGCACATTTAGGTTAGTGTATTTTACATCATCTTTAAAAGATTAGGCAATGGTTGGTTGCTTCCACCTTCCCCCCCACCAAAAACAACCTCCAAAAACTTGGTTAATTATAAAGGAGAACTGTTAGACAATACAGAAAAATGTGGACTATGAGGTCATTTTCTCCTTTGATCAACACTGACTCTGAAATGGTTTGGTTTTAGTATTTATTTCTGTACTAACTACATATATCTTTCTGCAAAGAGCTTCCATTTATGGTGAACTGTTCTTTAGTTTTCTTAAAACAATTGTCTGATATTCCAAGCAGCTCTTTTGGACCGAATTCCAGTTCCCAGAAAACCACCATTGCTTTAAATAGCTGCAAATAGATTTTTAGGGCTCATTCTGTAATAATTTTATATATCATTCTTCTTTTCTGAGTGTTCTCAACTTTAAGAGTATCCTCTTGAGCACAATTAACTTGTAATGAACATAAAGAAGGCAGCTTTTGCCAGTCAAGTCTTCATAGAAGTGTAATATCCAAATGGATTTTTTTCCTCTTTTATATGATTTTTGTACTTCTGTCCAACTCCAAAAAAACACAATCACTTCCAGATAAAATAGGTTATCAATAACAAAATCCCTGTAGACTATGTAAAGGCTGTTCACATTACCAAGAGTGCTTTTCTTAAAACAGAAATTGTAATTTCTTTTGGGAACAACCACTTCCTTAATGCCTCTTATCAAGAGAACACTATGGTTGCCCTAAAATTTGCCAGTAGTTACTGCATGCTGATAACCTTACACTGTCATAAGCCACTGAGTTTGTCTGCTAGAACAGGAAGTCCTGTAAAACATGGAATGTGATTAGGGGCTTAACAAAGTACGGATTTTATTCCCTTAGGTTAAACATTTATTGAATTCTACAGATAAAAAGCCTACAAAAATAGTGTGATTTAAGTATTTTAAAGTTCTAAGACAATTAATGTTCTGTTTACTGCTAGGTGTGCTACTATACTAAATTTCCTACACTGAATGTCCTTTGTTACCATGTTAAGCGAACTTCAGCTACCCTGGGCAAACTCATGAGTTTGAAAGTTAGAAAGCATTGGGATTTGCTTTGTGACGAGTAAATACACTAATTCAACCATGAGTTTGTTTATCTGATAGTTTTACTGAAAACCTCATTCTGTGCTTGTTAGTTCTCTTCCTTTTTCTGAAAAAAAGTGAAAGAAGGAAAAAGAAAAAACCCAGCCCCGCAGTCTTCTCCCTTATTTCCAAAGCACTTACTGGCCAAAGAACAGTGGCCAAAACAAAAAAAGCCAGAATAGCCCATAGGAAGCCACAGTTTCCTAGGGACCCCTGGAAGCAACAATCAGACCTGCTGGAGAAGCAGTGCAGTGATTAGTGCTCAGGCAAGATTGATTGTACATTCACTATCTCACATTTGGGTGCATGAATCACAGAATATCTCGAGTTGAAAGAGACCCATTGGGATCATCAAAGTTCAGCTAGTGGCTCTGCATAGGACAACCCCAAGAGTCTCATCATGAGTGGTCATCAAGCAGCAAAAAAGATAAATTACTTTTAAAAATAAAGAGAAAATAAAATCACAAAGAGATAGAGGGACTCAAGTCTGACAAATGGCAGAAAAATCTCAAAGCAGTTATCAACATCAAGTTACTGTTTAAACATTAATGCTGTTAAAGAACAGATTTCCCTTTTCTATGAAAAAGCAACACAAAAATCTTCAGATAAGAAAGCTAGGAAACTGTCACTGAGAATAACTTCTGCTTTTTTACTGTCACTTCAAAACAGTTTTTTCATTTAGTTTAGGTTTAAGTGAAAGTCAGGTTCAGCTACCAGTCTCTTTCCAACTGCATGTCTTTTTATTTTATTTTTTGTAAGGTAATGCTGTATTTAAAAGAACAACAGCAACAAAATCCAGCAGTTGAAATGAGACTGCTGGCAGATTTCTCTGCTAAAGCTGCAGAATATTCCCCTCAGACTTTCTTTTCTTTTGGCACAGTACCTGTGTTCGCAGAAACTGCACCTCTTCTGTAAGCAGGTGCTTCTCTTTGAAGAGCTGATTCTGTCTGTTGAGCAACTCCACTAACTGCTGGGCAGTGGCCTGGCAGTGCTTGTCAAGCTGCTGTAATCTGGAAAAGAAATAGATAAAAGGGTTGCAGAGCATCTGAAGTTGGAGTTCACGGAAGAAGCTTTGATGTTTTACTGGTGGTGGCAGCTCCCAGAGGCCAGAGTTCAGGCTGGTGGTTGGGCTGAGACTAAAGTATTACTCCTAGGATGGGCATTAAATGTATTTTCACACTTTAAATTAGCACTTTTAAAGGTCTGCACTTTCAATTTAGAAGCCTTATGAGGACATGACAGCAAATCTGCTTTGCTATGACATCAGTAAAGACTGCAGGACTGCATGCTGACACCTGTAGCTAAGCAAGCTGCACACTCTGTAGCTGCTTTGGTAACTGTCTTCTTGAAACACACACAGTAGCCCAGATTATAAATCCAAATACCCAAATTCCCTGACAAACTGGACCTGAAGTGACAAAAACTTCTGTTTCCTGTCTGCTGCTCTTTGCAAGCTGGTCAATGTCCAAAACTCATTAAAGAACATAGCGCTTATTTCAAGTAAGCTTAGTGTTAATTAAGCACGTCAGCGTAGATCCTGTAACAGTGTAACAGGGATTCCTGGGGAAAAATGTAAAGAGCCCATCATTCCAAAGATCCTCCTCATCAGGGGCTGCAAAACAGAGGGAAAAAGCTGGCAGGTATCAGAAGAAACATGCAGAGGCCTTCTGCTTGCACTGGAAGAACAAGTGCCTGAGTTGGGACAACACTGCTGTAAGACAGCTCAAATGCACTTTTATTTCTTTAATCATTGAAGCAGGTATCACTCGTTATTTCTCCAGTGACTGTTTATTACTCCTGGCATCCAATCAGAAGTCATTTCCAACTCATGTGAATTTTACATCAGCACAACATTTTTTAGCAGATAATCACAGGTAGCCCATGCAAATTTCAAAAATATTCCTGGACACAAGCCCTAGTGTGCTCTATTGTAATGCTCTATGTCCTTTCAAATAAACTGCTGTAAATTGAAAAGTCTTTAATTATGGAAATACTCAGTTACACTTTTCTGTCTGTAACTCCACCACCCAGTGTTACATTTAGACTGTCCCCTTGAGCAGAGCAAGAAAGATGGCACAGACGCTGAGCTGGGTTTGACCAGCGGGCCACAACTTTACCTTTTTCATCTGTATCTTCAGTGCTTGACTAGAGGTTTAATAACATTCCAGTCTACAATTCTGGGCCATGATGGATGAAACGGGTGCAGTTCTAGTCAGTGCAGATCTGGATCTGTGAATTCCCAAATTCTGTCTGCCAGTCTGCTCTCCCAAAACTGCTGCCAAGCTGGCCCTTGGTCCACACACTGGGGCTCCCAGCCTGCTCTGGTGTGTTTAGCTCCTGAGGACAGGCTCTGGGCCCTCTCACAGTATCTGCTATTACGTGTGACATGTGCAGCACAGCCACACATTCCCATATGCATTGTATCTGGCCTGCCTGCTGATCTCGTAAATGATTCAAGATGAGAAATGAACAGCTCCACCCACATTCACTGTACTTCCCATATGTTACAACTGCACATCGATGCCTGCCATCGTTTTTACAACTGGGTGACAGAACCTTCTGCACATTTTGCTAATACGAGTGAGGGAAGTTGCACGGTCACCACACTCACTTCGGCAACACCACCTACCAGGCAAATGTACCGTGTCCTGAGCATCTGAGTGACCACTGTGTCCTCATCCTCCTGTCTAAACGTGTAAGTTTTCCACCAAAGTGGTAAGATCTGTCCAGTTGGAATAGCATGTGGCTGCTCCCCCTTGGCCTGGCAGTGTTGCAGGACAGGGACTGACTCCATGCTCCGTCATCTTACTTCAAGGCACAATGTGAAAACATGTAGCTTTTGAACCACGTTATGCTTGGACTACCCACAGGACAACCTGGCACTAAGGAGAAAGCTCCCATTCAGTAGTAATAACAATACCCTTCAAATAACTTCCCATTAACTACTTTAAACCAAAATCCCTATTTCTATATGGAGGCAAGAAAGAGAGAGTTTCATGAGATGAGTAGCTCCACAGAAGGAGGACACAACCAAGGTATCACAAACTGCAGTGGAAACTTCAAGGTAAATGTTTTGCTCTGATTCTCAGTACTTGGAGCTCATAAGCAGCTTTATGTTAGAATGGCTCCAACCTACCTTGCTTTTTTGTGCAGTTACAACATGCAGAAGATACAGCAGTGAAATTTGGATCTGAGGCTAGGCTATACCCCAGGCTGTTCAGAAATGAAGCGAAAAGGGATAGATAGGGTTTTGTTACATTTTGACAGCTATGGGTAGACAATCACTGCAAGACCCTGCAGAAACGAGATGAAACATCAAACACAAAACAGAGCTTGGGCACCAGGGTGAATTCCACCTGCAGAATAAACTTCCATGGCATCCAACTCCATGAAGCTATACTAGCACCCACTGTATTACGTTTCCCCTTGTGTGTGGCCTACAGATAAAACAAAAGCTTCTTTCTCTTCTATAACAACACATCGCTAAACCAGGGGGACCCACAAGACTCTGGCTGCAAGCTCCCTGCCCTGGGGGACTCAGGCCCATTAATCCGCAGGCAATCCGCAATGAAGGAAAAAGCTGATACAACCTGTCAGCCCTCCTCTGGGTTTTAATGTTGATTTGAAGGAAATTAATGTGCAAGGATCTGTGGGCAGTACCCATTCAACCTGCAGTGGGGATCAGTCAGTCCTTGACATAGTAGAGGCATTAAAAGGTTATTTACTCTTTCAGCATAGTCAGGTTACTGATGTAAAACGTTTTCACTTTACTCCACAGAGCTGGATTTGCTGAAATGGCGTGATTGGATTGCAGCAACCTGCAGCAGCTAAATCACCAAATCCAATAATCATGCTGCATTTACTGGCACACATCTTAATTAGGTTTTAATACAAGTAATCTGATAACTACTTCTGGCCAGCCAGAGCGGAGCTGTCAGCGCTGAAAGGGCTGTTGTTGAGCAGCTCGGCCAGCACGCTGCCGCGGCTGCCTCCCTGCTGACCCTGCCGAAGCCCCCCATCTGCCAGTTGCCATGGTAACACAGGCCAGCCCATCACCCCAGCAGTGGGTGCCGGGGCCATCGGGCACCCCACGGCAAAGGCTGGGCCACCAGACACCCAGGGGGGCCACCAGCCACTCAGGGGGGCCACATCTCTGTGGGTGAGGGTTGCTGGACCTGGCTCCTGCTGCCCCCCAGAATGACCAAAACCCAACACCATGAGCATACATCACTGTGCAGCAAACTGCTTTGAAAATGCATTTGCCCTGTCAGGGCAAGAGTGTCAAGCTATGAGTTTCTAAGATTGCTCCTGCACTGCTTGTTCACCTGAGGAGGATACAATGATCAGAGGTAGTTTCTGGTTCAGAGTGGGAAAACCAAAGACCACGTTGGAGACCTCTGTCATGCCCCAGAGATGCAGCTGAAGGGTGATCACTATGGTGATCACACTTAGTTCCTGACACAGCTAGATCAGGCACTGTCTAAGGTCATCTCCTGCTGAATACAAATCAATGATCAGGCTTGCTTTCCCTATATGATGATCTTGGTGCCAGACTTGCTGCCATCAAACAGTTACGGCATATGGCTGGTGCTCATGGTGAACTTGTTTCTGCAACCACAACTGCCCCAGCTGCTGTCACGCCCCATCCCTCTCGTGGGCATGGTAGGACAGCTCTCCTCTGCTTTCTTTCCACCTCAACTCTGCTACATTTCTGTCTTCTCTTTTCATAGCAGAAGTGATGTTGTCATTTTCATTAAGGCAGAAAAATTTACGTTCACTACCTCTTTTGTATCTTGAATCAGCTCTGTGAACAACTAGGACATTGAAACCGATAGTAAAATTAGTACTCATATGAGCAACTTGCATCTTCATTGTGGTTTAGAGAATCGATAAATTCGCATAGTGGATTTTGAGGTAAAAAAATTAGAGTCTATGAATTAAAAAAGGCAGACAAATAGTAAATTAAACCCCTAAGTTTCACTAGTGTCCTAAATTACTGTTTACTTAAGATGTTGACCCATAGATCAGGGCCTTGAAACAACCTTAAGTGATGAGCATCTCAGAGAAGCCCCCACATGCTCCCAAAATTTGAACAGGTATATTTATACATACAACCTCTCCTTTAACTGAACTCCATTCTCCCATCTAGCTTCAAAACCAAAACACTATGATCCACCTTTTTCATGTTAATGAAATAAAAAAAGCGTAAGAGTAAAACCACACAGACCAAAAAGCCACCCTGTAACAGTGAGTAGGAACTAAAGGTAGTGAATAAACCTCCTCATTTCTGTCAGGACTGGAAGTCCTGACTTTTAACAGGACACAGGGAGACAGTTCAGGGCATATTAAAAAACGTTTCTGTGGAATTTCCCACCCTCTGGAACCCGTATCAGACTTCTGTTGCCACAAGAAGGCCAAGACTGTCATTTGTTCAGGCAGAGAAGATCTACACCACTTCTAGCTTAGTAAGGTAAGCACTTGCCCACGCTACAGTCAGAAGAAACACATCTAAACTGATGTTCACAGATGGTAACTAGAAGTTAATATCCCTTGTACAGTTTGGAATAGGACACCTAAAAAGCAAATGTCCACATTTCACCATGAAGCCCTTGACCCAGGTGGCTTTGTATCACGCAACCTTTTTTTTTTTCAATATCTGTTGTGTAATATCGAAATTCCCTTTTACTAAAGGCACTTTCAATTTTTTCACATACTTTTAAAATGTCTGTAGTATATAATCTCCAATAAGATAACAATGTTTGCATGCCACAACAACAATATCAAATAGGGTTTAATTAAAAGTTTACATAGGAGCTTCCCCTCTGTTTCAGATGTCACCACTGACTATTAGAATATATCTTCACTTCCACAGCTGGCCCAACAGGTTAAACAAATAGATCACATAGGAAACCTGAGCCTGGATCTATTCCTGGGCTTCTAATAGCTCATGTCTAACATGCTGAAGAGAACATTATCAGCCTGCTCTTCAGTAGGGGGGTGTAGCAGCTGGGCTTAGCTGCTGTGACGGCCACTTTTAGCCCTACTGGGTTTTGACAGGAAGGAAACAATGAAAGAGAGTGGACAGCAGGCTGGAAAAGATATGGGTGAAAGCTTCACTAATGTCTATTTGTGTCTGAATCCCTTGGCTGAAGATGAGGCTTTTCCTCCTTTAAAGGAATACAAAATAGTAAGACTGTTGATAGGAATATGAACTCTGGATCAGGCTTGCTCCAGAGAAGACATAGTTCTGGTTACTATTGTATGCCTTTAGTTGACAAGTATTACATAAAGCAATTCTCCAAATCATTCAGGCTAGTAATTTAGAATGCTGTAAAATACCTCAGGAAAAAAAAAAGGGAGGCAGGGCTCAAAGCAATGTTACAGAAATATACTGAACTGTATAGTCAGACTCTACATTTTTTTTTGGTTTTTAAAAGATGTTCACCTCTCTGATTTTGTTATGTGCCAGACAGAACAGATTTTGCACAATTTCTCAATCATAAGGGTAAGAGACACATATCCTACTAAGGTTTCAGAAGTGGCCTCCTCATATTTTGTAAGATACATATTTGTACTACTGAAATAAATTTTTTCCTGTGCTTGTGTCACTAGTTACAACAATTTTTGTGGCTGGTTCACTTTTTATAAATGTGTGCTCGATTTCCCCTACTGCTTACTCCAACTCCTCTTCTTTTATTACCAGACAAACCTGAACCTGTACAAACTGCTAGTTGGTGTCCACATAGAGCAATCACTGTATTCAAGCTGGAGACACTGAGAATTTTTAATGCAATCTGCCCAGTCTGAACTCTTTCCTTCACAAACACTCTGCCTTTAAAAAGAAATTCCCAGCATGAACCTCATCAGAAGCGACATGTAACAGACAGTACATGTGGTGTCTGGGCAGGCAGCAGAGAATTGAAAAAGAAGTCTTCACTTTTTCTATCCCATGGCATGTGCAGAATGTACATGTGGCCCAAGCTGACATCAGGCATTTGAAGCAAAAAACCTGCTAAAAGCATCAGCTTCTGTTAATTTACTTTGTCAGATATTGTCTTAATTAAAAAAAAAACTACCGCTAGAAAGGGTAGTGCAGCTGAGCTACAACTGCTTCAGTTGTTCTGACAGTCGCAACTGCAGGCAAACAGAACAGCTTTGGGTTCGGTCCTGCTGTCCTCACCAAGCCCAGATCCTGGCTGCAACCAGCAAGGGCTGCAGGCACTGAGGTACAGAGCATAAAGCTTCTGTTTATCTCTCTAGCTATCAGTACCTGTGCTTGAAAGGTAAAATGTTTCTCACGAGTGACCTTGCCAATAGTGCTGGGTACAGTCCTTCTCATTTGGTTATCTGCAAGGGAGTCTTTCCAAGTTTAAGGACTATATATCACAGTCCTTCAAAACTGTTCTTCAGCACAAACCCCAGGCTGCTATACTGCATAGTTTGACCACTATGAAAATAAACTCTAAAAATATCAAAGTGTTAAATATCTATGGAGGTGTCACTTGTTAGTTTTGTTGCTTAATCCCCATTACCCTTATTTTCCACTCTAGAGGTGCCCCTCTTTCCGGTTCATTTCAAACAAATGAATTTGCCTTTAAGCTATGGCAGGTGACACACATTTGCTTATTTTTCAGAGTTCACAGAGGGTTATTGTGGTTTCCATAAATTACAGTCAAACTCGCAATAGTTGTAGGATTTGTACGGAGTTAGTTTTATGCCTGTGACACAGAAAAGGAGGAATATGACTTTATATAGATGACTGACAATTTTTTCTGTGCAGCATATTCAGACAGATGTCTTACATATAAGGGCCTATTGCTCTTTTTATCCACACAGAGCAGACTGCTTCCATTTGTGACCGTAGCCCAAGCTTGGCCTACTCCCTTTCTATTACAGCTCTAATTTCCAAACTTCCTCTTCCTAGGAAACAAAAATGAGAATAGGGCGAGACATGGAGTAAGGATCTAGAGGAACAGCTGGGAAGGAGGTCAAGGTGGGCAGAGGAGCCTAGGATGTGCGTGAGAGGTAAGAAAGATCTATGCTCAAGATATGCATGGATACACCCAAGGGACCTGAGGAGGCTTCGGCCTCTGTTTGTGCTGGCTGGCCAAGCAAGCATGCTCCCCCCTCACAGGGAGCTGCTGCTGGCACGCAACGCAGCATTTTGGACGAGGGCTGTACCCACTTGGGACCAGCCCCAATCTCCCCACATTCCCAAGCACGCCCATAAACCAGTTCTGCTGGGACTGAAGGGAGTCAGAGCATCAAGGAAACACCACGGGGGGTGTAACACGGAAGAGTAAATGTAGGGAAGATGGTAAGATAATTTTGCATTGAGATGGGCTGAGGGGAAAGAAGTTTCATCCTGAGAAATCACAATTTTTGAGAAAAATGAGAAAAGCTGGAGGATCTGAGCAGTATTGTCAGCTCACCTTCATGGAGCTCAGCTCTTACAAATAGAGAATTCACTTTGTGTTTTGTTTTGGACTATATGATAAACATGTGAAGTTAGTGAAACCTGCAATTGCTTAGCAACACTGAAGGGAAACATTTCACAGGAAATACATCTTAAAAATGTATTAGTACTTTATAGACAGTATTACACTCTCTGTAAGAAAGTGGCTATTTCATAATGTATATGTGCATTAGTCCAACTGTGCTTTAAATTTACTGCAAGGTGAACTTAATTGCTACGAAATGGAGGAATTTTATGCTGTTTTAGAGGCAGATATCATTACAGTTACCTTCAGGAAAAACATTAACACCTCCACAATAAGGAATATGGCTGCAATGAGGCAGTCTGGAGATGAGGATTGACACACCCAGACACACCCCAGTGCAAAGGGTCAATTATGCCTTTCTGGTGACAGTAGCTTAGCTTGTGGATGAGAATAGAAGCTCTAGAGTCCCTGCAATAGCAGCACAGGGTTCTCAGCAATACCACACGAAACGAGCACAAAGGTGTGTCCAGCCCGGCTCTCCCATGTCACAGTTGAGCTCATCATTCAGTGGTCACTGGACCCTGCACAGACACCCCAGCTTGGTAAGACCACCAGCACCTTCCAGCAAAAGGATTCTTTCTGTCCACAGCTGTGCCTGTGCATACACAGACTCTTCTGTTGCCACAACATTTTAATTATAGTAAAAAATTCTAGCAAAACTATCAGCTTTTTTTTTGCTACAAGTTGAAATAAATGTTAATAGCTTTCTTGACACATGTTCAAAGTAACTGTAAGAGAAGAATACTTTTCCCCTTGGATTGCATCAAAAGGTCATGGTTAGTTTTGTTAGGTAAATTATGCTTTTTGCATACTACTTCCCCATGTTCTCATCTCTCAGTGGTAAGCAGTGGTAGCTTTTTTGAAACAAACATTTAAACAAGTAAGCTTAGAAGTTTTGATATGATTTTGGAAACTGAACATTATCACATAAATAAAAATAAACTGCCTTAAATCACTAGTAGTAAATTAAGAAAACAAAGCTGTGTCTCTTTGTTCAAAAGTATAACCATGGGGTTTGTTCTTTTAAGTAGGGATAGAGAAGACAAACACGTATGCAAAATGGGAACAAGAGATCCACCTGCTATCAGTCAATTGCTGTCTCTGTAGACTTGGTAACTTCCAATACTGTTGCTGCAGCACAAATACATCACTACTCAAAATTTCTTATAAGGGAAACCCAGAGAAAATGCACATTTCTCTGTTGGTGAACTCACACATGAACATGGGGCAGAAAGCAGCTGGGGTTTCTGAAAGACAGCGAAAGCTCAGCAGGTGCCCCAAGAGAGCCCCAGGTCCCCGCTGGGACTCACTGGTCCGACTCTGCTCCTCCTCAGCAGCCATCGCAAGAGCCTTCCAGGGAGATGCTGGTGGTCTTGGCACCACTCCTGGTGGACAACTGTCCACCTCACACCTGGCTCAGCCTTGGCTGAGGGGAGGTAATGAACAGGCCGACAAAATGAACCAAGCCTCCCTCCCGAGGGAGGCCACTTTTGATCAGTGTTGAGCAACATATGCAGGCTTGAGCGGGGGGCACGCAGGCAGCTCAGGAAAAAGCGTGCGCCGCTGTAACTAAAGTGCAGATTAAGCTGAGTGCTGCTGTTTCCTAAGCTCCAGATAAGGAGCCTTCTGGAGAGTATGAAAAAAATTAAAGAAAAAAGAGCGGTAATTGTAATTTTACTTTTAAATTATTGAGACTCTAGGCTATATTAGAGCAGCATTTGTCTCAGTTTAAGATACTGTATTTTCCAGGAAAGATTCTCAGTAGGGGAGATGCTTCTGTAGTTAATGGTTTGTTTCTAATGTCTCTGAAACCATAACATTACCTGCTCAGCAAGTATTTACCTACAAATGAATGTCCGGGTGTCCCTCATGTTATCTCTTTACATAAAAATCATGATTTTGGGATCATAATGTACTTAAAAGCTCTTCAAATAAAATAATCCTAATTATTGAACTTCCATACTGCAACATCAGGGTTTAATTTCCTTTGAAACAAATGTTATCAAGGAGAGAAAACTGCATTTACAGGTCTAGTAAGAGGCCTGATTTCATTGAAACATACAGAGGAATTTAGAGTTCTATTGTGTGACAGTGGAGAAATGACTAAAACTATTTCTGTTACAGATCTGGATACAAGAGCTTTCATCCTGATCCGGAATAACTCCTATGAGCTGTAATGTGAACTACAGACTCCTGTAAAGCACACAAAACCCCATGAAATGTCCAATCCTGTGCTGCTAAAAACTAAAGGAGTTTTGCCTTTAATAGAAGCAGGCCCCTTGTTTGCATAAAGAGCAACCTGTCAAACAGAATACAAATGCCAAGCTGGTACATTATAGCCACAAGCACAATAGCCCCACTCTTTTTAACTAAACAAATCCTAGGGAGAGCAGTTTTCCCCCAAAATCTGGGCATCGGCTAGAAATTCAGTGGACTGATGTCTCAAAGTGCTCACGAAGGATGCGGGAAATTTGCAGAGGGGCACGAGCTTTTCATTTCAAAGATAAGGAAACTGTATGTTTTCATTATAAAAAATGAGAGTGTGAAAAAATGCTAAATGCACAATAGCTCTTTTTCAAGTATAAAGTTCAGAATTCCATCTCCCAAGTTTCCTGTACGTTAAAAGAAGAACACAAAATAATGATCTAAAAATCCTTCACAAAAAATCAACAAGCAAGGATGAAGCAGTACTCGCCTGGGGGCCAATTGCCTCTCCAGCAGCGGTAAGGCTGTTACTAGGCTTGCAGTACCATTTGTTCCATTACACAATCTCCTGAAGCCTTTTACAGAGAGCTAAAACAACTGCCTGTACCAACACGACACATGGCTTTCCATCCCGACTCTTTGCTAATCCAGACGCTCCAACCATCTTTCTTTAAGATGCCATATGGTTGGCAGAAGCCTGTAGATCTAGCAGCACATCTGCTTGTATGTTACTTCTCCCCTCCAACTCCCCCCTCCACACCACAAAAGAGAGAGCAAATAATTATTTTACATGTAACCAATTAAACTGCATTTAAAGAGGACGGGGATTATTTAGCTCTAGATATTTTAAAAATATAGATTGTCGCAGAAGATCATTTGTCTCTCAGTGATTTGGGAAATACAGAGAAACAAAACAAAGAAATGAAAGGCACATGGGCAAAATGATCGCTGCATTTGAATTATTTAAATGACTGCCATTCAGACCTTATGCCCGAAGATTTATTTCCCACATTAGTGTGCCACTGAAGAAGGGACTGAATTCACTCTCTGCTTTTGTCAGAGGTGAATCAGACAAGCAGACTAGGAAACTATAACACACCAAACCATGCTTTGTTAAGCAAGCAGAGTGAGTCTGTATGCTAATGACTCTGCAGGAATACACTGACACACTGATTTTTTTGGTGTGATGAGCAAAGATTACTGACACTGTAAAAATCCTGGTTGCACTGGCATGCAGGCATCCAGGTTGTCTCTTTAGAATCCAGACGCCAGGAAGACAGGATGCAAGAATAATTTTGTTTGTGATGAGTTATCATTTGTCCATTTATGACATAATGGACTATAACAGAAAAGAAAATACACATTTTGGAGCCTGAAATTAAAAAAAAAAAAAAAAGAAGAAGCTAGAAATTAGAAATAAATGTTCCTATAAAACTCCTATTGGCCACTCTGTGATGAATAACCATCTTAGTTAACGAAGGACAGGCAGAGATAGAAGTATGTAAGGACAGACTGCCCAATTTTGCAATTCTGTCTGCTGACAATTTGCAGCAAATTTTATTCAGAAACACTATTTCCTTGAACTTTCCTTGCATCACTAATACCAGACATCAAAGAGATAAAAGATAACATTTCTACCTTAAATGCTGCTCACATGTATTTTTCATGTGATTATCTGTGAAGCAGTGTGGAGCACAGGAACATGAAGCACATGCCTGTTCTAGCAATTTTCCAGAAGAATAGAAACTAGACATGCATTTGCTCCAAACAGTCTCCCCGCACCAAGTCTCCATTGCAATGTGCACAGAATGTTCCTTTGCCTTCATAAAAACAGTTTTCCCTACAATATGGGAATGCTTGTGTTCAACTACACAGTGAACAAATTGTTTTTCCCCTCAGCTATTTAGGAGTTAAGAGTTCCTACACAAATGATGGGGAGACTGTGTCCTATCCTGACAGAAAGAGCTGACCAATGTTGAAGGTTTGGTTGAAACCAGCATTTTTGAGGACAATACTAGGTTTCCAAGCTGTTTGTTTATGGCTAGTGCTTTCCTTTCCCCCAGTACTCTCTGTCTCAAGGCTATTCAAAATTTCGTCAACATTGCTTTGAATAGTTTTATACAAAACCAAAATTAAAAAGACACTTTCTCCTCTAACAATTACATTTTCCCCCTCTTTTTCTTAAGAAAAAGATGACAGAAGTTCAAAACATACTTGTATTTCAAAATGTAAAATGTGGCAATGTATTCAATGATGTAGCAATTTAGCTCAGTTTGAATTTGATAGGGCTTGATTTACCAGTTATAATAAAAAACTATATACAGGGTATTTACAGTAATGAGAAATATTTATAAATACAGATTAAGATTTCGATTAGTTCTATGCATAATATTCAAAACTATGAAATTATGCCAAAATACAGATAATAAAATCAACAAAACCCCTCCCAGGCCTCTTGAATTAATCTCTTTCAGACCTTCTATGTTTCACACATATTTCTGATCATTAACTAATTTTCATTTCAGGTATTAATGTCCAGGCTTGGCCTGCTTGCCCCAATCCTAGAGGACTCCGGGACATGAGAGACAAAACTATTACCAGATTGCACATATTCATTTCCTTTATTTTCCTACGTGAGGGGTGTGTGTGTGTGTCTTTGCATTTTCCTGAAAGATTGTTAATAACTCAGTAGCACTTAGGGTTGAAAAATGCCTACTTGATCCATTGTGTTGCTTTGGATAGCAAAGCAATAATCAACGCAGCAGGATGTCTCCTGAATGGATCAGTTCAAACCCAGCTGTCTATGACCACATTTGGTATGTCTGTGCCCGCCAGCTGTGACTGAAGCTCCAGAGGAAGGTGTGCCTGGAGAGCTGTCCCACAGACTCCCTTGCCCCATCCCAGTCCCTCACCAGCAACATCCAGTACTGCCCACCTTTCAGAAAGAGTCCACACAAACATCAGAAACAGAATTTCAGAAATAGAAGGCCAGGCCAACAGAACTCTTTTGCACATGTGAAACATGGATTTGATTAGGCACTTCCGAATTGTAATTTACTCTTTAGGCAAAAAGTATAGTTCTAGATTTAGATATGAGAGAGAAAATTAACTTTGTATATGTGCTATAACTTCTTGTCCAGGAACAGGTGAATAAAGGAACCTTGTGTGAAGTCTTCACCAAGACCTGCTGCAAACTGACTACTGTAGAAATAATGAAAATGCTGCACACTTTCTTATTGCTTGCAGGCTAAGAAAAAAAAAGAAATACATAGTTTATTCTCTTGACAAGCGATGGAAAATTATAAAGGGGCAGTGTACATCAAAAGCTTCTCCCTTGACTGCAGAGTGTAACTGAATTGCTGTTTATACATGGACACCATTAATGATTTTCAATAGAAAGTGCCAATAGGTTCACTGGATTGCAGTTTGGAACATTTAAGGAATAGATTGGGTCTGATGAAGACTCCACTATTATATCTTGATCAGATCTTTTTGGGTTGTTTGGGTGGGGCTTTTTGGAATGTGGGGGGTAGAGTGAGGTTTTTTAAAGTTTTTAAAGAAACTACAGTTCTTATTATATGGAATAACAACGATTATAAAAATAGGTTTAGAGCTTCCTGTATTCATGTTGTAGATACACCTGAAAAGTTTGACATAATAATTATAAATAATTTACCCAGTTTCATTGGGAACTTCATTTGTAAGTCGTAAAAGCAACAGACTTTCAACAGTGATTTGTAGAAATAACAGAACAGCTGTCCTCTTTTGAGACAAAGAGAAACAGGGAACTGAATGCAAAACCCCTTCAATTTGAAAAGGGCTACATGGGGAAGTGAGGATATTAGCAGGGGAATTGATTTCTTCCTTTATAACCACATGAACTCCCTTAGACATCCATTATCAAAACAGAAAACATAGAACCACTACACTGAAAAATTACATCACTACATACTGGCATTTTTAATTTTGTGGCTCCCATTTTAGTAACATTTCTAGTTCTGGATGGTGACTTCATGTACTTAATAACTTAATTTTAAGAATAAAATAAGAAAATATACCTTAAAGGGAAAGTGAGTAATCAGTCAGATATCTGAAAGACTTCCATTAACATTTTGACAAGTTTCATGGTATGCAAGATACTCTAATGGAATCAGTTTTTATTAATTTTACTCCTTGAATATGAGAAAACAAATAAATTACAAAAATCTCCAAGATGCTCTGCTTCCAGTACTTAAGATCCATATTTCTGCAAGTGTCAGCTCTGGAACCATTTTTTTGGCTCTTAAACTTTGCCTTCCTCATCTGACACACACAGATCCTAGAAGTATTCAGCCTCCACACTGCAGTTTGTAACACATCAAGTGCACATGAACAATACATGCCCATATGAATTATTACATATTAAATAATGACGTATATTTTACCATACACAATTATTGTGACCTATTACTGCAAGTTGCACTTGCATTTATTTCTACAGCTTTGTAGTGTTTTGATTTCTGAAATTTTACTTACAATCTGATGTCTCTGCCACCACAGCATTGTTATAATCAAAATTAATAGGCCAAGATAGTCTTCTAAAATTAAACTCTGATCTGAAAGGTACACTTGAACATTTGGGGAGCTCTCTTCAGATGCTGACAGGGAGACGAGTGAGCGGATGTAGAGAGAATCTGGATATATGGTTCACATATGGGCCTAACAAGAGCAATCTCTTCATATAAAGACACTATTTCTCATGCTAAGTCTACCTTGTTTTCTAATGTCAGCTGAAAGGAATGTTGGAATCTGGGACAGTTTTGCGCATCAGAGTCTGTTATTTAACTGTCTGATGTCAGAATTACTGTCTCTGTTCACAGAACCTCTGTAGTTTGGGGTTGTTGTTTTGCTGTATTTTGAAGGGTAAGTTGTTTAAGACTATCAATGCTACACCCTCTTAGGAAATCTTATTCTTCTAGGTAACTCAACTGATAAAGGATTCTTGTTTGTTTTTTTTTTTCAGTGTTATATTAGAACTATGAGATTACCCCAATTCAAGAAACCTGATATTTGGTATTGTCAAGTACCGATTATTTTTAAGCACAAGTCCTTCATCTGAGTCTAGATTGAAAAACAGAGGTCCCAAGCACAATGCTACATTAGTTGTCATCTACGGCTTCCTTTCGTACAGCACAGAATCCAATATGTCAGCACAAGACAAAAGCACTGAGTAGGAAGAAGAAGAAAACAAATCTTGGTTGCTAAGCTGGCCTGTCATGTAGGAAAAGTTCGTGTGAAGCCACATACCATATGACCCAAAGGTTCAGAAAGCTACAGCTAGGTTAAAAAAAACCCCAGTACAGTACAAAGGAACTCCAGTTGCAAATACGCAGAAGGTCGGATGTGGACCATCGCTC
The DNA here is from genome assembly GCA_013389985.1 of Dryoscopus gambensis. Lineage (NCBI taxonomy): Eukaryota > Metazoa > Chordata > Aves > Passeriformes > Malaconotidae > Dryoscopus > Dryoscopus gambensis. The sequence continues at coordinate 991 of WEIT01008792.1, read as the reverse complement.
ATTGTGGGGACATCTTTTACTTTACTCTGATCAACATACAGATGTCCCTGAGGTACAAAACTTTGCTCAAACAGGTTTGGAAGGAAAACGCCAACATTCACTAATGCCTTTAGCTCATAACACGCAATCATTTCACAGCTTTATCTTAGAAGATGGTAGAAAAGATCAGTACAGTATTAAATCCACACAGCACAGAGATGCCCTGAATCCAGGAATGTCAGGATCTGTAGCACAGCTTGGGTAAAAATGAAACGCAATGCTGGGGGAAAAATGGCCATAGTTCCCAAAAAAGTGCTGAGAAGTCTGTGTTAGCTGCCAGAACTCAAAGCATTCACAGGATCGGGAAATGACCGGAACTCATGTTTAATGGACTTAAATAACTGAGTAAAACCAAACACAGCAGCACCTCCAAGCTGTGCAATCCCAAGCAACAGCTTTGAGAAAAAAAGCACTGGAACACAGAACAAAACATTGCAATGTGTGAGTTACCGTCCAAGCTTACCTCAGTTTAGGGAAAGTCCTCAGACAAGGAGTTTTAAGGCAAAAGTTGCCTCTTAAGGCTGTGAAATTATTTTGGAGTAAAGTTATTACAAGCAACAAAGGGGCTTGAAGGTTTGCAGGCACCCATGAGTCACAGGGTTCACAGACCAGTCTTCGTTTAGTTCCCCAAGCCCAAAAGAAGTGAAAAATTCTTTTTAATTC
>WEIT01008775.1:1603-11656 GCA_013389985.1 Dryoscopus gambensis | reverse complement strand
TTCAGGTAAAATAATGGAAATTATGTATTTCTCAGCTCCATTTCTGCTAGCAGTCTCTATCTACCAGCTGAATAAGGCTGCTAGCCTTAGAGACTTGAGCGTGTTACAGAGACACAAAAAGGAAATAGGAAAAAAAATATTTTAAGTAGAAGCCCTTCCACACGAAAGAAGAGATATTTAGGTTCTGCCTTGTATGGTTAAATTTACAGCCACAGCACGGACCCAATGTTATTTAACAAACCATATTACTCTACAATGTAAAACAATTTTTTTTAAATTTACCCAAATATTCACTATATTTGCAACAATAATCTTGCTGCAAGAAATTAGCTTGTACATGTTGATAAAACTCTTGGTGAATCAAATTTTGCTTTGCTGAACAAGTCTATAGTGACTTGCAATAAGTTACATTGGAAAAAAGAAAATGTGGCATTGATTTCACCTTGAACATAACATCCACGGGAGAGATGTCTGCTGTTACATACTGGACCGTAGAAAATTACAGTATTATCAATACCATGTTTCTTTTGGTTCACTCCTAGAATACCTCTCTAATTCTGACATGTGATATACTATGTCACCTTCATGTCTGGTAGACTTATTCCTTTCATCTAGCTTTCAATGTAGAGGACCTGAACTCAATTTCTTTTTTTTTCTTTCAGTCTGGTAAAGGCATTCTCTGGTTGAGCCATAATAAAAAGCAGTGGTTTGCACACCACTGCATAAGCATTCATAAAAAGAAAACTGGAATTCACAAAATTGGCTGGAGTTGATGTTCATTCATTCTTGAATACAGTTTGTGCAAAAAATGAAATTCACTGTCTTTGGATTGACTGTTGTGATATACACCAAGCTCTAGTTCTTCAGAGTTTGACCACCTTGAGTGATATATGTTAATGACTTGCTTTAGCATTGCACCTAATATGAATCTTGCTGTCATTGATGAAAGGAATAAAAGTTTTATTTGTTAATGAAATATGATGTGTTTTTTCTGGTACTCTATTTAAACATAACTTAGGAGTAAATCATGATTTTAGAAGTCAGGAGTAGCCCCAGGCCCTCCATAATTCTAATTGATGTAAATGAAGAAAATAATGAAAGCTTGTGTGTGCTGACCCTGTTATACAGAATGGTTTCACCTCAGTTAATCAAAGAACCTTTAGAGATGTTGCAGGCATCTGGTCTGAATAGAGACTTCTTCAGTCTCTGATACTAAACTGGCTGCATTCAGATGAGATACTGTGCCCAGATTTCCAGCAAGACAGCTTAATTTCTAAATGCTGACATGTTGAAAACAAAGTACCGTGGAAATAACATGAAAACAAAACTAAACTCCTCTCCCCAGAAACATCGTCCTTGATGTTGGATGAAAATGAGATGAATGGATAAATCTGAGAACTAACTCCTCCGCTTGGGATGTTTGTGTTCCTGCTAAGAAGCTGAAAGCACAGATAAATTTTCATTTTGTATTTTAAATGCCAAACATCAGGTTTGACAATATTAATACCATACAGAGCAAAAACTAGGAATAACACTTCCTTTTCAGTCACTATCTTCACAAAACTGACATTTGTAAAAGCTAATGCGGTTCAGAACGATTATTTATTTTTACTCTGTAGTAACTTCTTATAGTATTTTTCTGGAAATGCGGATGCGACGGTAGCATGCTACCTTTGTCCTATCTGATACATATACTTTCCATAAAATGACCTTCATGCTATGCAGCCAGTAATGTTTGAAAGTAAAACCTGAAGACAAATGAAGGTCTGTAATAACACACTGGAAGGTTATGTTTATTGATTACAAGGCTGAATATTTTCACGGTGATATTCCTTTCTCATAAAAATGAAGCATAAAGACTTTTTTTTTTAACAACTAGAAGTATTTACAATTGTTTTACAGAAGTGGTTATTTAATTTTTCAGTGAGTTCATAGAGTGTTCAGGATCAGAGCAGTAATTCTAAGCACCGGTTGTGTACAGAATGAATTAAAAAAGGAAAAAAACAAAAAAGCAAGACTTGAGGAGAAGGTCCACCCATATGCTGCTCATGCAAATTTAAAAGCCTAGGTTCTTGAATGCTAAGCAGTAGATAATGAAATTTCGATAAGTTTAATGTCTTTCAAATGTGTAAACATAGGCTTGTTTTTGCAAATTGCGAAAGGTGCTTTAAAACAAGAAAAGAAGAGGCAGGACAGGAAAAGTACAAGGGTGTGGTGAAGATTTACAACGAGAAAAGGAAAAGAATGACAGAATAATATTCTGATTAAAAAGCAAAGGAGCAGAGAAGCTGTTTAGTACTCACTGTACATGGTTTTGGTTCTCAGGCACGATTGCTTCTTAATATCAGCACAATTCTACAAGCAATATGTTATTGTTTTGATCACCCCTTCCCTTGAAAAAGTCTGTCCTAAAGTAAGTAAAAAAATCTGTTTTCATACTGATTTACTGGAACCTGTGTCCTTTTTTTAAAATTGGTCCTCCTTTTTGAAGAAATTCCTGCAAATGCAAGGTTGAAATAACCTGAAGACTGCTTGAGGTGAAAAAGCCAGACAGGCAGAAAGTGGCACTTTCATATGCTATCCCAGGCCTGTCAAAATGGTCCCTGCAATGGTCTGAAGGTAGCACTATAAATCTTCACATATCAGCAAAGATTAAAATATGAGGAGAACCATCATTTCCTATTGAAATTAAAATAAAATGCAAAGCTGAGTAGGGAAGCCAAGCAAGGTTTGCAGGAAAGCCCTGCTGGGCTGAACACTCCTCTGTGTATCTCTTTCTGACATTTGCTTTTGCCATTCTGGAAGAGAGATGGAAAGAATGAACCTAATTAACCCTTATCTTTCCTGTTCTCTCTGTTACTGAAGGCTGCCTTCCGAAAGCTATAAAGTGTTTTCTGAGTAAGAGAAAGAAGGGAACTTGAGAAGCAAGAAGTGATCTACTCTTCATCAAAAGGAAACCATGTCCCCAGAACAAGGAAGAATTACAAATTTTGACTTGAACAAAACAAAGATTTTGCATATTTTGTATTTTTGCAAGGGATTTAAACTTCCATTGGATCACTTATCTGACATACTATTACAACTGGTTTCGCAATGGTCAATTTTTTCAATGTAAAACGAAGAAAAGAATGCCATCACTTGCACAGTACTGAGGCTTTCTAACTGTATTGTAGGCTATGTTTTATAAACATACTAAGGAACAAAATAAAAATGACCAGTAACAGCCTTCTTGCTTCCATTCCTTAAATGAAAAAAAAAGGAAGTATTTTTCTAATATATTTTTTTAAATTGGGTCTGCAAGAGGCATTTGTAGAAGCTGTGGGATGAATGGACACCCATGAAGAAACTCTAACTCATAGATACAGCACAGCAGAAAAGTTGACTGGGTTTCTGATTTCTCCACTGACCTTTGAGTGCAATTGCCATATTAATACATGACATTAATATTGACAAAGGTCCCAGGAGGCACATTTGACCCTGAGTGAAAGCAAGGACTATTCCCTGAGGGGAAGGGAGAATGGCAACTTGAGAAGGTGCAGTGCAGAGAGACGTTGGAAGTGGAGTGATGTGCTGGGTCAGGAGGTGCCTGCAGGCAATCCAGGCCCTGACTTCTCAATCTGACCAAGGTGAGGGAGAAGGAGTGGGGCAGCTCGACCACACAACTCTCTTTTACCTAGCATGGACATTTTATGACACCTCTTGTTTGGAGCAAGTCACAGTAGTTAATATTTATAATGGAAGTAGATGATGTAGCAAAAGACTCCTTGGGCTTACAATATCACGCTTCCCTCACAAGAATAATGTTCTATTCAAATAAATTCGATGCTTCTTGTGAGAGCCAAAATCAACAGGTTTTTACTTCCTGGATAACATGGATCAGTTGCTACAGGCTACTTCACCTTTCACTTAGTGCATTGGTTGCTGCACATTTCTGTGGTTTTTTAAATAATCCACATAAATTTGAAGGATCTGTCTCCTCTCTTCAAAGGGTTAAGCTTAATTCCTAGCTACATGCACTGTCAGAGTGACACATTAAAATTAAGATAAGAACTATTCAAAGAAAAAATAAACAAAACTTAAAATTTCCAGGAAGGAAGAAAGCTTTACTCTAAGCCTCTGAAATACTACTGATCATTAAATCACAGTTTAAACAAGATCGTAATTTACTACTCTAAAGTCTTCCTTAAACAGAACTATGATTTGCATCACACTGCATGAAACTCCCACTTTTTGCTTTTTTATATAATAGAGCTGTCATATGAGATGTTTGTTTTGGACAAAACATGCTTCGACTTGATTTCAGCAATTCATTCTGATCCAGTCTCCTATATTTGCTGCATTATTTTTTTTCAGTGAAGGCTGCACAAATCTTGTGCCTAGTGCTGTTGCATATTTACTGTCAGGATGCCTGCATCATTCTTTCTGTCTAGGTAGGAAATACAAAGAAGAGGACACATGACATTGGGTGAAAGAAGAAGAAAGTAGACAAAATTTAAAGAATATTTATATATTAATTTAACTGTATAAAATATGCTAATATTTTGCATTAACAATATTTGATAACTAGCACTTATGATATATCATTCTACCTAATAAAAGGATGATTTTCTTCTGCAAAGCACATTTTTTCCAAAGAGCTATGCTTTCTTGTGTTTTTAGTAAGTCTGAACTAAAAGATCTATCATATTACTTTCCACACCACCCAATGACCACTTTAAAGTACCACCTTGTTTTCTTAGTATAAATTCCTGATTAGGAAAAAAATCTAGATGTATGAATACAAAAATAAGAGAGCCTCTTTAATTTGTGCTTATATGAAAGGACACCATACCATATTATTGAAGACCCATAGACTTCATTGTTTTCATGAGAATACCTCATGGATTTTGGTTTTCTCACCCTCCACAAATTGTACTCACCACTTTATTCAAATGTGACTATACTAAATTCACAGCTGAACTTACGTGTGTTTTCTATTATCATTGTTTTCTTGTTATCTGAGTCAAAGCACACCTCACTCCTTACTGCATTCCCTGGAGCAAAGTGAGAGATAGACACAACTTTGATAGATGATATCTGGACAGCAAGTGTGCAGGACCAGTTGTGATTATACTTGACAAGACTCGTTGACATTTTTGTACAGGGATAACTCAATCCTTCCATCACAGCATCTGAAATGCCTCTATATACAGAAACTTTGGTTTAAATTAATGGTTAGGCTGATATGTTTTTTCATGAGTAACAACACACTATAATGCAGGAAGTTTCCAGTCTATTTCATTCTCAGAGTAATACAGCTGTGATTTAAATATTTGCTTCTGTGATAGTCAAACTTTTTTTCAGACCAGGTCTGCCAACTGACATTTTCCCCAAGACTACTGAAATATCAAGAGGTGTTAAAACTTCCTTGGTGTTGATCCCCCCAGGCAAGTTCATTACTGAATTAGGAACAGAAATGTTAGGAAATAAAAGCTCTTCTCTTATATATATATATCTTGAGATGCTTAATCACTAAACAACAGTATAAGAATGAGTAATGCCATCTGAATTTTTCATGATAGTAAAAACATATCATGATATAACCACGTGTAATGATACTGTTAAATCAAATATTATGATAGGCTATTAAATGTATAGCAGGGAGAAATAAGAATATTGTGTAACTTCCTGTTTCATAACATTCTTGCTGCAGTACATCCTTTGCAAGGATGAGTTTGGATAAGTCCAAAGGTAGCTTCTAAGTGGAAGATCAGCTGGCAAGAGGCAAGGGGCAATATGAGCCTGTGAAGATGTAGGTATAGACTGACACCAGTCATTCAGATGCCCTGCTGCCTTACTAAATGTATTGCCCAACACTATTAACGAGTCATGTTTCTCTCCCCTTGCTGTCTTTCCAGCTCATGAATCTTTCATTCCTGATGTGCACAGTGAGCTGAGCTTCAGCAGGAGTATTGAGGGTGTTAGAGGATTTTATTTTATACAAAACGCTCATCCTATCATTGTGGTGGTTTAATTAAAATGTTTGTGACATTTCTGATTAACTCAATTGACTTAGATTAGATGTCCTCTCAACCTGACCCCAGGATCAGAACTCTCAGAGGGCTGGAGGACTTTACTGCACCTTTTCCTTCCATGCAATTGTTAAATGGCAAGGGCAAACAGAGTCTCACCCAAAGCTTACCACGTAATCAGGTTCTCTGCTAATGACAGAGAAACTACATCATTATTGTAGTTGGGGTTTATACCAAAAAATAAAGATTTCCTGACTTACAGTTCTTAAAGCATGCCTTTCCTCTTTTTAATACACTTTAATTTTTTCTGGGTAACTGGCACAGAATTTAAGCTCAGAAATCCAACCAGAATAAAATAGCAGTAGTATCATATCAGGGCACTGTTAGCTTAATATCCTTTCTTCAGTACTTGCCAAATGATTGAAAGGTAGCAAAAATTCACCAAAAGAGCCACACACTGCTCAGTCTTAGGAAATATTTCCTGTCCATTCCCATTAATTAGTAGATTAGCGGATATATTGAAATAGTTAACTTCATCTGATGTGAAAATGTATATCACTTAATATTTCCCTTTTTTTTTCACCAGCAATTGATTTCACTAGGGCATTTCTCAAAGCCCTGGTTATTTCTCCACGCAGATCACATAAGCAGCTCATTAACTCCAAAAGCGGGGTTTGCGCCTCTGATATGAGATTTCCTCTCACTTTGGTCCTTAACCTTTCTGAAGCTTGGCTATGCAGTAAAGACACTATCAACTACCTGAGATTAGGTCTGTTGGTCAGAGCATGGTGCTAATAACAGCAAGGTTGTGTGTTTGGTCTCTGTGAGGGCCATTCACATAAGAGTTGGACTCAATGATTCTCATGGGTCCGTTTCAACTCTGAATATTCTGTGAAACAAATACTTACTTTTCATGTAAAGTTAGGATAATTTTTCCACAAGCTGTTGCTATATTCATATCTTTTGTTCATCACTCTATTGATGGTAACAATGGCACATCAAAATACTATGCATTTAGCAAAGAAATGAAAGCTTTCTATATCTGTATTAAATCTTATCCTTCAACTCCTCCCTTTAACCTGTCCTGAAATTCCATTAAAAATCACAAACGCTAAAGCAAACAGTTTAATTAAATGGCTATCAGCTGAACACTAATTTTCAAGAAATCATTGGTTTATTCTTTGCACAGCAATTGCCTAATCCCTACTGACTTTTTTTATATGAACTAGCAATTGACGTTGCTACTGCTGTTCAGAGGCTTGCTAATGTTTTCTTTTGATCATGCATTTTAGGATTTGTTTTCTGGTTGCATGGCTAGTGTGCACTGTCCCTATTTTTGGTGCCAAAAAATAATAAAAGAAGGTAATTTAAGAAAAAAATTGTTAAAAAATAATTTAAGAAAGTATACTCAAGATCTCTCTGTTGTTTCATAAGGGTTTACAAATATATCTCAACAGAATTTGACCAAATAAATATGGTTTCATAAACTGAGTAATCAGGTACATAAAAATCAGCTGCTGCAGAACAGGCAACAAACAAAAAGCATACTAGATAGAAATTAAAAATTGTCATGAAAATAATGTACAAATTAAGAATGTCAGTATAATAGAGAACAAACTGAGAAGAGAGGTGTGAAGAAAGGAAAGAGAGGGGGAGGGAGGATGGGGGAGGAAGGTTTGTCACTGGCTTGAGTTAAAAAAAAGTGTAGGGTTACTCCAGGGTGCCTTTGCTAATAATGACAAGATTGTTTGCTTCTCACATCTGTAGGAAAAAAATGAGAGGAGAAGATGGAAAAGAGGTCCTGGGATGTACCAGCTGTTGATGTTGGTCCTCCCTGCTGAGCGCAGAGCATTGTGCCCCTACCGGAAGGCATCGCAATCTGTTGACATCTCCAGCTCTCTGCTACTTCGGGACACTCAGCTGAATCTAAGGCGACGATCATCTGGCTGAGTGAACAAAAATCAGTGCCTACAGTGAAAAAGCAGGAATAACACACAAAGCAGATGGCTGGAGGCCTGCTCGTTCCTGTTTCTGGAGCTGTTTACACTCTTAAGTGACTAATTTTGACATGTTATACTACTAATGAAGTTTTTTTGTTTGACCCAGTAAACTGCATGTAGTGCAGTCTGGGACCACTCTAATTTGATGTCTGAAGCCCAGTGCTATTTCTGATCTACAGAAAGTCAATTAAAATCATGGTGAGTGAGCAATCAAAGCTGAATTTCAGAATGACAGCTTTTTCCCATATATAATACTCAAATCCTACAGTTTTACATTTTATTAGCTAAAGTATCTTGAACATTTGTAACATTAGTCTTTAGTATTTGTTCTTCTGGGACTGAGATCAGAGCCACAGCACAGAAGATTCACAGGCTTCCAAGAATGACATCACCATCTAGAAGCATGAAGTTTTCTCCAGCCTTTCCTATATCAAGTCACACAGACCTGTAAACTGCAAGAGAGTATTCTCTGATGAAAATTTTAATATTCCAAAAGCACTATTCAAAAAAAAATTTTTTCGTTTACTGCCTAACTCTTGCTTCCAGATCTGAAGGCTGTTGGGATTACATTGACTGAAGTACAAAACCTAGAACTGCAACACAGAGTCAAAACTTTAAATATTTCAAGCCAATTTGGAATTTAGTAAAATGTCATGGAGAAGCTTGATTAAAAACTTATTTCATCCCAATCCAATATTTTTATTTTTTTCTTCTCAAAAGGCTATGAAGGATATTAAACATTAGAATCTCAGATATCTGACAGTTATTGAAATTGAAAAATAAGACAACCACCTGGCCTAGTCTTTAGATATCTCCTGTGCCTGTATCTTAAACTTATTTGCAGTCTCACAGTGATGGTTCCATAGGCACTGAGGATAAGTCAATGATTATGCCTCTAAGTAGTTAAAACTAAAAATAAAACTTACCAGCAAACAGTTTAAGGTTATTCTGGGGCTGTTATGGACAAACAATCTAATAATAGCAATGCTGAATGACATTCTTTGTGAATTTAAAGACTCAAGAGCCTGCCTAGTCTGGAAGTATTTTCCAAAGGGCTTGAATTAGTGTGAGCCAAGAGGAAACCGCAATTGTTTTCATGAATCCGGATGTGGACTTACCTTTAGCATCACTGGCTGCAATGGCTAATTCCTTAACATTCCTCAGCTTCGTGGCTGCTGGGGCTTTTCCATTATAACCAGGGCCATACCAGTTCAGCCACATCCCAGTGGCTTAGTTATTCAGAGTGGAGATATGGGGGTTTTATTTACCATGTGCTATTCACTGTCATTTCAGATCTGGTTTATCTAAGTGGTCTATTACTATAGCCTCTCCAGCTAATGAGAGAAGAGTGTATATTGAGGTCTATATTTGTCCTATCTTTAGAAAGAATTCCTATTTTATGGAAGTGATCTGATAAAAGGTGACCTGGGAATCATGTCAGTATCAGTACAAGACACTAGGCTCCTAAAATGGCACAAACTCTAACACTGTGACTGGTCCCCACCTGACCACCTGCATGAGGCTCTGGGATCCACAGCACAAGGAGGACGTTGACCTGTTGGAAGCACAGAGGAGCCTGTGGAGATGATCAGAGGACTGGTGCACCTCTCCTGTGAAGAAAAACTGAGAGGATTGGGTTTGTTCAGCCTGGAGAAGAGAAGGTTCCAGGGAGAACTTAGAGCACCTTCCAGTACTGAAAGGGGCTACAAGAGAGCTGGAGAGGGACTTTTTACAAGGGGCTGTACATAGAACAAGAGGGAATGGCTTTAAACTGAAAAAGGTCACTTTTGCATTAGATATCAGAAAGAACTTCCATACTGTGAGGGTGGTGAGGCACTAGAATAGGTTGTCCAGAACAGCTGTGGGAGTCCCACCCCTTGAAGTGTTCAAGGTCAGGTTAGATGGGGCTTTGAGTAAACTGGTCTAGAAGAATTTATCCCTGCCCATGTAAGACCCAAATGTCTTAATGCAATCTTCAGTCAAACGTATAATGGTCACAGAGGTATTTCTCCTCCTTTATGAAATGTACTGAAAACAGTAAA
>WEIT01008746.1:28103-76058 GCA_013389985.1 Dryoscopus gambensis | reverse complement strand
GCTTGGCTTTTGGAGTATGTGCCAAGGACTGCTTCATCCCTACAAAATGAAAATTTCAGTAACTCCCATTTTCCCTACAAGTTTCTGTTAAGTTTTCAGCTGAGGCTAAACCAGCAGAGCAGTGGAGTCCTCCATGTAACTTATCACCTCTAAAGTTGGAGGTAGTGAGGAAGTCTCAACTGAGTATCTTTTTGGCAGTACAAAAGGCAGATGCCAGAAGTGCCAGCTTCCAGCACCAAGTTCTTGCACATTCTCTGCTGTTTGAGATCAAGCTGGTAGACTTGCCTACAGGAAAATCTGCTGTTTTTCTTGAGTAGTTGGTTTCTACTCAGCAGGAAGGAGTTTTTCTTTCTTCTTCCCCCTGAGTGCAAGTTAGTGCCAAAGCTTATGCTGCATGAAACAAGCATAAGGCTCAGCTTCCACACTGTGCTGAACTTGAACTGAACTAAAAGTAAGAAATGTACTTGCTTTCCTAATGCCAGGCAAAGGCATTAAGGACAAAGGATCCCGTCGCCACCAGGATATGCCAGTATTTCTTACACATTCGGAACAGTCAGGGGATTGGGCTTATCTCCATTAATGCACAGGACTTAAGCTTAGTGTCATTCTCATATATAGAAAACAAATTCTATTCAAATATTGCACCTGCATAGGCTACTAGAATGCCATCACTGTGCATTTCCCCTCAGATACAGGACAGAACACTCAGGTGGAGTATTTTAAGAGGTACTACAAAGTATCCGTATAAATTGTAGTCTGGAGATTCTGCTTATGGCAAATTCTACAACAAAGTCTTCTTGCCTTTTTTCTCAAGAAGAAATATTGATGTAAGCATTTATTATTTGCTTTAATATTGTCTGTCAAATATACACTTTTATATTTTTTCCACAAATAAATCTGGAAAAATTATTGCAAAGGGAACTGATCCTTAGATTTCAACAGGACCTCAGGCCACTAAGTTAAGCTTTTCTTTCCCCTGTACCGTTTAGCATTTTTGAGCCATATGACAGAGAACATAGTGTGTTCTGGTTAGGAAGACACACCTTAGCCCTCAGTTCTCAAAGATTCAGTGAGATGTAGTACCGTGGACGAATGGTCATATCAACAGCTTCTATCCCAACTGCCCCAGACTCTGAGTCTGAGTTCAGTCCTCGTCCCCTGCTGCAAGCTTCATGTAACTATTTTGTACAGTAATTATGCACTTAACCACACAATCTCTGCAGCCTTTGAACAGTCACCTATTTAGAATTAGGTTTGTGTACATATAGTAGAGGCTTTCATCGCTTCGTCTAAAAGGACACTGAAATTGTTTGATAATACCAAAGAGAAGTAGAACTCCTAGGTTAACACTTGCTTTATACATTCTCACGTCAGGGCAGATGAAGCAATCATGTATACTTTGATACACCAGAGGCTTATTTTTATACCCACGAAGGCAGCTACCATCATGTTACACTTCAGAATCCATGAAGAGCTCAAGTAAAAAGTAACTGGAGAAAGCTTGTACTCCATAGCAATGTATGTTCACTCAAGTCTGTCATATTTATAATTATGGCTTTTATGAATTTTAAAATAAAATGAGGTTTCCATTAACTTATTAGACACACAGTTCTGCCTGTTTCCTTGTGCATTTGAAGAGTGATTTACCTGCCAAGTCTGGGGCTCATCAAGGAGGGAAGGCTGCAGCATGATCTTTCAGCAACTCTTGCAGAAGGGTGGAGTAAAAGGAAGGGCAGAGGGGGTTCAATGCCCTTTCAAACTTTGAGATCAATAGGTTTACCCAGCTGGGAGCTGAACCCAATCAGGACATATGCAAGGCAGCACACACACAAAATTAATCATTGCACCCAAGTGTGGGAGGTTTGGGTTTCCAGTCAGAACTGGCAAGATGAGAAGAAATTTGATCGCGAGAGAGGTTGGGAAAAAAAAAAAAAAAAAGAAAAAAAATCACCACCAAAACACCCATCCAAAGAACCCAGGATAATGTAACAGGTGCTGACTGGGAGGTCTGCAAAAGTGAGATTCAACCAGAAAGACCGCTGCTAGTTTTTGTAACTGAATGCAGCACAGACTATGGCTCAACTATGAAAGTTTAAGTAAAAGCACCTAATACAACGTGGCACTTCTGTACTGCTTTTCATATTTAATACTGTCCACGCCAGCTTTTCCCCAAGTAATGGTCACATCAGAAGCTGGAACCACAGATTTCTTTCCTAAGCATTTTCTGGGCCTGGGAACTGCTGGCAGTGAAAGATTTCAACCTTAAGGGCTGCAGAAGATGTAAACATAAAAATGTCTAACACAGTTACAGCTTAACAGCTGTAATGTGATGAATCTATTTTTTAAATGAAAACAGGATTCTTTGCCTCCAATTCTGCATGGCTTTACAGCCAATTTCAGCAGCATTAGGTACAGAGGTCTTATGTAACAGGATACCTTCCTCCTCCTGCACACTAAGGGAGTTTTGGAGAACCTGGCTAAAGCTCTAATCTTGTGGCACAGTTCAGAATAAAAAGTGAACCACGTATGCAGGGATTTGGGAAGCTGGAAAGAGGCAGCAGTTGCCCGCATACTGCAATGGATTCTCTAACACCAATGGGACCCCAGCCTGCAGTCTTCAGCTGCCAAGTGGGTATTTGGAGACTAAAACTTGCTGTGGGAGAAGATTTGGTTCCTGGCACTTGAGATAAACTTCACTTGCACAGACTCAAAATGTGGAAAACAAAAATGTTTACTGTAGTGTGAAGAATTTTACATTAACTTTGAGAATAGATACACAAGCTGTGGCAGGGATGAAATACAACAGGACTGCAAAAACATAGAATAGAAAATACTTTGGGCAATACTAAAATTCCCATCAAATTAACAATATAAACTGACATTTTAGATAAAATGGTGCTTTCAGAAATGCTTAGTCACCAAAACTGAAGAGTCCTAGGATTTTTACTACCACTTATTAGCATAATTATCAGACACTACTACTGCCTAACAGCTGCTGGCAAAACATGCCCCGTGCCCTTTCTAGTTTTATTGAACACTTTGTCTAGGGCATACTAAAATCCCAAGTCCCTTTAACAGTTATAAACCCCCACACAGTACAACCTACAGAGAAGCTTAAGAACACATTGTCAATCTACACTGGCAATTCCTTTTCTTCATGCATATTTCAAGGGCAAACCCCTTATCATAATCGTCCTGAAAACATCTATGACTCCCATTTTTGAGGAGGAAAAAAACCAAAACAAGTAACACTTAAGGTGCTGAAAAATAATACTTCACTTCTCAGGGGAAGGGAAGGGCAAGGGGCCAATCAACTCTTTTTGGTCACTGGAATCACCTGCAGAGTCCAAGCCAGACTCGGGAAGGTGTCTAGAAAGGGCCTCCCACTGCTGGGCATTACCATCCCCCTTCCTGTCATCTGTCTGTTCTATAGGCTCTTAGAGGCATGACTCATTTTATCCTTTTCTGTGAGCACCAAGGGAAGAGTGAAGGCTTTCAGACCCCACACATGCAACAGTTTTCTTGTATACAAAATATTTCTACAGTTTCAGCATAATACAGACAAGTACAGATGTTTAAAGATTATGCCACTTGTACTCAAGAGATCGGTTGTATCTAAAGATCATTTCATTCTACAAAATCGAAGCCAAACCGCTCTCTGCAAATGTCTGGCTTGAATTTCAGACCCCCGACTGGTATGAATTTACACGGGAACATTACCAGTTATTGCTTCAGCCAGGCTGCTACAAAACAATTTACAAAGTCTGTGAAATATGAGCACAGCTTAAACATTTGATAACTCGTCCGGCCTACAAAGGATTTACTGAATAAAAACTTCAGCCCTCCACATCAATTAAACTTCTTAGTGCATTTTTAAATTCTCAGAGTAAACGCTTAAGATTTGGCATATATTATTGGCACAACGTTCTTCAAACACTTAGAAGTTCATGTATAAATATTTAGACTCCCATTAATCTGGACAGGGCACGAGAAGGACTCAGCCAATCTGGGCAGCTTTCCTGCCCGCGCATATTCCCTCTTTGATTTTCATGCACTGAAGGGAGAGCTGCTTCATTCGGTTATCCAGAGCCAGCCCTTCAGTGGAGCTGCTCCTGGTGCTGCTCCTATTCTTGTTCACTCTGTCGCTTGTCTTGTTCTCAGCCCCTTCTGCCCTATCCCCTGCAAAGAAAGGATTAAACTGGATGTTAAACCCGGATTTCATTCTGCAAGTTAAGCTTCAAGCAGGTGCCTCTGCAGCTTGCTTTGCCAAAGCACAGAAATTATAGGAGCAGGAGCAAGATGCTTTAACAAAACCAAGCTGGCCTTCCAAGCCGTGCTCGTCTTGTGCATTGCATCAGCAAATTAGTGAGAACAGCCTTAGGATGGAGCAGACACGGGCAGTGGTAATCCTCTAGTCTGAATTAGTCAGCCAGGGCTGGCAGAGCCTGTACAAAGCTCCTTCTGGCATGTTATTTTTTTCTGGGGGTTTTGGGGGTTTTTTCCCCTGGAAAGCAAGTTTTTCAAAAAGCAGGACAGTAATTTAAATAAATAAACTCAGATTTTCCTCCAAATAAATGTACCATGAGAATCCCACTGATCACTTACTTTGTGAGAAATCTCAAACCCCTGCACTAAGACAGAACTGGGGAATGTCCCCAGCCAGGAGAACAATATTTAATACCTTATAGACATTGTTATTAACTTTGAGACACAGGGCCTTCCACAATTGCCTTCCCCAAAGAAGCGGCCAGCAGGTCAGAGCATTCCCTGGCGTATGCCTAGGGAATCTGGGAAGGTTTTCCTGCTCCCTTTATGAAGCTGAAAAACACTGGCCCAGGACGAATCCAGCTGTGCGTACCTCTTTCAGCTTCACACTCCGGGGAGGAGGCCCCACTGCATTCGCTCCGGGGGCCAAGGACAGGAAAGATCATCCCAAACTCAGAGAGGGAGACAGGGCTGGGCAGATCCAGGCTTCCAGGTCGTGTCGCAGGAGGAAACTGAGTGGGCACGTCACAGGGACTCGTAGGACCAGAGCTGAAGCTGGACACCGACTGAGTTTCTGAATCTTCTTCGGACACAAAGCTGCTGCCGTTATCATCCTCAAACACTTCTGAAGCCACTGCAATGTTCAAAGAATGTTCCAGTTAGTAATTCAACCCCCCTGCTCCTGCACCTTCCCGGGGAAAGGCACTTTTTCAGGTTTGCATCTTCCATACACTGACACACTGCTAACCCATGGGCTGCCCCCTCTGGCTTTCTGCCCCCTGTGCAAAGCCTTAGCCTGGTTCTGCCCTGAGGAGCAGCACACCTGCCAGCCAGGCCATGCAAGGCCAGCTCTGCAGTAGCTACTGCTCCTCATGCCAAGAAGCTCTTGGATTTTTACTGGCCCTGCCGGCCTTGTTCACTCATGGTCTTCAGAAGACAACTTAGGTTAGAGCCCTAGTTCCCTGTGTCTGCCTCCCCCAGCATTATCTCAATCCCAGCACAGCCTCCTGGGTATTTAAGGCTCTAATTAGAAATACATAGGTCTCAAGATTTCTTTTTGAATGAGGATCACCAAACAACACCAAATTTAAAACAAACAAACAAACAAAACCCCATATATTCTTTTCCCTGCCTACGTTTGCTCAGATCCGAATTCTAATTAAAGCAAACCCACTCCAAACTGTCTGTCTAGATTAAGCTGCATTGTCCTTATAAACAACCAGAGGAGAAACCCATTAAAGGTTCCATTTTGTGCAACACAAGGGTGTAGATTTTGCTGAAATTCAACACACTTCAGAGGCTCATTGCAGGCTGGGGACCAAAGACTTCTGCACACAAGCAGTCCCACTGGGATCAGAAGGTTCTCTACACGCATCAGCCTCTACACAACACAAGTGTATGCTGGAATCACACTGGCCTGAAGAAGTCCAAGACACAGCAAGATATCTGCAGTGACCTGAGGTCATCTTCAATTCCTCCTCCTTGCAATTCCTGCCACTGTTAGCAAGGCTTAGAATCACCTTGGAAGAGCAGCAGGAGCCAAGCAGCAGCGTTAACAAAATGGCTCAAAGGAGAAGCTTCAAAGAAGTTCTTCTGTCACCTTGGCAGCCTGGGGCTCACAGGCACCACTCGGACACGAAGGTGCCAACAGAGGCAGCTACTGACATGGTTATGGCAGAGATGTTCAGCCTCCTTCTGCTGGACTTGCAGATTGCAGAACCGCACTTACACATCGCAAAATTGACCTAAAAGGCTTCAAACATAAAATGGATAACAACATTATCCACCTTCATGAGCCCTCTCCAGGGCACTTCATGCTCGGAGACAGCTTTTCTTGTGGTTTGGGTTTTGTTGCTTTGTTTTTAATGAAGTCAAACCCAAGACTGCAGCGGGGCCTTTCTTCTCACGTGGTGCATTTCACCAATATATGGTGAGCAGTACAGGTAACTTTGCAGGGGGCGAAAGCAATACAAGGTTTGGCAAAAATATGTTTCCAATTAGAGTCCTCTGCTTGGCAAGAAGCACTGACATCAGGCAGTCTACAAGTGGCACAACTTAAGCTGCAGCTTCCTTTTCACCATCTAAATTCACCATAACGCACAGGAGCATCTGCAAGGGCCAAGAAACTCTTGCTGATGACGAGGTGTTTTATCCAACTCCAGCAGACAGAAATCAAGATATAAAAGAACCTTGGTGGAAACCTCCCCCCATGTTACAATGAGAGCTTAATCCAGGCTATTTTAGCTATTAAGTCTGGCAGGCTGCTAGTCCTGCCCAGTCATAATCCAGTTCTGTGTTGGCACCAGACAAGCTGATCTCTTTCCACCCAGGTCAGACTGGGCAATTCAAAGAGAGTGATGAGCCCCACACTGCTGGTCCTTGTCTGCAGCCTCAGCAACAGCCAGTTATATTAATTAATATTAACTTTCCTGCCTCCTTCTGCCCCTATATCCTAGGCCCCTGAACTCCTTCAGCACAAAATACCCTTAACTCAACTGTATTTAAGGCTTTCAGGAGGCCTTCTGCATGAGGAGGGGGACTTGCGGATATCCAGAACAGGCAACTCCTGTCTAGATCGGAAAGGGTCAACCTCAGGAATTCAGGGTGGCAGAAGATAAGCAGCCACACCAAAACCTGGCTGCATCAGCTGTCCAGACACAGCACTTACTCGCTGCTGCAACTCAGGTCCCAGCTGCACAGTACTGAGTGAGAGAGTGCCAACACATCGTGCAGAAACTCCTGCCATTGCAGAGGGTGGAAGCCAGCCCAGGGCTGCCTCCCAGCTCCCACAAGGCTGTACCACGGACCTACAAGGCCTCGGTGCCAGCACACACTGGTGACTATGGGGAAATTGCATCTTCTGCCTTTGGGCACCAGGGTTGTGCAATCATGAACTCCTGCAATCCTGACCTAGACTTTTCCCTGCAGAAATGAAGCTGAAATACAAATTAAACTGGAATTTGTGGGACTGGGCAGCAAGAAGACGACTTTCTGCATCAAGAAGGGGAAAAAGTGTCCAGGAAGGAAGCAAAAGTAGGCCACATGCAACATCCGTCTATCCACTTTCACCCACAGCCAAGACAAATGCAAACTCGCCATATAACAGACCTTGCAACACAAGGTCCCCACGTGCCACCAGAAAGCAGAGGTGCTTGCTTGAAGGTTGTTGCTGTTACCCATCTCTCCTACAGAGCCCCTCAGCACACTGCACCAGCATATTGTTGCTTCTTCACTTCCCTTGCTCACAGCACACATGCTCTGCTGAAATCACATCTTGGCAAGACTCTGCAGCGCCAAGGAGCTTATCCTTACACGCTTCCGTGTGAGCATCACACCTTTCTGTACTACTGTAGCCACAACTTGAGCTCCCTCTGCCACAGGCCCAGCACTGGAAGACAAGCACTTGATCCAAAAGGTCTGTTCCCAGACTGTCTGAATGATCTTCGACAGCCTGCAACCAACCCCAGGCAAGTCACTGCCAGCAGCAGCACTGGCTTAAAATTAGATACATTTTTTGAAGTGTGTTAATTTTGCTCCTTACGTACAGCACTGTACAAAAAACTACAGGGATGTTAAGGGAATGGCTGATGTACTTTAACTCATTACCCTTTCCCGTGAAAATTGGCTGTTAAAGAATGTAATCAACTCCTGCAATAACAAGAACCATCAGAACTTAGCCACAGTCCCACAACAGCCAGCAAATTTCAAAACTGCAGAATACACAGAGCAACCCTAACGTCAGCATTTCTTACGACGCCCACAGGACATTCCCAAGCACAACAGTGCTCTGTACTCACTAGAGACGGTGTCTGACTCCGGTTTACTTGCTGACAGGTCTTCCACAGAGGTATTGCTCCCCTCAGCTCCCACGCCACATCCTCGGGGCCCCATGGCAGTGGACCTTCTCCTCTCATGAATCTCATCTGAGATCATCTCCAGATTTTTCAAGGCAGTCTTATACTCTCCCTTTGCCAGGGCCAGTTTGGCCTGCAGGTCATCCACTGTTTTCTTCAGTTGCTAACAAGGGAGACGGGTATTAGATGGATTTTCATTACAAACAAGGCACA
The DNA here is from genome assembly GCA_013389985.1 of Dryoscopus gambensis. Classification (NCBI taxonomy): domain Eukaryota; kingdom Metazoa; phylum Chordata; class Aves; order Passeriformes; family Malaconotidae; genus Dryoscopus; species Dryoscopus gambensis. The sequence continues at coordinate 67,506 of WEIT01008746.1, read as the reverse complement.
GCACACAGCTCCCTGTTATGTGTCCAGGTGCCCTGGCTCTGCACAGCAAGCACAAACCAGGGCTGGTATCTAGGGGATGGCAGAGTTCAGAATTCAGAAGCAGCCTGGCACAAGCAGAGGCACTTGTGAAGGAGACAAAAGCAAGGCCAACCACGGGAGCCACGGACTGGGACTGCCTCTGGAGTGTGGTCATGGCCCCTGGCTAAGCACAAAGCAGAGGTCCTGTTAACGTGTGAACATGCAGGATCTCTCCTCCACAGGAACGCACTCAACTACGTCACTGCTTATCCTGGAACCACCCCAAGGTTTGCTGGCAGCCCCTGTCTGCAGGGCCCAGCAGGGCTGGGGGTCACCCCTGAGGGGGCTAAGGCCCGCTCTCTGCTGAGCACCAAGCCCGCCACTTCTGCTCACTAGACCTGCAGAGCAGAAAGCAGCAAACCTCAAACCCTGACAGCTGTAACACGGCAGTTCCTGTGTCCCCAGGCACTATCCTGCAGCAAGGGCAAAAGTGTCATACATCCTATTTCCCAAAGGGGGAACACTGATTGTGTGTCTGTGGCTGTCTCAATGCTGGTTTTTATTGTGCATTAAAAGCAATCTGTGCTGGTTTTTTTCATACAGTTTATACAACCACCTTGCTTCAGGAAGGCATTGAGCAGCTGCCATGGAGAAGCAACAGGCCCACAAACAGTGGGCCTTTGCCCATGGAAAAAAGGGAATTTCTCAAAAGATGCTTCTAGGCAGATGGGATTATTGGGCTGGCACCCAGCCCAGGGCAGGCGGGATTATTGGTTGGCACCCAGCCCAGGGCAGGCAAGGGTTCAGCTTGATGGAGCAGCAGCTGCAGGCAGGCAAGGCAGAGGAGGAGCAGGCACCCAAGCCTGTATCCTTGCAAGGAAAAAGGTGCACGCCAGAGTCTCTGAGGCTTACAAAATGCCATTGAATCTCGGGCAGCCCAGGGAATGGCTCACAAAACTGTTGTGGGATGTGCCTTGCACCCCAGACAAGGAGCAGGAATCCTTTTCTAGCTAGGCTCCTCCTGACCCAGCACGCCACTGGAGGCTTCCCGCACCCATGGCCTGCAGTCCAAGGCAACGTGCTCCACACAAACCCTGAGCACATCCCACACAACAAACAGCATCGGCCACTACCCTGCAGCTCCCAGGAGTCAGGCTCCCAGTTTTGGGGGCCACATGCAGCAAAAGTCACTCAACTAGAGAGTGATTCTTGCATTTGAATTTGTAGGGCTACTCTGCCCTCCCAGCCCTGGCAGCTCCAAGACTGGCTCTAACAGCAAGGGATTACCATCCCACAAAGAGCTGCCATGCCCACCTCAGGGCCACTGTGTGCTGCAAGGGATGTGCTATGCCCAAGCTCTGGCCACACATCGTTGCACCACACAGAATGCAGCGCAGAGATGCCAAAAAGCCCTGGAAGCCTATCCAGCCAAATCCCAAATCCCTCTTATGCCAAACCCCGAATCAGAAATTCACATCTGCGTGATGTTTGAGCACTGCAAGCAGGTTATTTATTCTGTTAACTGATCCAACCAGGGAACATAAAAGAGTATCCCAAGGACAGTTAAACAGTCTGAAGCACAAAATATAGGGAGGGAAAAATGAAACCCACAACAAACAAATAAACCCCAGACACATTAAACTACAAGAGGCAAAGATAGTCAAACTGTACTCTTTTGGTTCTGACAGAGTTCAAACACTCGTATTTCACACAAGGAAACAAAGACTCTCTTAAAGAGTCTTTTATCTTTAAAATGTGCTTAGCAAATTGCTCAAGAGGTTTTGAATTGGTTTTGTATAGACACACAACACAGTTGTTGGGAGCACTTTAGATGCAATTTCAGTATTTACTGTAAGCAGTAAAGAGTTTCAGATGGATCTGAATTACATACGTACCTCTAGTTGGACATAGTACTTCGCCTTGAGTTCAAAATAAGGTCTGTGGAAAAACAAAGAACAGTTGTTTACAATCACTGGGACTGAATGCAGTGTACTGGCGTGGGAGTTGCTCTCTTTGTAGCATTAACACAGCTATTTTGTGTATCACTGCAATCCCAAGAGACCACTACCCAGATGACAGAACACCTACACATGCTCTCAGTGTCTCTCTCTTACTCTCTAACGCATCTATTTCTCATGGGTCTTTTGACCTAAATACAGATTGCAAAATTCCAGTTTTTGGAGCTGACGGCGTAATTCCTCCAGGCCTAGATTCTGCAAGATATTTAAATGTAACATACAGCTTCAGGCATAGGCATCCTCTCTCTACTCAGCTACTTTCTGAGCCCACAGTGCAAGTAAATTCCCACAGAAGGTGAACCTGCGTTCCGGTGTGGGGGGTGGAGGGGCAGTTCTTGGGTTTTTCAGTGAAGGAGAGGATGTGAAGGGAGGTCAGAGCACCACATACAAGGGCACAGCACTTCCCAACAGTGGCCCACCGGGCACATCCCTGAACTTGCTTATAAGGCTGCAAGAGGACAGGGGTATAAGAGGTGCAGTACAAAGCCTAGAAACCACTTTACAGCCTCAAAGTTTTGAAGCCCACAAGCCAGTATCATCTGATACAACACTGAGCAGGACAAATAAAAAAAAAGCTCTGTTATTTCAGCAGGGCTCACTACCCTCCTCCCGTCTCAGAAGCTCTCCTGGAAAGTAGGGGAGAGATAAACAATCAGATACGGTTTCACATGAAATAGAATGTGAACTACTCTTGTTGCGTTTCTACCCTGACAGCAAGGCTCTTCTGAGCTGTAAGCCCTACTGCAGCTGCATTTTGGACTGTGCACTAGAATTCAAGAGTGTGAAACTGTGGCTTTCTGAGCCTATATTCTTTGAAGGGTTGAAATCATTACACAGTCACACACAAAATAACTGTGTTTCCATTAGAGTAAGTTATTTCCAGCTCTGATATTTTTAAGCACTCTCCCACCATCACCAGGAGCACACAGCCAAGTCTTGATGTTTCCAGTGACAATGATCCAGCCAAAATGCACCTCTGCCTTCCCTTACTGGGACATAACCCTGCCAAAGGCTACACAGGTGCACCTGCCAGGCAGGATAAAACACTGCAGTGGAGAATTTGGATCCAACAGATAAAGGACTCCTACAGCCACACCCCAAAGCAATGGGAGCACACAGATACTGACAGACTGGTGTTGCAGGGAAACATGCAACGGGAAAGCAGTGAAACCCACTCACCTCAAATGACCGGATTCTCAACCTTCCTTACCTTGGTGCCAGTTGGGAGGGAACAATCAGGCTTGAGCCCTAACCTACAAGCCCGGGGAAAGTCCCCTCTCTATCAGCGACAAGCACGTGTGTGTTTGCATGGTGTGAAAAAACAACACACACATGCAGGTGTGTGTACACACGAATACATACATGTGCACATACGAGCAGGAATGTTTACTTGCAACAGGTAAGAAAAACACCACCTCAGCCACCGAAAGGAGACCGAGAGCCTCACACATAAACACTCCTGCTCACTCACAGCTCACACACAGCCAGGCACCTGATGCCAGCAGGAACCAGGGCACTGGCAGGGGAGGGACTCCCATGTCCTAGGGTCACTTCATTCCCTCACATCCATGGCCCTGTAGCCATTGAGGGCTGGTCTGTAACTCAGCAGGGCGGGAGAATCGCTCACTGATGCAATCGGTGTCCCACATCACCGGCTGAGTGAGTCCAGGGCACTGCACAAAGTGCTTTTCAAGTCGATGACAGGAGAGTGAAAGGCACTTTGCCCAAGTCACCAGAGCAGAAAGTGACTTCCAAAAACCAGCTAACACAGGCGAGTTCATTATCCTACAGCTCAGAGGCACTGAGCCAGAAGATCTGGTGACTGTTAAGAACATGCAGCCGCATGCACATTCACAGCTTACAAGCAAGCACCCAGAAACTAAATTAAAAGCAAAACCAAACTAAAACTATCCAATAATCCTTCGCCCATCAACTTTACACAGTAAATCATCTAAATGACTTTCCTCCAGGATGCCCCAGTCTTGCTTTCAAAATAGTAATGCTTTAAGCATCTTAATCCCAACTGAAGCAAGGAGCAAATGCAAATAATTTTCTGCCCTAAAGAGAGCAACTCATTCAGCATGTCTATCCATGAGTTTAAAGAGAAGAGGAACAAAAGGCCAGAAAGGCCCAAGTGTTACAGCCAGTGCTCCCCCACCACCCAGGGAGAAGGTCAGAGCAGGATGCTGGTGTTAAATCCCTCCTGAAAAGCAGCTAGAGGCCAGGTACACCCTATAATACAAACAGCCACAAATTCAGCAGCCTCATTTCCCACTTTCTGTAGCCACTTGACAGCACTGATGTTTTCAGCTCAGTTGCAATTCTCCTTTATGTGAAAATTGCAGTGCTGGGAGACAACTGACCTTTCCAACATCCCTATGCAGCATGACTTCAAGGACATCCACTACTATTTGTGCCACCAGGCATCTTCCACATCAATACCAGGTTAGAAGTGGCATTTCTGTACACCCTGTATTAAAGGGCCTCCAAAACATCCTACCTAGATGGTTTATACTGCAGTCAGCCCTGCTGTGAGACAAAGGAATATGCTGGGATCCTTCCACAGTAGTGAAAACCAGCATGGCCCGAGGAGAATGACAAGAGACACCCCTCTGTGGGTAGTTCCAGCAAGGAAAGGAAAACTCAGAGGCACATCACACAAGAGACATCTGGGATGCCAGGCTCCACACCATCATTACAGAAAGCTATGTAGGACCCCACTGACAACTTAATCATGGTCTTTATTTTAAATCTTACTGCAAGGAAAGAACTCCTAGCAGCCAAAACTGTTCTCAGATATTGCTCTTATCCAGAGGAATCTGTCATTTAGTGATCTGATGATGGTTTTCACAGCCCCTGTGCAGTGCTAGACAAACAGTATGCAGCTCATCTGAGGAAGTCACACCACTACACTGTTTCAACAAACATGCTTGAATCTTGCTTGAGAAGTGCTAATCCTTTCTTGAATTGAGCAAACTCCAATCAAAACAGATTTTTAGGTGATCAGTTTCACCAAAAAGTCATTTTTTAGATGGAGGGGATTAAACGCTAAATACAGGAAGCAGATTGTTTAGACAAGCCACAGTCTGGAAATAGTAAAAAAAAAAAAAAATGTGAAACATAAAGAGGATTAAGAATTGGTTGTAAACCAAATTTTACACAGGGCCAGAATTTCACACAGGTTCTGAGCAAAAAGCTGTTTCACTTCGCTGCAACAGAGCCAAACTGCACAGCAAATGCAGACACAATTATTAATGACACGAGCTGCTTAGCTACGCCCTCTTAAGGGTGTTTCCTTCCCCAAGAATGGCTCTCACACAGCTTTGCCATGGCAGCATCAGGAAGTAAACAAGCCTCATGTACAGAATGTTGCAGTCTCACACCTTTCAGCTTTCTGTCACTTGCTTTGTTGCTCTCCTAACTAAAAATAAGAACGGTGAACAAACCTAGGCTGTGAAACATCTACACACAGATCTCTGCAGACAACACCTGTGTGGATCCCATGAGCCTGTTCCTCAAATCACATGCCACCAAGGAGTTCAGTGCACTACAGCAAGACCAAGATGCTGCTCGGAAAAGGTTTCTTATCCCACGTAATTCACCAGTCTATCAAGTCAGTGTTTCAAAAGACACTTAGAAGGACAACAAGGACAAATACCAGTACCAATTGTGCTGTGAGGCTGCTACACACAGACAGGAATCCACAGAGCCATACACTTTCACAAGTTGAAAAACCCCATAGAATAGGTACTTCCCCCACACAATTTTCACCACTAAACTCCTCTCCAATTGTAAAACATACTTTGATTTATTGATGGCTCTTTTCAGCTTCTTCTCCAGTTGTTTCATCCTTCCCATGGCAGCATTGTATTTGGCTGCAGTCTCCTTGTGAACCAACTCACTTCTCGTTTTGGTCTGTTCTGCCTCCATGACCTTCAAGAGAAGGAAAAAAAACAGGTTGAGCAGCAAGACACAATGATCCACTTCTTATCACTTCAATTAACAGCAACTTCATAATCTCTCCAATCAGCTCATGTCAGGAAAGTGAGGGCATAGAAAAAATTACTTTCAGTGAACCTACTTAAAAGTCTTTCCCAAAAAGAGCAGCAACATGTCAGGTCTTCAAACACTGTGTAAATTATGACAGAGGTGTTACAGCTTTTCACATAGTCTCTCTTACAGGAAGTTCAGAAGACCCGCAGCTCTTGGGATCTTCTATTTTTTAACCCAGTTAGATATTCACAAGTGGAACAACACTGGCAGAAATCACCCAGTTACATTCAACAGCAGTGTTTCTGTTTCCTCCTTCTTCCCCAGCAGAGAGCTGGCAGGTTGCTCAGCTCCCAGCTGCAGCCCCATCACTCTGGAAAGGGCTGAACACCAACCACAGCAGAGGGAGGACTCAAATACAGTTTGGCCTGAATCCCCAGTCACTAGAAAACTGTGTGTCTGAGATGGCTCTTCTCTTAAAACAGCTGACATGCCTGAAATCACAGTTTCAACACTGAGCCCTGAGCTGACACCCCCACTATGCAGGCAAGGGAAGTTATGCTGATGACCAGCCCACTACCCTCATGTATCAAGATATCTTGAACACAAGTCTGATAAGGAGCAGCTGGGGGAGCTGCGGGTATTTAGCCTGGAGAAAAGGAGGCTCAGGGAGACCTTATTGCTCCCTGCAACTGCCTGAAAGGAGGGTGTAGCCAGATGTGGGTCGGCCTCTTCTCCCAGGTAACAAGCTACAGGAAAGATGAAAGTGCTTCAAGCTGCTCCAAGGGAGGTTTAGATTGGATATTAGGAAAAATTTCTTCACTGAAAGGGCTGTCAAGCATTGGAACACAAAGTAAATGTCTCTCCACTAGCTGCACTGTTGGTATGCAAAGCCAAGCTTTGCCAGTAATTCTATCCAGGGTACTTTTATTGTCCAAATCTGAGATGTCAGAGGTGTCAGAAAATGTGTTCTATTTAGTGCACTGGCAGTCGAGATCCAGACAGGGAGGTGACTGATTTGTTTAAAGTCACAAAAGTGGTGACACTTCTTTGTTGGTCTTGCAATGAGGGGAAAGCAGCTGATCTTTTTAAGCTTCCTTTCTTGCAGCTAAGAAGGTATTCATACAAAAAATGGCAGGACTTGATTTTGTCCAGTACTGGATTTTGAAATGCCTCAGCTGTGGCACCAACTACTCTGCAACTTCAAGCAAATTTGCTCCAACTGGCTCCCACCACCAGACTGTGCATCTGAGCTCTCAGATGCAGAGAGAATATTCAAGATATCTTGATTTTAAATAACCTCATCCACAAAGCTCTAATTTTTGGAAAAAGTGTGCTAGCCCTCCTAGCCCTCAGGCTGAACTGAACAGGGAAAAGAGATGGTAAACTCTGACTTGCTTGGAGTGCTGCTGCTCAGGAAAACTCTCACGTTGTCCTTCCTGATGCCTAAATGAAAGTGTGAAACTGCCAAAGCCAAACTCCATCAGCATCAACTCGTAGCTCTGGCTGCCACACCTGGAGGCCACTTCTTGCTTATCTGCACACACTAGTCATTATTAAAGAAAGTACTTGCTAGAGAACTTTAGACTATGAGAAAGGTTTTCAAAGGATCTTTTGATCAGATATAATATACTCAACTCCAGCATCCTTCAACTTTTTCAAACATATATAAGGCATCCATTTTCAAAGAAAGGGAAAAGGGGAAAAAAAAATTCTATCAGGCTCATAACATACTCTCTCCTGCATCCTGAAAAATAAACTGCAGCCTCATCTCCAACAACTGATTTAAAGCCAGTTGGTGCAATGACTTGCCTCAGTGAAACATGTCAGACAAGGCTGGTTTTAACGTGGAAATCTCTTAAATTAAACTGCAGTCTCCAAAGACTGCACAGAAGGTGGTTCGTCTTCTTTCTAGCGTGGCAAGGAAACTACAATTTAAAAACGCCGTAAGCTACAAAATAATGGAGCAACTGGAATTTGCCAATGCTCAATTACGTCAGTCCCCCGCATCCATTCCTAGGGCAAAATTACCATGAACTTTGATATCTGGGATAAATCATGATAAATACCACCAACACCAGGGTCATAAAGCAGGTTAGGTGTCCAGTATCATGCTGATATTTCAAATGTTTCTTATCAAACATCACTGAAATGCTGAACTCTGCAGAACTGGGATTTGAGGATGACAGATTGCAAATGCCTCAAAATATCTGACAAAATGTGGAATTTGCTGCCAGCCATATATATCCACGTTGATTACTTTTTCCAGAAAGAAAGGGGAGAAAAAAGGCTGTATACTCATCCTACTGAGAAAACAGTGGTGTAAGAAAATCTCGCTCTCCCCCCCATACCCTTGTCTTCCTACGGGCATTCTGTCATCATGCTCACATTGTCCGCACCAGTCTGCAGAGACAGCCTGTCCCCTTTCCCTGGGACAGCAGCTCAAGGTGCACGCCCGAGGCTGAGGGTAATACCTGGGAGAAGGCTTAGAAAAAGATAGATAGGCTTGTGAAGGAAAGTACTTTTTATTAGAGCTAATAATACATTTGGTGAAAAAAATTGCAGTGTCAGGTGGATTTGTAAACAAGCTCTTGGTCACAGTTACCAAATAAGCTGGTTTGTCTAACCCAAGTGCTTCTACCACCCACCTTGCCTTGTAGATGCTCCTAAGCCATCACAGATGCAACAGCATCACTTAGAAAAAGGCAGAGAAAGAAGTGAGGGTAACATCTCTTCAAACAAAGGCTGCTCAAGACACATCTCACCTCCTTACATTGTGCCTGCCTTTCAGCCCACCTCTGGGGTGAACAGGGGACATACTCTTGGACAAAAACACCCAGAATGGATGAACTTCTAGGATACCCACACAATCACTGGGCATTCCTGTAGCCCTTGCCTGTCCCTCACTACTGGATCACCTACTGCAGGCAGAACTCATTCTTCCTGGCAGCACAGGCTATAAGATACAAGTAACAGAAAACAAAGCAAGCAAAGAGCTCCAAGAGAGGGATTGATCAATCCTTCTACTCTCCTTCCCTACCCTCTATTTCCTACCCAGTTGTCTGGAAAAGCAAGGTCAGCGTAGAGTATATATTTACCATCAATAAGTCTGTACAAGTAGCTTTGTTCCACCCAAAGTATTTCCATAATCTGAAGTAAAAAATGGACTCTGGGCAAAATTTCAGTAATAATAACAGATGCAAAAGAAAAATGTTATCAGTGGAGTTGAGTAAAGCTGACCATCTAAGCCAGAGAGTTACTCTGGAGGACTGTTTCTTTCACAAAAAATTAAATTGACTGCTCTTCTAGGGGAAGAATTAAAAATAAAAGAGGAAAGAGACAATGCAGTATCAGTAAACCAGGAGGAGAGAATCAACAATATGATGCACTGCAAAACAATCTCTGCATTTCCAGGATAAAGTGACAGAGAGATTAGGACAAGGAAGGATGTGGTATTTTCGTTGTTTCTTTCACAGACTTTTCTTCTCTCCCTTTTTCCTCTAAGCTTTTCTAGCTGCAGGAAGTATCTCTCCTCTCTACATCACGAAAGCACCCACACATTTTACACCGACAGATGGTACTTTGTGGTGTAATATCAAAGGGAGCTTTACAAGCCAAATTAATCCAAGAGGGAGCATGCCTCCTCCCTCTTTACTCTCCCCTCATCCTCTCCTTTTTAAAATGTCTCATGATCAAGAGCCAAAACATTTCTTCTCCCTGCCAGAATTTATGAACTGAACATATCTCAGGAAAGACTGTAAAAGCAGAACCTTTTTAAGACTGCAGATTGCATCAGTAATTAGAAATTAGCAATTTCTCTTGAAATTCATGAAGGGTCTTCCTGTCTGCTCCAGCTTGTCTCAAACTAGAGGTAACACATCTGTCAGTACTTTCCTTTTGTACATCTTTATGAATTATTTTCAATAGGAGCATAAATGTGAAAATCTTTTTCCTCCATCCCTCTGAAATTCAATACCCTTTGGTCATTTTACAGGACTCTCTTTCATAGCCCCGCTCTCTGCACCCCAAACTGAAGTATTACAATTCCACGTACTAACAGGCTGATCCTCACTAGCAAAAACACCATCTTCAAATTTTAAAGAGACACTGCAGCTACCAAAATTCTGGTAAGGCAGTGGCTAGGAGTGAACAGTACTCTTCCTCGCCAGGCAGCTTAAGAGTTCATCAAGCCTGTCTACATTTCCATTATAATCAACAGAGAATTTATCTTACAATGAACTTGCCCCTCTGGCCACACAAATTGCTCTCCAGACACCACTTACTGATCAGATTGCCTTTCATCATAATGGAACTTTTGGCAAGTAATTGTGATACAAAGTCAGGTTCTAGACACCTGATACTGATGAACTAAATTCCAATCCAAGTGTCATTACACTTCTCAGACCTGTGGAAAAATGGACACTTAGAAAAAATCCACAGGACTGTACCCCAAAATACACATCAAGTTAAGAGTAGAAGTGGGCAAAGCAGCTGCCTGAATTGCAGGATTGCACCACAGTCCAGTGCTCTGTTGTGAGCACTGAGCTCAAGCACAGACATTTGCAGGGATTAGTTCCATCTTCGCAGGCAGGTAGGCAGGAATCCAGCTCCTATTTGTGCTCCCAGCTTCCTTTGGAAACATAGCTCAAACTGCAAGGTGCAAAGAAATTTCTGAGTGACAGCCTGTACTCCCTGTACCTGTTCACACTGGTTCTGTCTGCTTCATGAATAGAAAGACTTTCCACATGTTATGCTTCCAGCTCACCCAGGAGAAACAAAATTTCAGTAATTTTCCCGTTTCGCATCACTTGAATTGTATGATTTTCTACATCAGTGGCTACAAAAGTCTTGTTTACAGAAGCCAAATAAATTGTCACATTAAAAATAGCGTTAATAGCTTTTCAGACTATCAGGACATCAAAAAGCAATTACAACACACAACCCTTATCTCTATTTCCTCCCAGTGAGGGTCTGGAAACAGCATTTCCTGTTTGGTACTCTGGAACCCAAGTCTTTGTCTATATCCATTAGGTCAAGTGCAAAAGTAACCTGGCAGCATTTCCACACATAGCTGTATAAGAAATCAGTTTCTTGTTTGTTCTCTTGCCTGCCCTTTTACTTTATGCTTTCTGTTTATGGCGTTTGTCAGCTACCAAGCCACTACAGGGCTCAGGTTTGGTTCCAAGTTACTGTTGAATTCAGTAAAGCCTGCTGCCTGTGCCTAAACAAAAACACCTACTCTTGCCTGACGTTTCTATCAGTAGAGAAACAAATGAATTAGTAGCCCACTTCTAACATTTGGCTCAGAGGTGCTTTTCTGCACTTGAGTCCTTGCTGTACAAGGCCCAGTGCAAGATTACTCTCTGCCCAGTACAACTGTCTACTATAAATATGTGCAAAAAAAGCCAGAAAATCCAATAACCAGAGTCCAAAAGCTTTCTCCAAGAGCAATTTTATATGTGCAAGGAGAAGACGTCTATTTCTTAATCCTCAGCCTTCACCCTCAGAAACAGTTTTTCTGTTAGTGATTTCTAATGTAATTCATAGTTAATGATCTGAGTTGTCAGCAACACTGTGGCAGTCAAGGAGAACTTTTGTTCTAGAAGATCTCATCCTCTAACCTGTTTTCATCCATAGCTTGGTAGGGAATGTCAACGTTTTCTGCTCCCTGAGATCCCAGTTACTCTGTTTGCCTCACTGCACAGTAAGCATTTCATTAATTGCATGCACTGAAGCCAAGTGAAGTTTTCACTCTGCTCTCAGAGATGATAAAAACTCAGTCAAGCACTCCAAACTAACTAATGTTGGGTGTGTTCAGCCAGGACCCAACAGCATTTTCACCCTTCTTGGCTCTGGCCTTAGCCTTAAGACCTCCACCATGGCCAATGAAAATCACAAGAAACACTTCCATGTAACTCTTTCAAAACCTGCTGCACCCTGGAAAGGTGCAGATGGGTGTTTTCTGGGAACGGAGCTTACCCAGACTATTTTAAGCACTGGGAATTGTTGGATAACAAGTTTTCCATTCACAGAGCTCTCAGCTGCTCTATACAGCTGAGTCAGTGCCTAGGAGATTTTACAGCTGCAGTAGGTACACCTAAGTTCCTTATTTGCCATTCAGCTGTAACAAATCAGAGGCATTATGGCTTGAATCAGCCCCCCAAGAAGCAGGTATCCTGCAATCAGCGATGGTACCTATCAACACCACCATCGTGACTCCACCCAACACTGCCAGCAGCCATCTGCTGCTCTGAATCACTGGGCCTGCTCATCTCAGGTGCACACCTCTCACAGACCCTCAGGGAACTATCAAGGGTTGTAGAAGGACACAAGGATGCCTTTGAAATAGCCAAGGAAAATAAGAATTCATTTGTACTCTCAAATTGCCATTGTTTCTTTCCTCACCCACCCCAACACAAGTTTTTGTTACGCCAGCTAGAGAGAGGTAGGTGGCAGGTGTGACTGCTGTCACTGTCCACCAAAACTCATCAGTTTAGCAGTCTGCAGCTCTAAGCAACTCCTTAGATGCTTCCAGTTTTCTCACCTATCAATTCTGAGAATCAAAAATTATCTATTTCTGGACTCTGTTCCTATTGAGCAGGGATTACAGCTAGGGAAAATGACAGCTGGCACACACACACTGCAGAAGTGGGGCTCCCCTCATAAACACAGAGGTCACCAGATCTGCAAATACCAAACAATAACAGGGACAATAACACAAACAGTACCCTGTTCATTTTCTCATTAATATATACCAGTTTTCTATGTCTCCCCTACACACAGCCAACATCCTTTCTGCTCCCTGCTTCTTCATCAGGCAGCTGGATTTTAAAATTCACTCTGAAATAGAGGCTTTCTTATAACTGAGAAGCTTCTGCAACAGAACAGAGCTGTTGCATTGAGGACTGCAAGACAATACGAGCATTGTATGGCATGATAACACGTTTGGAATAGCAAGTTCAGCTTCACTGGCATATTAAGGAAGTTACAGAGAACAAAGGTTTTTAACTTCGATTTTTGGTTCTTTTAGGTTAAAAAACCCCCCCATTCTGCCTTTTTTTTTTTTAACAGACAGGAAAAAAGAGACAAGACAAATGACAGGAAAATTCTTCTTGACATCTGCTAGAAAGAATACTGCCTTTCTTTGTTAGATGGTTCATCTCTTCTGTAAGTTTAGAAAGACTTTACAAAGGAGGCAGGACCTTGTCTAAATTCCAAAGTTAATTCAGGACAAAGCAGCATGCAAGCTTAAAATGCAACACATAATTGTGAGTGATTCTACATTCAAACACATTTCTGAAGCAAAGTTACTTGTTTAATTTAGTCTATACTAAGAACAGGTTATACTAAAATTGGAACATGTCCCTGTTTTTCCAGGGTAAATGCTCCCATAACACATGTATTCAGGAACAGGCATCCCTATGCAATTACTCTGGCATGCAGATATGCCTTAAGACATTGTTTATCCCTGTAATATAGATGGTAATCATTTTTTTTATTTTCTGTAGAGAGCTACTCCACTACTATAGCACCACCAGGCAGAGAACTAGAGCTGTCCCAGAAGCAGCCCAAGGCCCAGATCATTTAACCTTAGGCTTCATAATTTTTCATAGCTTCATTTCCTACATGTCATGTACCTGGACCAAAAGAAAAATTTGGTCTTTTGGAAACTGGGCCTCATACAGCACAGGAGAGCACAAAGTATGGAAAAGGCAGATGCTGGTGCAAGTTTGTATTACCCTCTGAGTAGCGTGGTTGAGCATCTCTTGCCAGGCAGAGTCAAACTGACGCTTGTCATCTTCCAGCAGCCTCTGCTCAGCAAGCGAAATGGTCTCTTTGGCAGCACGCAGCACTTCAGTGGCCCTCTGAAAGTCCTGAGTCGCCCTCTGAGCCTCCAGCTGTGCCTAAAGAAGGAAAAAAAAAAAAAAAGTTGGGATCAGAGACAAAGGAGCCCTCACAGTCATGTTTAGAAGATCTATGACACTAATCCCAAAACTTTAAAAGAGCCACACCAGCATTACTGTTTCCCAATCTTTTTCTTGAAGTGACACACATTTTTCACTGGAGTAAGTCCTGCCAAGACAGCAGGTCCCACCCAAAGAAGTCATTTGCCAAGAAATATCTCATGGTGTTTGTGGTCAAAAAACTCCCAGCTGATGGCCTACAAATAAGCACCTGGCTGAGAGATAATACCTAATGAGGTAGGTTTAATCACTGAGAAACAAACCAAAAGAAAGTGCAATAGCAAACTTATGGCATGTCAAGAATACACCGAGAACAGTACTCCCAGAGTTTAGTCAGGGTGGATTTTTATCTCATACACCATTAATCATGCTGAGGAAATATTTTGGAATTATTACCTTGCTATAAAGCATAAACAAGTTCTCTGAGATGGTGGCTGCTAATTCTTTGGATGTTCTCTTACTTTGCTATCGCTGGTAACACAACTGGTGCAATAAGTCCCCAGCACACAGACACAAGAATAACCAAGGGAATTTTTTTAAAAAAAATCTTTACCTGAATTTTTCTACATTATATATTTCATAGATTTCTATTTAAAGGAGTATTTTTGAGCTGTTTTGCTCAGAAATACAACCCTTCCAATCTAAGCCTCACATTCAATTAAAAGTGAACATCCAGGACCGTGAAGACAGTTTTCATTTACACTTCAATGATTTTTCAAGAAGAAACTGGAATTACCCATTCCATACCTATGAGAAATGTCTTTGACCAGACACGACTGACAGAACAAAATAATGAAAAAAACCTCATATATCATGATATACACAAAAGGAGTCTGAGAATGAAACAGGAGAAAGGACTCTGACATACAGAATAATACACTGAGAAAGATAAAGTCTTATGAATAAAGGAAGAGGTTTTAGTGTGAAGAAATGGTGGTCATTTGGGAAGCAGCTAAAAATCCCAGATACAGAGTAAGTTGAACAATGGTGCATTTCTCGAGCAAAGAGCTGGCTACACCCCCTCAACACCAGCTGCATCAAATACCTCCACACTTGAGACACCACAGTTATTTGTAAAGGTAATGGAAAAAACCCTTCCCTCCCTGCCCCATGGCAGGCGAGATGGACTCCTAATTTAAACACATCTCAAAAGGAAATAAAGCGCACTAAGTTTCCCTCACCATGTCTTGAAATAGCAGCAAGCTCTTCTTACTTCCTTCCCTCTCTCACAAGGAGGTACTTCACCCCAAGGTAACCATGCAAAAATAGGAATTATGTGTCAGAGGTCCTTCAGTTACTAGCTAGAGAGGGAAATCAAAGTCATCACAATCAGAGCAGTAATTTCCTTCCAACCAAGGTCCCTGATGCATTTCCTTCTGAAGCGGCTGGAGGTGTTTTCCACAGCGAAGTTCATCTAACTTTGCTGTTTTCAGGCAGTTTACACCACATCACCCTGCCTACAGCCTTTGTGAAGAGCCAGGGCACTGAAGTGTTAATTCCCATACAGAACTGCACATTCCAAGGCAGCACAGATCTTTGGGCCAAAGTTACTGGATGCACAGCATCCTGGTGTAAGTTCAATGCCAATATGATCTCTTTTCCTCTCTGAGAAAAACCCCCACACGTTACATCTCCTCATCACTCCAGTTACCAGCTGCCTGTTTCAAACATATTAATAAATTTTACAAATTCAGAATAAGTCTGACTATAAAATATTTTTATTTAGCTACTAACCTAAACCATGATACCCAGCAGCACAAGAAAGCCATCTGAGGATCTTCAAACAAGGCTCAACCTAGGCTTCCAACAAATACAGCAAAAAGCCTGAATCTTAGTCCCCAGAATATCTACTGAATTTTCTAAAAATTCACAACTTTTTTTTTTCTGTCCAGTAAGTCTGACCTATGCTAGTAAAGGAATCAAATACAAATAAAGGCCAAAAGTTTCCCATAAAAGAAGTTTGAGACAGGATTTTAAGATGGGAAATAAAATGCAAGACTGCAGTAAGAGCCTGCACCTAGTACTGCAGAACAGTGCTGAGGATGTTTGGAGGAAGAGCAAGACTGATTGTCATGGAAGCCTGTACAAGTCTTCTGCGGGCCAGGTCCCAGTAACTTCCAGCAATAAGGCTGTGAAGGCAGCTGCAGCTCCTTGGCTGCCCTGCTGCATGAGCGGGCCTGCCCATGCAAGAAATGACTTACGAACACACAAAAACAGACTGGAGACCCATTCCTAGCACAGCCAGAACCTCACCAGCAAGTAACTGCTCTCGAAACTCCAGTAAAACCAGATCCCAGGGGCAACGCGAGCACAGAAGTACAGTTTTCTCACCGTAACTGCATCACCACTTGAAAGTTTCTGTTGGCACAGATACCTGGGTCAGGGATCAAGACAACTAAGCCAGGAAAAAGCCTGCAGAGCATTAGGAGCTGAGATATTTAATCCCTATGGAAAACAACATTTAGTGGTAGCTTGCAGTACTAGTAGCTCTTCTGATGAAGGCCTTAACAGACTCCAAAACAGGAACAGGAAAATTGTCTTTATGATAAAAAAACCAGAAGCCACATTTACAGTTCAGTTCGGTTTCTGCTTGTGCCGGGACCTGCAGGACATTGAGAGCTGGAGCTGTTAACAGGCAGGCTCACAGCTCTAGGCCCATAATCCATTCAGCTTCGTGCCCTGTAACTGTGTGGTTAAACAGAAAACTGAAACAAAGCCATACTTTAATACTCTGTCCCAGATGCATTTGTTGAATACTGCTCTGCAATGGCAATTTGGAAACACTGCTTTGTTTTTAAGCAACACAGTTAGTCCAAATAGTAATTTAGCTTCAAAAGTTATCTGAAGTCAGTCTACAGTCTTTATTTCAAGCAGCTTACTGAAAACCTGAGGAAGAGAAAAGCCAAATGCTAGGGTAAAGAATGACAAATTTGTCATTAGAAAAAATTCAACAGGTTTGTGGCTTTACCAGTGTGAAAAAGGATACTCAAACGATTTTTTTGTGTTCTAGTACAGTTACTCAATAATTAGCCTTCATTTAAAACTCCCTCCAGCACGTACAAGTTGTTCTGCACCATCACCAACAGATTGCTCTCAGTCCCAAGCCCACAGGACACTCCATTGGATGGAAAAGAGAGTAGCCATGTTCTTCATGTGCTTCTAAGCTACAGAGAAGTCAGCAGGAGCTCAGGTCTACATCCAGCCTCCTTACATTGCATATAAACTTTATCACTTTAGACAGTGGCTGTCCAAAATCCAAAATTCAAATGAAAACTAGGTTGTCTTTCATCACAAATTTGTGTTTGAGTTGAGAGAGGTTTAGCCCTGGGGTAGAACGAGAGAAAATGTACCAGGGATGAGGACAAAAATCGCTGGGGGAGGTTGGAGGCAAGTGGGATGTCAACTTTCTGCCTGTCACCCATATCGCTGGTGCTTGATGGAGTCTACCCAATACAGAAGTGAGGATCTCTTTCACTATAGTCAGAAGAGCCCATCCAGTGAAACCTCTTTTTGAAAATGAGAAAGTCCTGACACTTTGGGAACTGGGGGACCTGCACCCCAGCTCCCACTGCCACGGTGACACAATGCTCATTGTGGCTCATGATCAGTGCTCTCTGCCAGGAAACTCAGCTGAATGTCTTCACCATTGCAGACCTTTCCCCTATCAGTGTAAAATATAAAACGGGAGTCCTCATGAAATATGATCAGCTGGCCACAGAGATTGAAGCCAAGGAGAATCCCATTGTCACAGCACATCTGTCACATGCCGTCCACACAGAGCATCAACTCTTCCTTCCACTCTGTTTGTCCCTCCTCTGCAACTCGGTTCTCTACAAGCAACCAGCAACAAACACGTCTCCCACAACAGTAAATCCCTTCCCTACAACCAGCAGCACATCCAGAAGTCCTGCTCTGCCCACTCAGGCCCCTCCTCACGGCCAAGATCTTCCTTTCCACCACTGTTCTGCACATGTGACCGCCTCGCACCAGCTCATCTGCCTCCCTGATCTCCCTGTCTCTGACAGGCACAGCCCTGAACTTCCCAGGCAGCTCCCAAAGACTCAGAAGTGACACACAGTAGCAGCACTCACAGAAGCAAATGGTGCACTGTGGTATAAAACATGTCAGCTTAGAAAATAAATTATGTAAAATTAAAGGGGTACTGACAGGGGTCATAACTGCAAGCTATTAATGTATTGCTGAACGGTGCTCAGTCCTGACGAATCCCTTTTGGGGGACAAAAGCTGCACCCTCACTGGCAGTCCTCTGCTTAGCCTTACACAGGGCCTTGCATAGAGGGGAACCATGCACAACAGCCCAGATTATGTTGTCAGCTAGAAATTAAAAAAGCATTAGGCCATGGCGGGCTAACAGAAGAAAACAAAACCAGGCACTTTTTAAATGTAGTCCTCCTGGAACCGGCAGCAGCATATAGACACCTGCTTGTCCACTTTCAGAGCAGAAAACTGTGCACTCTTCAATTATGAAATACAATTTTCTGATTAGTCCACATAGCTTCTGTTGACCCAAGCCCTCTTTGTAGTAAGAGCCCTTGCCAAGCTGCTAATAGAGGATTTCTCCCCACCTTCCCATATACAGCTTGAACCTGTGACATATCTCCATTTCACCTCATCTCTGATTTTTGTTTTTGTTTCTGCACAGTATCACTGACACTGAAACATGGTACAACACAGTTATAACATTCCTCTGAGGTTAGCCAACATCTAATGTACCCTGGTAGGCACTGCTCAGCCTCTGACACGTGAACACACCTGCACACAGCTAACAGCCCAGCCAGGCTGCCCCAAATGGATGTAGAGGGTTCATTTTGTGGAGACAGCCTACGCCGAATTTCTCCCCTTGGCCAGCCTCACCAGAGAACCAGAACGCAAGTACTGATATTTAATGAAAAAGGCATCACTAACACAACTAGAAAATTGTCCATTAGAAACATCAGTCAGCAAAGATCAGATATTTTCAAAATTGGCTTCTCATTTATACAGGTGAATCTATCTCATCCTGCACTGCCAAGGCCTTGACATCCACTTTATTTCAGCATCTCTGCGTTATTGCCAATGAAAGACATGAACAATCTCTGTTCATGAAATCACCATAAGCTGGAGCATGAAGGGAACACATAGCTGCTGCTCAGTACAAGGCACCAGCACACCACGTGCTGGCCCAAGGCCTTTGCTCTAGAAAGCACTTGTTTGTTACTATGAAACCAATGTTTCTCCCACCCATTAATCTTTAAAACAATAGTTTAATTGCTACCAGCAAACATGTACTTGCTTACTAGCAAATGGATAATGACTAACTGTGTTCCAGTCCCACTCTTCAGAAGGAAGCAAGTTTCAGATGTTTTCATTCTGGCCCCCCCCTTTCCTCGTTTTATCAACATCCCATATTAATTTGCTGTGCAAAGTACAACAGGGAACATGTTTTGAAACAGGAACTTTACTCCATCAATCTCCCACCAGAGTTGCTGTAGCACTGCCTGTCTTCAGGGATCCCTCTGATCGCAGTGACTGCACCAGGGCATTCTGCACAAGCTTCTGGCAGGGATGAGGACAGCGGAATCACCACTCATTGACCCCAGCATCGCCACCACTTACCCACCACTGCAGCAGATTCAGTGATTCAGAAGCCGACAAGGTGACGGCAGTTGAGTGCTCTCTGCACCATTCACAGTAACCAGCCACTGAGTGCTGCTATTTCGGCTTCGGTCTTCCTCAACCCGTTTTAATGCAGCTGGCAGGCAGTAACAAGAGCAGCAGCCCAGATGTCAACACAAGGGCTCATAATGCTCAACAACCAAGCAACCAACAACCACCTTGACACTGGTGCAACTCCATCCACGGCAAATCCACAAATGACACTAAGGCAGAGGTTGAAAAGGCAGAACCTCAACCTAGATGGACCTTGACTGGGCCAAGAGACACTTTACAACAAGGAGACCTGTGGAGTCCTGCACTTGGGGTGGAATAATCCCACTGTCAGCCCTGTCAAAAAGGACCTGCACATTAAAACAGGTATCAGGCTAAGAAAGCTGAAAAGGTGCAGCCTCATTGGGAGTAATGCAGACCATGTCCTAGGCCTAAGAGGGCCACGGCTGGCCAATCCTGCAGACAGGTTACACAGAGAGGTTTAAAATCCCCATCTCTGGAGCTCTTCAAGACTTGGCAAAGCCATGGCTGAGGCAATCCAGCAATGTGACAGTTCTGCTTTGAGCAGAAAGTTGGGATCTGATGGGATCCAAAGGTCCTGTACAACTAGTATTTCTATCAAATACCATCATATTTTTCTTATTTTCTCAAAATCTGAAGAACATTTTTGCAAAAAACTTTGCAGTGATGCTGACTGTTCTCCTAGATACTCAGATACATTTATTTTCCTGAATAAACAGACAAGTGGTGGGGGTAAGGGTTTTGTTTGCCTTTTTTAAGGACCATGACCTTCCTTTCCCCTCTCCCTACAGCCTAAACACTCTGATCCAAACCAGAACTCAAAAGTAGTAAAAACACCCCAGAAACCCCTTCTAGCTACACTTTTATAAACAACTCCTAAAATCCAAGACCTTGGAAGTGACCTCATTTTGACAGATCTATGAGGCCTGAGCTATATAATCTGCAATGACTGTTTGCATTACTGGCAAAAAATACAGTCTCTCAAGAGTCTGAAATACCCTTGTATTCTTTAAGCAGTTTATTATAAAGCTATACAATTGAGCATGGGTTAGAATTTGTTTTTTCAAAAGCAGATTTGAAGATTTTTAACTGGATGGAGAAGGCAAAGGGGAGGAAAAGGTGAAAACAAGCCTTGCTAGAGTTTTGTGAAACACAAACCATTTCCTCCCAGCTGCATAACTAATGAAATGCCTATGGAATACTATAACCATGTGCCCCTTAGTCTTGGCTTTTGATTAGGTGTCTTATTCTTGTGCTGAGCTTTTTGGTCTCCTACATGCATCCACCCCTTCTCTTCTAACAGCTAAATTGTTGTAGAACTGACCTGACTCCTGGTTCTGTGTTACATTCCTATAGTCTCTAAAAAGGCACAGGAAATAAGAGCAGACCTACAAAGCATGTTTCAAGAGACCTCTAGCCCTGTGCTAAAGTTAGGTGGTATGTGTAACTCCTTTAAGACAGGATCACGAGTGTGTTCGAAGACCCAGAAAGTTCAGGGCACAACCAACAGCTCATTCATTAGCTGCTTCTGTTACCAGCACACAGACAGCTGGACTCCTCAAAGGCAGAATCCCACCTCCCTTCTTTCGCAGCTGTGGAAGGAAATGAGAAAGAAAATATCTGAACACACAGTTTCCTTAAACACCACTAAGACCAGTCCTGGACTGGACTGAACAGCCAGCCCTTCTCTGTTCTCTAACAGCTCCCATCTAGGCTTCAATCGGGATCTTGTGGAACGAGGGCAAGGATATCCCCTCTGAGCTGATCATTGGCACTGTGAAGTCAGTCATTTGAAACCTACTGGTCTCCTCACTGGTTTTAATTGCTGTAGCTCCTTGCCTTACAGGAATAGGGAGGCAATGCTCACTTGGGCACAGAGATTGTGTGGGAGACACTATCCCAAGCCTTTGCCCCTCCTTTGTTTTTCATGTGGTTGTTGAGAGATGCTGGTGTGCTTGGAGTTACTCACACTAATTAATGAGTCTATGGCACCAGAACATGACAAACTGTTCAGTCTAATACCATCCAGGCACAGCCTTCTTGGGCATTCACTGTCATCTGTTTGTTAGTTGTGCAATTGTTTGTGGCCAAAGTTATTAAGCTGTTGCTTTCTGGAAGAGAGGGGATGATAGAGTATGTCCAGGTTTTGATTTCCAAGGTAAAAGTTCTTATTAAGAGAGAAAACCATCACGATAATCCTCCCTGCTCTATGCACCTGCATTCTGAGAGCTTAGGCAGTGAGTCAGCGAGTCTAGGGCTTACAGCTGGTTTCTAGGTTTACAGAGGCTCTACATGCTCATCTGCACCTGGCAGCAGCCTGCTTTGGCCTGCTTTGCTGAAATTAAATATAGAAGCAAGGAACAACTCCCACAAATACACCCTACAAGAGGTACACCGCCTGCTTTAGTGGCTTTTGCTAATTATCCAAGATAATCAACATTCGGCACATACAGATGCAACAGGTATGTTCAGGAGAAACACTGGATCTTTGTCTCATGTAATTGCCACCAAAGCAGCACATGTTTCTAAGTAGAAGTTTCTAGAGTGTTGCCAAGGGATTGGCAGCCTGGTTCTGAAAGTACATCTTGTGCATGCATACTGGCATAAGCAAAGACAAGGTATGTGGGTAGGAGTTTCACCTGGCTGATGGGCTGTTCTGGACATGTTCTCCCAGTTCCCAGAAAGCCTCACACCCACCAGCAACTGCCTGTCCTCAATACCAGGAATGTGCTCTGGAAGAAAGCTCCAGGCTGACCTTGTACACCTTTGCATGTTCACAGATACTTTTGAGACAGTCATTTTCCTAAGGGACATGTTGAAGATAACTATTGACCCTTCAACATCTTTCCTAGTCGAATTACACAATTCTACAGCACATGTGAGTAACAGGCTTGCTTCACTTAAACAAAAAAGTTGAGGGTGGTGTCCTGGACTAATGAAGGGCTAAGTCCATTCCTCGAAGGAAACAGTCTAGGTAGCAGCAGGAATAGGGAATATGTCAATTCCACTTCACAGCAATAAAATACTCCTTTGAGAACAAGCAATGGCTTCATCAAACAAGTACATTTCATCAAATTAAAAGAAAAAGAACCTACCAAGACAAACCAAATGACAACAACAACAAAACAACAAACAAACAACCACCAGAAGCAGACACAGCTAAAAGACATTTCTTCCACATCCTGGAAGCAAAATTTCTTGTTTAATAGTACAACTTTTTGTTTGCTGCAATTGAGATATATTTCTTACAGAAACTTAAGTCAATGCAGAGCCATTCCCACACACTAATTTCCTAATACAGAAATTAGACTCTTCAGATAATCTTTTCCAGCAAGATCAGAAAAAAGCTCCAAAATCCATACAGTTTTACTAGAAGTCATAATGAAATACACCCAGAAGCAGTAACCAACATCCACATCACATCTGTTTTGGAAGGAGACCGTAGCATGAGCATTTATCACTCCAAAATAAACTCCCACCTATTTAGATCACAGTACACAAAAAAGACTTGGTTGGCCGAATAAATTCCCTGAAGTTGCAAGACTTGTGCTGCCTTCAGCAGTCATCCCTGAGCAATTATCACACAAAACAGGTACCCAGGATATCACCCTGACCTCAAGCCACCCAGGCTCAAATGCCAACTACTATTTTTAACAGTCTATCCTGTCTGAGGCTTACAATCTCTTGAAATAGCCTTTACTAGGGGCCAGAAAAAAAAAATCAGGAGAGGAAATGGTGAGAGACAACAAAGCAAAGCAACCTTTCCTTTAAATTGGTTTTTTCCTGTAGATTTGTGTTTTGGCAATAGCTGTGCAAGTGCTACAGTCACGCTAAGGAATGCACAACCTAATCTCTCAGGTTTTTCCAAACTGAAGAGGATGCAAAATGATGTTACTCAAATCTTTATACAACAGCGGAGTAAAAAAGGGATTCTGTTCTATTTTCACATCCCAGCACCCTCTGAGAGTTGCTTACACCTTCCTGCCAGCTCCAGCATCTGTTATTGCATCTGTGGCTAAATGTAATAGCCAGATCACCTGTATCACTTCTTTCTGCCTCAGTCAGCTGACATCTATCAAAAAAATCCCAAATTTTTCTGCACCAGCCTTCTCCTTGTTACTCCAAAGAACTGAGGATATTTCCACACCAACTTAACCCAGTATTCTGTTACTTCAGACCTACTTGCACAATACTTTAAGTATTTCACAACAGGGAAAAAAAAACATTCTTGAAGGTAAGAAAAATAATTAGGTCATTTGATTCCCAACAATTAGTGGAGAGGAGGTTGAACAGCTATCTGGCTTTGAACTACTGCCATCCACAATGGCTGAGAACTGATGGAGGCTTTGTAGGGAGAAAGAGACACCAAAAGAGAGAGTAATTTTTTTCATCTCTCCTAGATAAATTCTTCAAAACAGTTTAAACAGTATTTTCTTCTACTTCTGTGAAGAAAAGCAGAAAAGGGAAGAATCTCTAATTTACAGTGCACCGTCAACAAATTTACATGATGGAGCCCTCCAAGGCATGTCAGCGAATAACCATAAGAAAACCAATTACAGTTTCTGTATCAATAGCTTACACAAACTAACCATCCATCAGCAGAATAGTGCTCACACCAAACAGAAATGTAGGGTGTATGAATACCAACCCAGAATAACTAGACCCATTCACTGAGGCATAGAGGCTCAGAGAGATACCGGTGACTAACTTTTAGAGGGGGACACACATACACACAGAACTTACTGACACAGGTATTTCAACAAGCAAGTGATTAAAATTAGTTCCCACTACCCAAATGTGACAGGAACGTTGTACTTGCAGATGATATTGTTACAGATGCCACCTCCTCTGCAGGAAATATAAGCAACAGAGCACTAAATTTGAATCAGGTGAGGATTTTTTTCCATTCATCTGTGAAGTAGCCGTTGTCAGTGTTCCTAAACATGGGAGCAGATTTGTACCTGCCCTAGATTAAGAGGGTAAAAACCTGCCAGTCGCACTGACCTACTGTCCTGCATCAGTAAGGTTGATGGGAAGACAAACAAATTAAGGAGCTTTCCCTCACAGATCAGGTCTTTGGTGTAACATTGCCAATCCGACCAGGCAACATCTGTCATCTCAGCAGTTTAAGGACAGCCAGTTTGACACACTCCAATATCACACTGCTCAACCAGGTGACAGAGCCAGAACACAAAAGTCATACTCAGTCAGTCTTTAGGTAAACAAATAATGTTAATAAATCAGCCAGGCAAAACCTAGCTTGTTGACCCAGGTAAGTGACCCCGAGTTCCCTGCTTCCTAGGCCTTGTTGCTACTTTGGCCTGAAGGAAAATGCAACAGAACCATGTTAAAATACAGTTTTCAACTTTTAAGCATTCAGGTGGAACAAACAGAACACACCAAGCACAAGATCTGTGTGGCAGCAGTGAGAGACTGAGCCCTGATCTCAGGGTAGTGACTCCCACACGCTGCTCTTGGGGTTTCGGATGCAACTGTGCAAAACAGGACAGGAGAGCACAAGAGCCACTCCATCAAACTTTGAGCATGAAAAAACATTTGGTTGACTGAATCCAAAGTACCTCCTGTTTTAGAAAAAACTTGCAAAATTCAGTGGATTCCCTGGTGAAAGTCCAGGAAGTCACCCTCAATAATAAAATTACAGATTCCTTTGCTTGGCTCATGCCCTCTTCAGCCCCACAGCCAGTCACGCACCATGTGGGAAGGGAGATTAATATACTGAGAATGCCCTTTGAGATCATAGCAGTGGGAACTCCACATTTCACCAGAGGACTGACGTCAAATCAACATGGTTTCCTGAAGATTTAATGAAGTGTTTTGTAATAAGAAAATGAAAACATTGGTGGGAAGAAGGGGTTCAGACCCAGAGCAGGCCCATAGGGAGCAAAAATGAAAAAAGGACACACAAAACTTCACAGGCAAATAGGTACAACACACAACCTCAATGCTTCATACTTTTGGGCACTTCTTGCACAGCTCACCTACATTTCATCTCCCTACCATTTCTTCACAGCACTGAGCTTCCCGATTGCTCACATGGCAAGTTTAATGTCTCTTTCCCCTCCAGAGCACATCAGTCACCTCTTTCCAGGTGAGGCTTGGGCTGCCTGCCTGCCTCCCTCCAGTGCCCACAGACAGGTTTCTTAACCACCAAGGAAAGTCCCAGTTCAGGAAGAAAGCTGCTCCCCTGCCCCTCCACCACGTAATCTAAAAATCACAGCCATTTCCACATGATTGATTTACAGACCTGGGGAGCGAGTCACTTCCCACGCCATTCACCCCACCTTCCTAATCCAGACATCACTACTGCCCATCTCCCACTGCCAAGAGGCTCCCCAAGACCCGCCAGGGCAGCTGCAAGACAGCATCCTCAGCTAAAAAGGCAAACAGCCAGCACAGGCAGAGCACAAACAACACAACCTACACTGCCAGCCTGGAGTGGTTACTGCAAAAGGCCAGAGCAGCAACATCCATACAAAATACAAAAAAAAAAAAAGTGATTAGTGATTGAACAAGGGGAACAGTTTTAAACTAAAAGGGGAGAGATTTCGATTACATGTTAGGAAGAAATTATTTACTCAGAGGATAGTGAGGCACTGGACAGGTTGCCCAGAGCAGTTGTGGATGCCCCATCCCTGGAAGTGTTCAAGGCCAGGTTGGCTTCGGCGTTGAGCAACCTGGTCCAGTGGGTGGCACCTATGTCCATGGCAGGAGGGTTGGAACTAGTTGATCTTTAAGGTCCCTTCCAACACAAACCATTTCATGATTGTATGATTACTTAACAACAACAGCACTGAACTATAGCCACCCAAGAGCTCTGGGTGTTTGATTTTTTCCTTAAGAGGGACAATTTGTAGAAGGTTTGTCAAAGTTTATTTTCAAGTTTCTGTATTCCTTCCTTTGAAAATGTGAATCCACATGATAGTTATTTGGTTTATGAACAGTTAACCAGAAACACTCCTTCAGCCAGGAAAGGTCAGCTGCTTGTTCCACTGTAACTGTGCCAATAATTTTGCTTTTTACTAGCTCCATGGCAAGTTTCCAAACAGAAATGCAAGTCTGTCACAGTTCTGCTGACATTTAATTTTTGCTTCTCGAGTTCCTTCTCCCTCCACCTTTTTTTTTTTTTTGCCAAGATAATCTTACCAGATTAGACAAATCAGTCTTAACTCCTTGTTGTCTTAAACATGAACATCAGGACTTCAGCTCATAAAAGTAAGATGGGGAAGGAGATTCCGTATGACATGGGAAGTCAGTATACTGATGGATAACGCATTTAGTGTCTAGGAACCAGAGAGAAAGACCTGGATATCTACTGCTGTTGGAACTGGAGCCAGGAGCTGTCCTCACTCAGTGCTACCCTCCTTTCCCCAGCAGAGCCAGCTGGTGCTGTGATCCTATTAGCTCTCACTCACTGAGTGAATTTGGATAGGAAACTTGGGTGCTGCAGGAATTGACACTGGCAAAACCACCGTTTCCAGTTCCTAATTAATTTTTAAGGATGATCGGCATTCAGTTTTGAACCTCCAAGTTACATGAATTTAAAAAGCTTTTGTATCCTGAGCTAAGGAAGTTACCATCTCTAACTTTCCATACTTGCCACACTACTTTCAGACATCTCAAGCTGCACACTTCAAAGCTGAGATGCAACGGCCACTTCAGAAAGTTTTGTTCATTTACTGGCTTGATCTCTACAAAGAAGGGTATCAGTCTCATCTGCTGAGGAAGACTCTTCCAGCTAGGTAGGTGTGCTCTTATCTGCTTACACCCCTCCCACCTTCACCACCAAGTGCTCAGTTCCTCCTCTGTTCCTGTTCTGCAAGATTACAGCAGGTACTTTTCATCCTGATTCACTTTGAATATAGAATTCATCAAATCGCATCAAAATTCACATTTGAGAGAGGAAATAATTTCCCAGTGGTAACTGGGCTCCCCTAAGTTTTGTGAAGAAAAGCAGAATGGAGGTGCAGGATCTGAATATCTGAAAGCTCCCCTCTAATAATTCTTTATTCTCTCAGCTGATTTCTTCACACAGATGTGGCAATCCAGTTATAAAATATTACATGAGAGAAGATTATTAGTGAGGCGAGAGAAAGGAGCTCTACAACATAAAAAGTTGCAGTGAACAGGATGGGACAGCTGTCCCTGCTGAACAAAGTCTACTTGTCTATCAACTGCACTTCCTCTCGGGTATGCCTGGACCTCAGTGGGGAAGAACCGCTGTACATACTGATTCCAGGGGGTTTTTCCAAGCCTTTTCAGATAAAAGAGTGCTGCTTAAGTATGCAAACAACACGAAAAAAAGAATCAGTTGCAAAATCTAACAAGACTGACCCAAGAGGAAGCACAACGTGCATATCCCTCCAACGTATTGCTGTATGAACACATGGTACAGGTGGGTCCTTTAGTGAGACATACAGACAGATATGACCTAGCATAGATCTTTCACCTATTTTTGCCTAAAGCAAGTTTTCTGACACTTTTTTGTAAAAGCTAAATGAGGCAGGGGGTGAGAGGGGTAAAGGGAATATCACAAAGCAAAACCATGTCCCTCCCAAATACCTCAGTACAAAAGATGAGCAAAGCATCCTCACCTACTCCCAATCTAAGCCAATAAAATGTAACCCCTCACCCTGCCACAAAACCAAACAAGCCCACCACCAAAGAAAAACCAACCAACAAACAAAAAAGAACCAAAAACAAACCAAAAAATGCTGCAACTCAATTAAAAGCAGTACTCCCAAGGCTTTTAGTCAGGTTAGGGTCACTACAAATGCATGGATTGTTTTATTTGTGGGGATGGAAACACATTTTTATCAGATTCTTTTTCCAGCAGAAGCAAAGCAGAAAGGCACATCTCCTGTTCAATTTGTCTATGTGTTCACAAGTGATGATGTATGGATAACAGTGTTTTAATGGCACCTCTCACCCAGTGACCCCAAAGTGCTTTTACTTCCCTTAATGAACTCAGCTTCACAGCAGCTTGACAGCTTCATTTTACATGGGAATTGAGAGAGAGATGAAGTCATTTATCTGTGCCATGCAGCAGCACAAAATCAGCTCCTGCCAGCCCAGTGATTTATGCATTAGACCACGCTTGCTTTTGCACCGCATCCTGTCCCAGAGCATGCTGTCACCAGGGAGGTAACACACTTCCCAGCTCTGTCACTTGCTCAGACACTACTGTGAACACTTGCGTAGGCACTTTCCAGCCCCAGCCCTGCAAAATGTTAAGTCAACGGTGGCTTAAGACACTCCTTACCTCAGAGGCTCAGGACTTCTGTTTACATTATTAATGTTTCCTGGCAACTTCACCCGTCTTCCCCATTATCTTTGGGCAAGAAAAGTCTAATTCTTCGACTAGTCAACTACTAGTGGAAAAAAAATAAAAGAAAAAGGAAGAAATCACCACCCACACCAAACAGACATGGGAAGTTTGATTTTCTGAACATTTAGAACCTGGGCCACCTTCTGGATTACGGGAATTTCATACTGCTGCAATGTGGGCATTGCTTGTGTACAAGCACAATCCTCTGCTATGTGCCAAGTTTCTTCCACTGAACGTAGGCATTACTGCGTAAGTTAAAGAACAACATGAAAATATAATATGCGAAACAAAAAAGTTCTCACAGCACAAGTACTTCAAAATTTGATTAAACAACAAATCGGAATAAAAATGCTCCAAAACAGTAAGGTGTGTCTGCAATCAACACAAAAGGCCCACTGCTGTACCAAATGAGGAATCACAAAAAAAAGTTCCATCTTGGCAGAAGTTTCATGAAATCTCCTTGAGCAAGAATATTAGCTAGATCTTGCATGAGTCTCAACAAAAGCCAAATATTAGTGCTTTGGTACCAACAGACAGCATCCTGACTCCCTGTGCCACCATTTCAGAGGAAAAAGCACTCTAATCATAACACTAAGGGACCACTGTTCTGGTAAAGCAGAAGTTTCACCCTGAGACAGGCCAAGCCGAGGTTCTCTTGGCAAACATTCCACAAACAAGATGCTACAGGACTTTTGCACAGGAGAGTTAACTTGTTTTGAATTCCCTATCTTCTGCCAACACAGGATTGCACAAGACGGGGATAAGGGTGAGTAGACAAAAGGGCTCAAGGTTGTAAAGCTTCTCCAGTATCATACTTCAGTTGGTGACCTGGTTTTTCATGACCCCACATCACTGCTCTCATACCTTCTTAATGGGTTTTATCTTAATAGATGAAATACGTCTTTCCAAAAGAGACTCACGCTGGTGCCAAGTGAAAGCAAGCTCCTCAACGTGACTTAATACAGCTTGCATCAGGCAACTTACCCTGCAGCTGACATCTTAACGCAAGTAACTCTGGACAACTCCTGCATTTCTGCCAAACTAAAACTCATTAATTATGCAATTCTTTATTTCCAAAAGGCTTAAAGTTTATAGGTCATATTTTTGCTTCCCTTTACTGAGAACAACAAACAGGAATTTACACTTCCCTTTCTCTTACCAACAGAGTCATGCATTTTTCCCTTATTGTTTAATTAAAGCTGTTTCAGCCCCCAAGAACCTTGTGCCTAAATGTCTGGAGGCTGCCTAATAGCTCTAAAATAACTGTAGAGACAGGAGGAGGAAGACAATTCTTCATAGGCCAGATGTTATTATAAATTTAAATGGAAAAAATAACAAGCTGTTCCCATGATTTCTCTACAGTTTTGCAAATCAAAGTAAAAAGAGAGATGCAAGCTGGCACCTAACCATGTCAATATTCTGGTACATTCCTCCAGTTCCGTATTTCCCTACCTATTCACCCCTCCTCCCTGCTTTATCACAGTGGATTTGCTCCCAGTTAAGTGGAACTTTTCTAGATTAAACTAAAACTAGAAAAACTCTTTAGGCAGATGCTTAACTGATGATTGGCACCACTCTTTCCAATCTCCCAGTCTCCAGACAGACTCATTGTCTTTCAATGCTTGCATTCCTCTTGGCCCTCACATTTTCCATTTTAAGATGTTGTTAGACAAAGAGCCAAAGGGAAATCAGAGCCCATCTTCAATCTCTGTCTACTGAGCAGATACAAAGTGGGAACTCTGTTCCATGACCAGATTCATAACACAAAATGAAAAAAAAGTGAAATGAGTGGTCAGAAGGGCAACCTCTGCCTTAAAATAAAATGCTATCAAGGAATTAAAAGACAACCGAGTGCGTAGCAAATAAACATATCAGGGATAAATAGCATTTAAACATAGCTAGTGACAGAATGGATTGGGAGAAAAACAAGCTTCTCTCTAACAAGCCCACTAGCAGAGCAGTGATTCCACTAATTTAAGGACCTTCAGGGGCTTAGGTTTCTTAGTGGTCTTGCAGAGTACCTTTGAAACAGAATGACTGAATGGATTTCATGGGTAGGAGAGACGTAACAATACAAAATTCCATTTCCAGAACATAATCTGCTGCCAGCTTCAGGACAGAGGGCAAAGTTCACTCCCTGGAGTGCGTGATGTTACAAACCTCAAAGTAAATTGATCTTTTGATATATTTTTTTGTACTGCCAAGTGTATGCTTCTACCATTGACTCTTCCAAGTGTAACACTTGAAGTTCCATACATACTGTGCCTTACTCGGCCATTTATAGAAATAGAAGTATAAGATCATGCTCAAGGCAGGGTTGCAGGGATTTTTTTTTTCCCAAATTGCACATCCTAGTTTACACAATTACTAACTTCTCTAGCTTACCACTGGTTTATCTCTAGCACACACCATAGTCCTTGTGAGCAGGGACTGGTTTCAGAGCAGTTACAGATGAGAGGTACATACTTCAAAGCACAGCAAGCAGGGTAGAGCTCAGTCTGCAGGATTAAACCTAACAGCCCCTACACCTCATCCCCACTGCCTGAGACAATAGCGCCAGAACAATGCTATGCAATTTAAAGCATCAACATAGTCACATATTATCTTGTATGCCACGTCCCATCAACCCAGTTCCTGCTTCATCAACCTTCAAGGGAATGAAGCTTGTGTTCATGCCTAGCTTTCCTGTGTGTTGTTCTGAGGATGCGTTCTCTTCTCTCCCCTTCTCTTACCCTGAGTTTACTCTCTGCCTCCTGGCACACACCTACTCTACTTTTCTCATCCTTCTACCTACTTTTATGAACAAAATCCTTCTGCAGTTTTCATGTATTTCACACATGCCACCCCATCTCTCACTCTCTCCTCGAACACAATCACATCTCAGCTATCCAGCCACAGATGCCACCCCACACATCCTTCCAGCCAAGCACAGAAGTAGCAGCTCTAGGCAGTTCTTCCTGACTCTTCCTGCCTCAAGAGAAAACAGAAATAGCAACCAGGAACAGACTCCCCTTGGGGAAAAAAACAAAAAGCCTCGCACACCAGCAAGCCCCACCACAGACTCCCAGCCAAAGCACTGCCTAAGCCACCACATACTCAACTCTCAGCAGCTTTTTCTTCAAAGTGAGATGCTGCCTGACATGTCACAAGCTTTCTGGCTTTCCCTTCATCCAGCAGGTCCCTTACTTCCACACCTCATCCCTCCCAGAGCTACACAGGTGTATCAATAACCAAGTAGAAGCCGGGGCATGGGAAGTAAGGCCCTGATGACAGAGAAAGCAGAGCTCAGTTTGTCCCCAAACCAAAACACTTCCGAGCCACATTTAGCACATTCCTGCTTCATCACAACCTAATCAGCACCAAACCCTGCAGACTTCCCCAAGCCCGCTCCACTCCAGCCTCTTTCCCTGCAGCTTCCAGCGGCAGCCATTTAACTGCTGAGCATTTTGCTTTAAGAAGAAAAAACAGATACACAAAGTCTACACTGTATTTTCAAATAAGTCCATCTACTGATAAGAAAGAGCAGGGCTCTGAAAGGCCATTTATAATGAGAGAACTACTCTTTTGCTACTGTGTCTGCTGTAGCTGTTCTAGGTTTGAAGAGCATGTGCAGCTGTGGCTCTGAAGAAATACATTTTGCCATCGATTCCTGTGGCTGACACGCAACTGAAGACACAGACCAGTGTCAGCCAAATGCATATGCTTAGGATGTTATTAATAGCAGGAAAGCAACACCATTGGTGTGTGCCCTCCAACTACCACCACAAGCTTATAAGGCAGAAAGTTCTTACCTGCCTGGCCACCCTCCGAGCTTCCCAGTAAGGTTTAGAGTCTTCTACAGCTTTTCCAATCTTCTTTACCAGTTCATCCAGTTTTACTGTTGCTTCAACCAGCACAGAGCGGAACTTCTGGCGTGCATCCTTCAAAATGTTGCAGGAAGGAAAGAAAGGACAAAGGCAGATTAGAGCTTTAAAAATTACTTTACCTACCTGTTTGTTTCTACCTTCAGGCTCCTCTTTAGGTTCACATATGAGCTGACACATTCAAAAGAGTTACTGCCATTTGGACTAAGCCACAATTCTTCAGCAGACGAACCCAGAGCCAAATTCCAAAGCCGGCATCCTGAACACTAAATCTTTGTCTTTCACAGACAGCTTTTATATAAAGCCTACAACAGCCTGTTCTGGATGTTACCTCTGGCAGGGTTTCTCAGGGAGGAATTGTTTGTAAATTACTCACTCGGTGAGGAGGCAAACAGCAGCGTAACAAGTTCTGAGAGGGACTTCAATGGCAAGGGCATCTCACATAGATAATGCTAGAATGGTGCTAGTAGGCAGGCCAAATCCCCACAGCAGGCTGGCAAATCAGATGGAATTGACACAGAAAGCCAATCTTTTCAGCTATGGCTTCTATCAATGGAGAAGGGCACCTACATTCCACTTCGCTGTTAATATTTTCTGTATTTTGAAAAAGTAAATTCCAGCTACTTCCAAATGGGATGAGTTGCCCTCCTTACATGATTAGCTAAAGCAATTAAAATATTTTCTCTACTCCACTGGAATTTCCACATTTGTAAGCAAAGTGATTCTGATTTCAACCTCAGAATCCAACACAGACTCTAAATATATGAAATTATTGCAGATTGATGCAAATTCAGGCTGGGACCTGGTCCAGAATTTAAGGAGATGAAGAGGAAGGGCCATGTGAGCTCTGAACAAGGCTTGTAACTCTAATTAGAGAGCAGCATTTATGCAGACTGCTGGAGTGACATGTTGATAATCAGGAAGCAGCTGGCTTGAAGAAGTGCCCTAATTCAGGGGGGTTTTTGTCATTATTGTTGAGGATTTCTAGAATGCAAAACTGCTTATTCACTGGAAGATTTAAAATACATTGCAAGCTGCCACTATGCTCTCAGAAGTGGAAAAAAATGCAACAATACATCAGTTTTTACAGAAAAAGCAACATACTTCTGTAAAAGCTTCTTTGCTTCCTTTTTAGTGTTATGCAAAACCTGAACCAGCATCAGCGTTATTTTAGTCCAGTGCAAATAACTTTGGATTCTTAAGGTACTCCAGTTTATTCTAAGGAATTATCTGAATTGGTAACAAGGTCAAAAATGGAGAATTAAATGGACATTAGCCTATTATTTCATTAACTCAAATCCAGTCAATAACCTCATTTCTCAGTGAAGGTCTGAAATGTATCATTTAAACAATATGTACGTGTCAATGATTTTCTCAGTGAGAAGAATTTGAATATTTCCAATTAAATTACTGGACGATACATGGTTCACTGCTCAAAATGAGTTTCACAAGTAAATGAAAGAAGACTCCAAGCATGATGACTACATTGCAAGAAAAATATTAAGTACTGAAGTATATTTAACAAAGAAAAAAATTCTTTGCAGGTGCAGGAACAGAATTAAAAGCTCATTTCTAAATGAATGAGCCTTAAGATTTCTTTTCACTCTCTTTGTGAAAGCTGCATATAAGGATATTAGTAAAGCAAAGCAAATGGTTTAAGTAGAAAAAGCCCTGTGCAATGATTCATCAAACAGTTCAGTTCCCATGTTTGTAAGATGGGCACTTGGAACTAAGAAATCATGACTACAAATCTGTGCTTGGAGACCTACCCCAAATTTATTCATGTAATAATTATATACAGTCTTATCCAATAGGAAGAAGATGGCTAGTCCCCACTTGGACTTTGAAATAACAAAACAAAACCCAAAAGACACGAAGGACAAAGCAGTCAAATTAACAGCAACTTCTGTACCCATTAATCTCCCTCTAACTCTGATGAAGCAGATACAAATTACTGAACTCTAAGTGTTCCTCTAACTGGTGCCTGAAGCATAGGTCTTACAAATGGTGAAATACACATTTGCCCATGAGCACAACTCCACACAGTAGTTAGTTACACAGAATAGGAAGCTTCAGCTGAAAAACACACTGGTGTGAAATTGCAGTTTATCATTTTCCTCCAAAGATGACTGGTTCCTCTTTTAAGGCATTATTTACGTCTGACCACCCTCATTCTTGCAGTGAAGAACAATAACTAAAACCAAAACACCCCAGAACTTTCTATCTGTATCATCCATCCCATGATCTATTTTAAGTGACATTTGTTCTCAGGCTCCTGACTGTCAGGAACACAAGCCTGCAGGCTCCAACACCTTCTGGATGACAGAACAAGCAGATGCTCATTCTCTGCTGGGATCAGTCCCCCTACCAAAGGTTTCCAGCCATCCCCCTCAGACCTAGCAACAGGATGCTGAGGCCTCTGAGGTCAGATGCCAAACCCATGCCCTCTGCTGTGCTACACACACCACTTTTACACTACAAAAGCAAACGATCCTACACTGTGTATCTACACTGAGTGTGCTCCTGCGGCAGCCCAGCGCCTTCACACCAGCCAGCCTCCTCAAGCCAAACTGACTCAGCTCTCCTGGCCGTGCCTCTGATGCGGGAGCTAGGGCAGCACCTCCTGAGAGCAGGGTCACAGCTCCCTCCTGCAAACACACAGCCCACTCCGTGCCTCGGTTCAGTGCGTGGGCCCTGCCACGTGCTGGCAGAGCATCTGTGAAAGACATCACCCTCGGGACAGCACGAAACTCCCCTGGCAGGTAACCCTGGGGAAGTCTGAATAAGAACTACAGGTGCAGCAGCTATTTTTATGCTTCATGTGAAAATGGCGAGGTCAGAAGCGCCAAGGCAATTGCACCAGTAGGACTGGGCTTGCTGCATTTACCCCTTACATGACATGAAAAGTACATCGCTTGTTCATGGGAATGAATGGGCTTATGGTCAAGGCAGTAACTTGGGAATTGATTTAATTCACTGCTTTATGTCTGCCTTCCCATGTTACTGTCAGTGAGACACTTCGACCCACATGTGAAGTGGTTCAAAGCTATAAATCCTCTTAATGGCGTTTCCTGTAAGGACACTCTCATCAAAAACTCAGAGGCTCAGAACAGCCCATCACTGCAGTCCATGGTTCATCCATGGTCCCCACAGGGGAAGTCCTACATCCATGTTAGGAAGACAACCACAACACTTTCAACCTACTTATCAAATCCTCTGGTGTGATTTGCTTGCCCCTCCATACAAGTGTTACTATTTTACTGCCAAACTCTTGCTTCATTTGGACCTTTATTTAGCACATACGGATAACACAGAAAGGAAAAAATGTCAGTTCCTGCAACTTGTTGTCGTGAGCAAAACCAAGACAGAGCAGCATATGCCACAGAAATTTTCTAGCACAGTCCTTAATCTCTAGTTTCTGCATTTCAGTTTCTTGAAAGATAATTCATTCCAGCAGAAATGCTATTCGTTGGTAACAGCAAGTATGCAGCCTTAGGTACTACGTGAGTCACACCATTTCTGGGTGGGTTTTTAGGTTTTGAGATTTTTGGTTTTTAAAAAGACATTTTGTTTTTCTCATCACTGCACTGAATACATACACAGACTCTAATAGAAGCAATGCAACTAACATGAGACATCTCAAACATCCCGACATTTTTAAAGCATGATTTCCCCTCTGCTCACTCCTAACCTTCTGTGATCATTTTTAAGAACATCTTGCTGCGGATTTTAGAAATAGAAAGGTGACATTGAAAGTGGTAGCCAGTCAGCTTTCAATCTTTTTTCCCTCCTATTTGCTCAAATGAGATGATGACAAACCTTTTCCAAGCTGGACAAAAGCCGATTAAGGCACTTTATCCTCAATGAGTGTCACAAGGTAAAAAAAAAAAAAGTAGCAGGAGAAGCTTCTCACTTAAATCACAGCCTTAATAAGTAGCCTCTCACTAGCTATGTGTCACACACACACTAGCAGGCAGAACACTTAGTGCACCATGTGAACAGCTGCAGTTTATGTTTCAACATCTTGTTCTAGGTCTGCGAGAGCTCTACACTCATCAACTTTCAAAACAGATTTCACTAGTACTGTCTTAGGGAGCATGCCAGACCTCTAACCCATATACGTTTTTGCTGCAATAGCTCATTATTAAAAGCAGACTTTGTTTCCAGTGACTTGCTGTTGGGCAGCTATTTGATACTGCACCAAAAGAGGGACCACACTTAAGGACAGGTGATCCATACAGCAGCATTTTCAAGATCCACTCTTAAATGTGGGGGAAAAACTAAAATATAATTTTCAACCCATACTGCACCTGTCAGAGAAAATCATGAGTGATGGTGATGAGCTGGTGTTAGATGCCGGATGACAGGCAAATAACTATTTCTGCTCATCAAATGAAATACGTATTCTCAAACAATTTTATTTTTAAAATGAGCTTAACATATCAGCCATGTCTGAAGCATCTTAATAACAAGCACATCTAAATTTCATTTACAAATGCTGTCCCATGACCGTTCTGCCAGTCTGGTGTGCAGAACCTCTGACAAGCGTGGGAGGTGCATGGGAAATGGAATTGCTGACTGAGAGGCAGGCTTCATCTATTTCCAAGAGGCTGACAGTATCCATCCCCATCTTCTCTGCTACAAGGACCTACCAGCTGCAAAAGCTCATCTCCAAGCTAAACCAGCATCAGTATCATATATACACACCAAACAGATGCTCAAGGTGTGCTCAGAAATCTACCCTCAAGCATCAAACCAGTTAAAGACACTTTCAACATCTATTTGGTACCTGAACAGTTCAAAGTGCAAGGTAGTGGATAAGTAGTATCTCAATTTTTAAGGGATAAGAAAAGTCTTTGGTTTGTTGGGTGGTTTTTTTTGTTGTTGTTGTTTGTTTTTTTATGGCAGCTACTGATTTGCCATCTAAGAACAATTAAAAAAATCAGTACCTGACATTTGCCCTAACCTCCTGCTTGCCGACAGTTACAAACTGAGACTACCAATACTTTTTACTACAAATGGTTTTAATTCTCTTAGAAGAAGAGAGAAGAAAGCAGACATGGGAAGGCACTGGGTGCTCCTTCCAAAGCAAGATTTCTCTACCTAATCTTTGCTCTCTCAGGCTGGAAACCCATCTCTACTTCAAGAAGATGAATCAAGTAAAGCCCTTTGACTCACTTGGTTGACAAAATCTTTCCAGAGCCACAGCAGAGGAAGAAGCCTTCCCTTACTCATCCTTGGATGAAAGCAGAAGGCAAAACAACAAGGAATTCACACACAGGAGCCATTTCCTGTGGAAGCAAGTAGATCATAGAGATGTGGAAAGATTTGTCCTGATAGCTGGATGAATCCATCACGCATGTATATCCTCCTCCAAAAGCCAGCAGGAGCACCAGCCAGTGAGCTGCTTTGCCCTTATCTCTGCATTCTTTTGTGGATGCTGGAAAATTCTGCACAGGGATACTGATAAGGTGGCGGATGTTTCCACAGAGAGATGTTTCCTCAAGCCAAGCAGGCATGCTCAGAATGAGATTCCAGTCACTGAGAGGTCATTTTTCTAAAATCTGAAAGATGGAGGATTTTTTTTAAAAAATCTACTTAAAATTTTTATGTGTGACAGGGTCAACAGCTCAAGTTTTCTTCCTAAAACCAAGTATTTTAGTGAAGAAGGAAGAAGCAATTCTAAATAACTGGTGAATATCTGCCTGTCAATGGGAAGCAGTGAAAAATTCCTTGTTTTGCTTTGCCTGTGCATGCAGCTTTTGTTTTACTTAACTGTCTTTATCTCAGACCACGGGTTTTCTCACTTTTACCCTTCTGGTTCTCCCTCCCGTCCCATCAGCGGGGAGGGAGCAAGGGGCTGTGTCATGCTTAGCAGCCAGCTGGGGTTAAACCACGACAAAAAGTTCTTCCCCTTCGGAGAGGAGTTCAAATGCTGACAAGGCTCACAAGTGAAAGAGCACCACAGCTAATAAACCTCTTTCCTATATCCAGCAACAGCCCAGGGTGACCTTTATGATAAATCCAGGACTAAAAGTAACACAAAGTCTTGCAGATCAGGACGAGAGGATCCAGGCAAGCACATAAGAAGGATCCCAACCAGGCCCTCTAAAATAACGAGCATGGCTGAAAGCAGCACTGTTCAGCTCTAGTTTTCCCGTGCAGTATCTCCCGTGAACAAACATTGGCAAGCTTGTAGCTCCAGCAACACAAAAACTCTCTCTAACAAAAACCACATTTGGGATAGCTGGGATTCCAGTGGTAATTTTAATGGTATGTGCTGCATTTCCCCTCCCTGCAATGCTGCCAGAGGGTCCCCGGGTGAATTTGTTACATCTGAGTTGTACTTCCAGAGCCAGTCCAAGCCGTGTATGAGCTGGCTAGACAGGCAAGTCATGCACATTTGTTAAGTACATTTGCAGCTCCTGATGCGAGTTCAGATGGAGATGCATTTCCAACAAACAGGAAAAAAGCTCTTTAGTTTGGCCAAAACACATTTGTATCTCCCCTGCAAGAT
>WEIT01008746.1:0-22285 GCA_013389985.1 Dryoscopus gambensis | reverse complement strand
CCCGGCCCCGCCTCGGGGGGAACCCCTCCCTCCCCACAGCGCCCCCCGTCTCTTTGTGCCTTCGCACCGCGGAGGAAATCAGCGCGAAATTGCGGGGTTTCCTCCCCACCCACCTACCCTCCCCTTTTTGGGTTGGTTTTTTTTTTCCCTTTAACCCTCCCTCATGCCCCGTTTTTCTAATTCCTGGGGTTTTGCCGTGCACGGTGCTCCCCCCCGCCCCGCAACGGCACTGCGTGAAACCAGCATGAGTAGTTCCAGGTGCAGGGAAACGCTAAGGACACCTTGCTGCCTTTTTAAATTTATTTTTCCCCCCCTTTCTTTTCTTCATTTCTCTTTTTCAAGCTCTGCTGGCGGCTGACATGCCCATGGAGAGAAAAAAATAATAAAATTAAAAAAGCAGGGAGAAAGGGAGAAGAGAAAAATACTAAAGGCAATTTCAACAACCTTGAAAATTCAAATGAAACCCAGATTTCTATTGTGCGGCAGCTAAGCAGGCAACTATTGTACCTACTACATGCAGCAGAAAAAGACATACTGAAGACACAGCCTTTTGTTGTCAGTGAAAAGGAACTTCTTACAAGAAGTATGTACATGCGTGGCTCATATCTAGCAGAGCACTTCAGATTAGTGTCTCCCTAATCACAGGGGTGGATAACGAGTAATTTTGAACAGATGAGGAATATATTTCCACCTTTAAAGCATCACTATTAATTTAACCAAATTTTTTGTTAGAAAATTCCTCAAAAGTTTATGAAAAAAATGGAAAGTTTAGGTGTGGTGAAGAAGGAAGCTTCCTTTGTGAGACTGAAGGTGAAAAAAAAATCTTGTATCTCTTTATAAGATAAAAATAAGAAGGAGATAAAATAAGAAGATAAAAGTTAACATTGCTAAGGTAACTAAAGTAAAAAAGGAGGCAAAAGAAAAGCAGTCAGGCTCTTCCAAATGCTATAAAGCAACCAGAGAAAAAAACAAAATATGGGATGAGAGTGACATAAACATTTGAAAATAGTATAAACATGCAAAGTGACACCAACAAACTAAAATAATCAAGGAACAGAGGAGGTGTTGCAAAAACGCAGATGGGTTGTTTGCAACATCTTCACTTCTCAAGCAGAAGAAATCATGTAAAGGGGGGAGGGAAATAAAAACAAACCAGAAACCAAATCAGCCAAAGCCAAGTGTTTACTCTTACTGATGTCCATTAAGGGAATCCAATGTGTACCTACAGCCAGAGGTTCCCAGGGCCATGGCATTTCTCATCCCTGGTGTGCTGTGGCTCATGCCAAGACTGTAGTGGTCAAATGTCCAACATTCCCATCATCCTAAAACAGCAGAGAAAACACAAATCTGCACATGGAAGACTTAATGTGGACAGTGCTGCTGTTATCACTTTCATTTCTGAAAAACAAGGCTATGTAAAAGATCTACTGCAGCTATGCCATGTTTCTCCAAAACCTACGCAGGCTGACCCATGGCAATGTCACAAAAAGCACTGCTTGGGGTACAGAAGTGCTTCTGCACAGGCATGCTCTCCCAAAGGGATTTGTTACGTTTGGACAAAGGACCCTGTTGTTCCGTTACTACTATGACAATCCCATGATTGTTGCAGCTCAAAAAACCTCCAGCCAAACTCATCAATCTGCCACCATCAAGGCAGAGCAAGCTGTCTCTCTCCTCAGTAGCATAGTGGATTTAGAAAGTTGGGAGAGCTGCCTGCAGAGCTTAGTGCTGTACAGGAGATGATGTGGATACGCAAGCCCCTTTTCCCACGGATCTGAAATCTCCCACAGAGCCCTGAGGCCATTGAGATCATTTTATATCAAACTGATATATTGGGAAGATCTACATATAATAAAATCAGTGAAGAATGTGCATCTGTCATTACTGCAGACATCACTAAAGCATTAACAGAAAAGTGGCCTGAAGGAAAAGATTTGACAGAACAGGGAGACTATTCACTACACATAAAGATCGATAAAAGACTCAAGGCTATTATTTACATGTTCATTTTCTTCTCTTCCCCATGGAATAGTTTTTGCTGAAACCACTGTCCCATGCAAAGGGCAACAGGACCCAAGAAATACCCAAGGAACAAACCTGCACATCACATAGGCAGGCCTCGCACATGAGCACGCTCTCCACGGGTTTGTTGGTGACACCAAGCTGTGTGGTGTGATTGACAGGTTGTAGGGAAGGGACATCATCTAGAGGGACCTTGACAGGTGTGAGAGGTGGGACTGGGCCAATCTTTTGAAGTTCAACAAGGCCAAGTGCAAGGTGCTGCTCCTGGGTTGGGGTATCCCAAGCACAAATACAGGCTGGGTAGAGAATGTACTGAAAGCTGCCCTGAGGAGAAGGACTTGAGAGTGTTGGTTGACAACAAGTTCAACATGACTCAGGAATGTGTGCCTGCAGCCTAGAAAGCCAGCCACATTCTGGGCTGCATTGAGACAGGTGCACGCAGCAGGTCGAGGGAGGTGATTCTCCCACTGATCCACTCTGATGAGACCCCACCTGGAATGGCATAACAGGGTGAACTTTTTCACTGTGACGGTGGTGAGGCACTGGAACAGGTTGCCCAGAGAAGTTATGGATGCCCCATGCCTGGCAGTGTTCAAGGCCACATTGGATGGGGCTTTGTGCAACATGGTCTAATGGAAGACACTGTTGCCCATGGCAGGGGGATGGACCTCGATGATCTTTCAGGTCCTTTCCAGCCCAAACCATTCTATGATTCTGTGCTGTGCTTAGGTCAATACCGTGCAAAAAGCGAACTGAGGTAGATGGCATTTGGGTATTACTTTTGCCAAGTCATGAGTGATCTCATCCCAGCAAATCCCTCCTACACAATCTGTTAAAGGCCAGGCTCCTCCCCAGCCCCACCCCACCCCCAGAAAGCCAGTCGTGCTGACCTTTTCACTTCCCCCACAGGCCCTACGCGCGCCAAGGCGTCTGAGCAAAGCTTGCACGAGGCCTGACCGGGACAGTCTGTACTTTCTCCTGTATCAATATTTCAAAATCCTAGTCTCATGTATTCAATATTTGAACAAAGCACTCTGAAGTTAAGGCAGGAAGAAACCGCTTGCTCTTTTCACTAATGGGATTCCAGAGTGTCCACAGCAGAGAATTAGCCCAGACCTGTCAGGCTGGGCTGCAACTTAACATGAGCTATGCTGAAGATGGTACGGCTCAACTAAAAAGCACAAGGAGATGTTCCAATGCAGGAAAAGCCAAGTTGCTTCAGCAACCAATTTCAGTGCACCAGGCAACACCTCTGTCTTGTGGCATAACATCAGGCATTTGGGGTACAAGCCTTATCATTAACATCAGACCTTGAAGCACAGAAATCCCTAGGCAAGGGTGATGTTCCGGCTGAGAGAACTGCTACAGCTCTCGAACTACTTTCGGGGGAAGTTGCTATATAACCTCATTATGCGTCCCACAAAAATCCTCAGTGTACAGGCAAGGGAAAAATATGGCAAGGCAAAGATTGAAACATCTGTACTTTGAGGGAGGAATACGGAGAAGAATTCTCTTCCTCATTCTGGAAGATGGTTTGTAGATGTGGTATTACATTTCTGAATAGCCATTGGGGAACTAGAAGTTGCATTTTAAATAAAATCAGCTGGGAAGAAGTATGCATCAGTGAAGAATTGCCTGAGGAAACATCCTAATGACTACAGTTAATTTAGGGATAAAATTCAAAGGGAATGGATAGTGTAATTTTACATATATTTGATAATGGTAGATTCTGAACGGATTTTAAGGAAGAGTTGGGTTTTTTCCAAATCTCATTTCACATTCAAATTTCTGCTCATACTTGCCCTCAAAGCTTGCTTCTGCCCCAGTACTAGAGGCAAGGGCCTAAAATACAAATCAAAAGTTGCATTTCCTTCCTCATAAACATGTATCTTCTCTATTTGAACACTGATAGCAAACTGAGCAGAGTTCAGGACTAACTAATGCACATTTGATTACTGAAGACACATTTCAGCTCATGGAAATGTTCAAGGAGAAAACAGCCTAGGAGACAGAGTCT
This sequence comes from Dryoscopus gambensis, assembly GCA_013389985.1. Taxonomy (NCBI): domain Eukaryota; kingdom Metazoa; phylum Chordata; class Aves; order Passeriformes; family Malaconotidae; genus Dryoscopus; species Dryoscopus gambensis. Next base: position 18,246 of record WEIT01008746.1, on the reverse strand, counting down.
TGCTTACAGAATACTGCCCCTCTCCTCAAGGGGACCAGAGAAACAGTTCTGCTCAGAAAAATTCTCCTGCTTCCATTGATGATGATGCTAGAGGCTATCTTCCAACTGGTTTCAAACGTTGAAGTGCTGTTGCTATTCAGTTTTAAATACTTAACCAACAAACGAGCACAGAAGTATAAACAGTCCAATTCTAAGGAGAAACAAACACAGTCCCCAAAATACATTTATGAGCGTAAAATCTACCATGTAGCTTCTAAACTGAATTAACCCTGAAGACCATTTTATTACACTGACTTTTGCGATGTTACACCAGAAATTAGTTTAGTTCAGGGAATGTCTCATTTAAACACAAAGCCACCATCTCTGTCTTCCAAGCTGCAGCAAAGACATTGCTCTGTCGACGTTCAAATCCCACATGTTTTCCTCGTTTTCAGAAGTACACTGCACATGTTGGAAACATTTTTAAACATTAAGTGGGATCTCACCCACTATCATGGTACATTTGAAGATCTGGGCCTCCATCACTTAATCTTTTATAAGAGGCTAAGCACAAAATTTTTTTTGAAGATATGCACTGCATTTATGGAAGATTTTAAATTTCTTGGATGCATATGCAGGGTATTAAACTCTTACAAAGTGGTCAGAATCAAAACTTCCCCTGGCTTATTTCTCAAGCAAATTTTCACGCTTCCATACTCCCAATGGTTGTGGCATGTTTGTGCTCTGCATTTTAGAAGGCGCTAAAAATCAATTATCTCTCCTACACCAGTTTGTAAGATGGTATCGCCTTATGAACTTGCACACAAAGACACATTAATGGAGCTTGAGCATCTGTGGTACAAAAAACTTGTAGATTTCCCCACCTACAAGGAATGTATTTAAAGAAAAGGCTACATTCCAAAATACCCTTTGATTTCACTTCTCTTTAACAAGCACCATTTAAAATTAAAAATAACCTCCAGGCTTCACAGGGCTACAAGGAAAAGAGGCTCATTTTAAAGAGGTACAATCTATTTTCAAGCCACACTAATCTTAGCATCTTCCATAAAAACTAAATACAAAGATTATTAGCAAAATTAGCTGCTGGGCCATTTTCTATTGCACATACATTTATGTCCCATCATATCATGAGCTGCTTTTCTTATTATCTTGAAGCCTGAAATTGATGATGTTTCATATAGAGAGTGAGTGCAATATAGTTTTTTATATACATGTATAGACACACTCACATGCACTATGCTATATATATGTGTATAAAATGCACGACTAACAGCTTGATGGATTTCCCTACTTGTTCTTATTTCACTGGGAAAGAACCACCATTGTCACAGGAGATCTTCTCCTCCTTCAAGCTGTCTCTTGGCAAGGCTGTTGGTGGTGGAATTTCCCACTGGAAAAAACCATCCATGCAATGACACTACATTTGCAGCAGTCCTGCTGCTCCTCTGGCCAAAATGCAGTGTGTGCTGCTTTTGCAGATTTAGAAAATAACAGAGTAACATGAGCTTCTTCCTCAGATCTGCTGTTGAATGATAAGGAAGATCCCTTTTACAGTTCTTGGTACTTGAACAGGGAAAAAGCCTATACTTCACCCTTTTAAGTTGAATATATCCACCCAGGTTCCCAGTCCTGCTATCTGCTTTCCATGATAAGCAGTCTCACATCAGTTTCAATGGCAGCAGGATCAAATGCAAAGGTGTTAGTCTGTACTAAAAATGAGGCCTTAGACAAGGGGTATTGCCTCATGAGAGCCAAAATGAGAAGCAAGTGTCATTCTCCTCTACCCAGCCTGACAATTCACTAACGCTTTGCAGCGGTGTGGATACATCATTGCTATTCAGTACAAAAACACCCACCCTCATCTTTTATTCTTTATACTTAAGACATCTATGCAAATCCCATTTAAAGCATTTATTTAAAGATCCACCTCTGGCTCTCAAATAACATCAGCCACATGCAAGAATACATCTCATTTTTTCATTTTTTGCTTAATGTTCAGACCTGTTCCATATTTGTGGCTATTTAACTGTGTCAGTAGATTTCTCACTGGTAAATTTAATGGATAAAATCCCTTCACTGGTCTCTTGCCACCAGCCCGCACTGCTCACAATACCAAATGCAACACTGACAGATGAAGGCAGGAGTCCCTGTGAAAATGTAAGGACAAACAAGAAACTCCAGGTAGTGAAGTTCCTGTGGGTCTGGCTCAGGGTATTCATGTGTCTGGTGCACTTTCTGTGAGGGAGCCATAACGGGTTGCTTAAAGGTGGCAATTTCCACAACCCTTCCCTCACACAGCATGGCTGCTCTACACACTTGGCACATTCCAGCTCACCGGGAAGGGGTCTCAGTGTGCCTCCTGGTCCCAGGCAATGTTCCTGACAGGTGCTTTGTGACACCCACTCCCTGCAGTGAGTCATCTCCTACGGAGCAAAGGTACCTGGTGTGTGCGGGCTGGAGCACAACTCTATGAAAAGGCAACCAGGTGGCTGCTGAAGGCTCTCTGACCACAGAATTTGCTTCTTACTAATCTTGTTATCAGGCAGGAAATTCACCCATACCCTATTTTAAGCTGCTGAACACATAACATTAAAAGCTTGAGCTTCTGTCGGAGATCTCAGAGCATTCCTTTAAGCATCAGCTATCCAGGGAACCTTTCCCTTTGGTTTCCAGCATAAATCCCATTTCTTATAAGTGCCGAGTGATTAATAGAGGGAAACAGCATAGACATTTCAAGTAAAAGCATGGCCCAGAGGATGAGAGAAACAAATACCTGTTCAAAATGAGCTTCCAAACAGGGCTGAGTAGACCGCGTAGCTACAGAAAGATTTGGGACCTCATTATCATCATGAACAGCTCAAGTGCAAAGAGAAAAGGCAGAACCATGGTCTATATCTAGAGAAAAAGAAGATGGGGATGGGCAACCAAAGGCAAACTCCTGCCTCTGAGTTGTGAAGGCAGACTGGCAGCAAAGAGGGAGACAGCTGGGAAGCCCAGAGATGGGGATAGGCCCTTCCACAGCCAAGTCTCATTAGCAAGATATTAAGAAAGGTCTTTGCACTGTCTATTTGCTTCCTAACCACATTTGATTGCCTATAAGCAGTGACAGGAGAAATAGGAAATGGTTTTTTATACCCTCCTCTTTAGTTTCCTTTCCAGGCTGGTTTTAGCCTAATTTACCTTGTGCCAGAACATATGAGCTTATGAAGTATCTAGATTCAGAAAAAATTGTCAGTTTAACAAATTTGAGTTTGATATCTGCAAGATCCTAAGTGTCCACACTTCAAGTGTGCCCTTCCATATATACAGGGAATTCAAACCTTTAAAGTACTTGAATTAAAAATATCTGTCTTAGATTTGTAGAAGTGAAATCCTTCCTGTGTACAAAGCCTCTTTTTTCCCTCTCCCAACATTAATAGCTAGATATTCTGCCCTGGCAGAATCATACTTTTCAGTGCTTCCTGTAACATTAAAAATGGAATGATTGAGCACATTGTGTGTAGGAGTGAAGCAGAGTTCTGTTTTAGCACCCAACTTTGTATGTCAGGAGAAGAAGTAGTGATTAACTGTGATCCCTCTCCTGCCTTCTCCCTTGCCACAACCTGCAGGAGCATGCTGCTGCAGAGACACATCCCCGCATTTCCATCTTAGTGCCCAAGAGCAGCCCACAGCAGCACCAAGGCTGCACAGGGCAGGTTTTGAAGCCTCCCTGGCACAACCATGCTGCAGCAGTATCTGACCAAATGGCTCACACCTCCTAGATCTTAGTAAACACTTTGGATTGCAATGCAGATCTCACCTCTGCTCCCCACTCCTCAGCTCTCTCATCTCTACTTCTCCCTCACCATCCCAGCTCAGCCTTGTTTCTTCCCCAGTCTCAATACCTTCCCCTTCTTTCTACCATTGCAATTATCATTTAACCCATGTTTTCCTCCTTCCTTAGTTTGTCTTTATCCCTCATTTCTCTTTTTCCCTTCTTTCATGTATAAACTGTTACATAGCAGTTGCCATTAACTATAGTTCACCACCATTTGTCAAAATGATGCAGCTTCATCATTTCACCTCCCACTTTGGGGTTGGGTTTGCTCATCCATTGCAGAGACTGAAAAATTTTTGCAGTACCATTTGGAATATGTTGATCTTCCCTAGACCAGAGGAGTCTCTTCTGCCACAAGAAACATGTTCAACCCTAGCTGCAAATTCCTCTCCACTGAAGTCTCTCCAATATGAGGGCAATTTTGCAATCCCGGTGAATAAGAGGTCATAGGGACAGAAAGGAAACATTTAACTTTGAAAGTCCCTGCAATTCATCCAGCGGTCAGAATTTTTTTTTAGATGCCCTCTAGACCTCCAGAGTGGGGTTTACTTTGTGCAGGTAACTAGATTAAAAAACTACTCCCTTTTGTCTAAAAGGGCATTCATTGTTTTGTTTTCCTTGTTCTGTTGACACAAGAAGGTAAGATGACAATTCCTTTGTTCTCTTCCGGTGACTATATCAGAACAGCACTTTTCCAGCTCAAATTGAGGGTATATTTCCTAGATGTAACAGCCACTCAGTATCTCAGGAGCAAGTTCCACAACAGCAGGAAGAGATAAGGGAGCACACTTCAGCCCTTCAGAAAATCCTGCCCAAAAGGATCATGTGAGCCTGACAGATTGTCCTTTATTAAGATGCAGATGAACACAAATCACTTCACACTGGGCACTGTGTTCCTCTGATCTTAAATGTGACCCCTGAGTCTCCTTTTCAGCTCCTTGGCCTTTCCTCCAATTTTCTCCCATCCTTTTATTTCCTACCCTCCCACAGGGTAACTCCTTTGGAGTGAGCTGTTCACAGCAGAAGCCACATGTACACCCCTGCATCCACACTTCTGTCGAGCCCCCAAGGCACAATCAAATCTCCTGTGATGCAAAGTATCTGAATTCCCTGGAAGTGGTAGGTACACTGAATACCTGGGGGAGATTCTGGGTAGGACAGTGGGTTTTTATATGACCAAAATACGATTTCGTATGTCAAAAAAGAGGTTACCTTCATTTCTCTAAGTTTTTCACATTACTTTTTGTGGAAAAGGTGTTCAGGTCTAGAAAAGGAAAAGCTGACTAGGTGATTTGCTGCCCGGACCCTTGACTGAAGAAATCAACGTGGAGGAAAGTAGTTGAAGGGATTTGCATTTGATGGGTGTATGAGGATCATCCAGCCCTTGTTTGGAGAAGGATACACATATTGCCAAATAAGCTGAGAAGATGTTTGGCATATCAATCTCCCAACAGCAAGCCTATCAGAAAGGAGAGGGATCTGCCTCCTTGGTCACAAGTGGTTTGTTGTGCTTAGCACCCTGGGGACCTAGGAGGCGTCTGTCAGATTTCCCAGGCAAATTGGGAAAACTGTAAATAACGCAAATGAAATGCTGACGCACAGGGACAAAAGCTGCTCAAACTCAGTCTGGCATCCACACTGCTCCCCAGTCCCAGCAAACAGGAGTGGGAGGGCACCCCAGAGTAACAGAAGGGGCAGACTCAGTGCTCCCACTGCCACTCACAGTGCCGGGATGAGCAGTGGGATACCAGCACAGGAACACCCTCTCCAAACAGCAGGAGATGAAACTGATTTTCAGGTGTGGGCATTCTGCACACAGAGGAACAGGAACAAAGCAGATGTCAGGCAGCCTGCAGTACAGCTCTTCTCTTGCAGGCACCCCTTTGGAGCAGTTATTCTTTCAAGGGGGGAAAGGGAGAAAAAACAGCCACCCAGCAGTGTGTTAATCTTCACAGATGGAGCAGCTTTAATGCTGTCTAATCCTCCAGAGGGAGGAAACAGCATTTCCTTTGTGCCAAGGATATCAAAATGGTTGAAGATGGCAACCTCCACTGACATTGACTTTATTAAAGGAGGGGTATTTCCACGAGCTCTGAGGAGGCTTGGTCAAGAGCCAGCTGGAGATGCACTGCATGTAAACATCTACTCGTAACAACAGAAAATAGCAGGCAGTCGGGAACTCCTGGAAGAATATACAGGCACCAAGGATGCACACAAACTGGGGATTGCATATCGCAGCCACACACATCAATTATACAGCTATCAAACAATTGCATAGCAGCAGCAATGTGAGCAGCTAGTTACGGCTTTCTACTCTTTTTACATTTGGCTCCTGTATTATTGTGCTGCAGCTATATATAATCAACTTGTACTCTGAAGTGGGAAGTGGTGCCCCTGGGTTGTCATAACAAGAATACCAAACCCCCTTGAGCCACTTCCTTGGCAGTGAATGATTTTTACATGTAAATTGGATGCAGAAGTGAAAGAAAGGAAAAGCATTCTCAGTAAATTTTGAGTATCGGGAGCCAGTACTTAATTAAACCTTACTTTAAATAAGAGTAGTATTTACATTCTACTAATAGATGCTTTCTTGCATCTAAATATCAAACAACTGTCACTGCACAACGGCATTGCATATTAAGTCAGCTCCTAAACAGTTTAGATAATGCGCAGTTCAAATATCATCTTGTATTCACATTGGTGTGTCAGTACATCTCACCCAGCCTGCCTGGGAAAAATGGAAACTTAAAGCTCTGAATCGAGGATCTGAAATATAAAGCTCTACTACTGTAAGAGAAGCAGAAAATACCCACACATTCATCTTCCCTTCCTGGCGGACAGTTCAATTATCATCATGTCCCCAAGCAGATTTTGCACTGAGTCACTGTGACATCTGCTAGGGAAATGAACACAAATCTATATCTGCATGCAGCAAATACATTGGCAAGGTTGCAATGGGGGGAAGGGAAATAAGTGTCACTTTTCACACAAACTAGAAAATGGCAGCTTGTCACATCCATGAGTAAATACTAGCAGAAGTGAGAGGAGGCAAGATGCTTCTTCACCTTTTCCCCCCACCGTAGCATTACAAAGATACACATTAAGGACAAAACTGTGGCTTCTTCTTCCCTGCCTACAGTAACAGCATCTGGACATATTTCACCATCTGAGAACATTAACAATAATGGATCATATCTGCCACTTGCACAGGTTAGTAGAGCTCCCCTGAGTTTAAGGGAACTTCCTAGCTGAAGGGCCAGTCCAAGATGCCAGAGCTGGGGAAATGGAAGCTGGAAGCATCCCACAGAGTGAGGGTGCAGAGCAACCTCCTTCAGGTCACTCATGGCAAAGAAGACTTGCCCATTGCCTCGTCAGCAGCAGGGACAACTTTATGATACAGAAGCAAGGGGTTTGGTCATGACTTGCATACATGCAAAAATCATGATGTAATGTAGTACAACCATATTTGTACAGACAAAAAAACCCCAAAAAAACAAAAACCAAACCAACAAAACCTAGAAGAAGGATAAAGTTAGCTTGAATACCCCTGTATTTCCCCAAGGTCAGGAGTATGTGCATGGACAACTGCTTCCAAGCCACCCACACATTACAGCTGCTCTGTCTGAGCCCATGGGCACCTTTCCCATCTTCTTTCAGTCTGCACCCAAGGCTTCACCAGTTGCATCACATGGCAAGGCACAAAGTTGACTCCCAAGTGCAGGATGGAGGAAAGGCCATGGTATGAAGATACTGAGAGAAAATCACCTTCTAGCAAGAGGTTCCTTGGCCCCAAAACCTAAAACAGCCACACCATAACACTGTGACCTCTCCTCCGCTGCAGTCACACACAAGGCTGGAGATGAAGGCAGTACAGCAAAGCACACCTGAGACTCAAATACCTGAGTCTCACGCAGGATGTGCAAGATGGATCTGACCTTACATCCACAGAGGAAGCAGCAATATCATTCTAAGCTCCTTTTATGCTAATGACACCTTTTACACACAGTTACAGTAACTGCAGCTGTTTTAGATTTTGGTAACAGGCTCTACCAAAAATGCATAAATGAGTACAAAACCTCTGCATATCATACCTTCACCTGTAACAAATGCATTGCATTAACATTTAATGGCATCTCACTTCTGGGGCAGAGCAGAGCACCTTTTCATCAATTATGCCTTGCTTTCGGGTGCACCTTCCCCACATCCAAAATCCTGTGTTCTGACATCTCTGTTCAGATATTCTCTGATTTAAATGGCAAGATTAACATGACTGTAAAAAGGGTATCATTAGAGTTTCTTTTTAAAGAGATGTACAACCTTCCGCCCACTCCTTCTTGCGCTTTTGCAGTGAGAATTTCTTCCTAATTGGTATCCAAGTGTGCAGAGTGAGATCAATTTCTCTTCAAAGAAGAGTGCTGCTTTTTATCCAGATGAAAACAGATACTACAGACCTCACTTACAGACTCTGATTTTAAAAATTACTGTAATCAGACTTTGATAGAACCACTCTGATAACAGATGTGTGACTAATGTGTTTTCTAATGTTATGATAACTGGATGACAAAATAAATAAATGGTTTAAAATAAGAAAAACTTTAGGAATTTGGACAGTGGAGATGAATGCCAAATTCAGAGCTCATAAGCCTCCTCTGAAATGTTGTTAGTTCATATCCTCCTACTTCTCCACCATCCTGATCTTTAAAACTTAGGATAAAGAAAACTTTGAAATTTGGACTCTTGATCTGAATTTGCTTTCTCATGTAAGAAATAAACTTTAAGCTTTCAGGAGTTTCATATTCAGAGTCTGGTCTCACAATAAAGAACATTGATTCTTTTAGTCAGTAGAAAAATAGAAACAGTTTCTCTTGAAAGCTGTGTTACATAGTTTACAATTACGAACCTCCTGGAAAAGAAAAAAGTAGAAAAGAAAGACTGGAGGGTTTTTTTAAGCTATGTAAAGGAAGGTTATTATTAGAATTGTCAGAATTCTTTACATTGGCATAATGCAGTAAGAACACTGAACAACTCCTCTACTAAATTATGGTTTTCAGCCAGGTACTTTAAATTGCTATTTTAACAAATCCACATGGTCTAACTGAAGGGATGTTGGCTAAAGCCATGCCACTGCCTGTTTCAATACAAAGGTGAAGAACAAGTGCATCATCTGCCAGGTACCTCCTCGTGTGCCTGCCACAGCCTGACCCACAGCCAGGCTGCTGCTGCTGCCACCCCTGCCCCAAGCACTGCAGTGGAAGATTGCAGTATGAGCAGGTACAGAGACAGCCAAGGAACACCTGTTTGCCCTGAAGGGGAAAAATAAATGCAGCAAGAAAGAAAACTTCAGGCTTAAAACTGCTGTTCCTTCAAAAAGATGCATTAAAATGGTCTCATAGCTATCTTACACACAGACGTACAAGCATTAAAAAAATCATCAAGAAGTTCAAAAGACACTGGTTGCTTTTATCTGCCACACATTTTGCTTTTGAGTCCACAGTTCTGTGGGGTTTCTCAGACGAGCAGACCACTCTTCTAAGTGTTTCTAACTCACCTACTGACTTAGATTCCTATCCTGCAAATCCAAGCAGTCATTACATGCATGCATTCTTGTCTGCAGTATCCAAAATGTATTTTATACCTATCTATCTAATATGTATTATATCTAGGGCATCTTTTAAAAGTACTAGCACATGAAACACAAAAGAGTTTTGTAAAATATTTCTGTCACAATGCAAAAAGTCCAGCAGTTTTTAAATCAAGAAATCCTAGACAGGTTTCTCCCATCAGCTCCAGGTAAACTGGTACATTTCCCACCTCTTCATCTACAAGAACTGTAAGTGGGGGAAGAGAAGGAAGAGAATTCTGCAGCTTCTGCATAATATAACCAAATCTCCTCCTCCTGTCAAATCCCCCTCCTCCTCCCAAAATGCCTTAAGATAGAATCACAGTAGACTCTCCATTTGGGAGTCTTACTATCATGCCATTGCTCCAAGCTCTGTAACTCAGGGGATTGGCAACTGAGGTTGTATTTCTGGTAATGAGAACTGAGTCTGTAATACAACAGCCTGAACCAGGACTCCAAGAAGAAAAATAAAACAATGAAAGCGGGCTGCATATTGGGAAGACAGCATAGAGAATTGACATTGCACACAAAGCCTTATTTCCACACTCCTTGCTTACTTTCTCTTCTACTGGTGTCCAAACTGAGTTTTTGTCTTTCTTCTACTGCATGTGTTTCCTACTTTAAGGCCAGCTGAACAACTTTTCTTTTGTAGGAACTTGAGGAACTTGAAGCAAGGCAATGAAAGCTTTCTTGAGAGCTAAAGCCAAGACTTGCCCAGTGAGCAATCCTTATTATTTATACTGATTAGGAGTTTGACCCTCACTCTACTGTATAGTATGTTATATCAAGAGCCTTGAGATAGACAGAGATGCTTGGGAAAAACAAGAAGGGAGTCACCTCTGACTGCCTGAAGCTCTCAGCCCAGTCTCACATGCAGGCTACGCTCTGCCTGAGAGCACAGAGAACAGAGCTGAAGGCAAGCAAACACAGCCGAGAAACTCCAGCCTCAAGGAAAACCAGAGCCTACATCCCTCTGGTCCTCTTTTCATGTCCTGAACAGACTGCAAGAGTGGCCAAAATACATCCAGAGCTGCTTAACTCAGCATTTTCTTCTTTGTCTATGCCCTTGCAGCCATTTAGCCCCAGCTAGTCTCTGTATCTAAGTTCAGTCATACAAATCCGCTAGTGAGCCTGTCCATTGCTCTCTACTGCTTAATCCTCCTCCTCTCCTCCTCAAGAAACTAAGGATGGGACCTGCTGTTTAAGTTTCTCCAAACAGATTTTCTGTGTGTAAGACACTGCCATGCATTTCCTGGCCAGCTTTGTGTAAATCCTGTACTGTCCAGGTAACTCTAAGGAACCAAGCAAACTCTTTGGAGAACAGATAGCAGGAGCACTTAGGTTGTCTTGCACCACTGTTGACCTTTGTCTGTGTTCATGTCATAGTAAGGATCCTCAACCAAACCAACTCCATAGGCAATGATTTACTCTACCTGTGCTTCTCTGATGGTTAACGATTCCACAATTTTTGTTGTTTGGAACCAAAGCAGAAGCCCACCAGCCTCTGTGCTTTTTCTCATACATGTTGCAGACAGTAATTAAAACACTGAAAAAAATTCTCCTCTCTTCAAATCTCTCACTTCTTCTCTTCTGCTTTTCTTCTGACACTTACTTTCTGAAGGAAGCATGACCCAAAATTGGGAAATAAACACTGGGACTGGCTCTACAGAGCACAGGTCCTTTCTTTGCACAAATGTTTGCAAGCACCACTTGGGTAAAAGAAATTAGATCATTAGCTTATAATGAATGAGGTTTCCTCTCTGTCTGTGCAGCTTCACAAACTAGGCTGCATTACATGTCGGCTCACAGACCAATTAATGCAATTTAGGATCTTTTTTAGACTAAGGACTTGCTGAGATGGGAGCAAATGGCTGAAGGGAAGAGGTTGGATGACATACAGTGCTGAGCTGTATGTGAAGAGTGATGTGAAACTGTTTGAACTCTCTAGTCAGTGTAACAAGGAGACAGAGAAGGCTCTTAACTACGCATAAAAGAAAAATAATCTGAATTGTCTACATTTTTGTTTGTGCTTAATAGAAAAAGGAGAAATTAAAAGAAAAAAAAGAGAGATGTTGAATAAGGGTATAATAAAGTGCAATTAACTTCATGTGTGTAGAGTAATTTCCTCCAACACATCCTCAACGCAAATGAGGCACAGCAGGAACCAGGGCCAATGGAGGCAGCAGGGCTTTTTCCAGAGCATTTACCAGTAGAACTCATATTTTATAAATGATAAATAAGAATAGGGGTGACTAAATCCTCATAGATTCAGCCCAAATTCGGATTCTGCTGTTCTAAGTATCACATAAACATACACGAAATCAAACCTGCCCTCAAATATTTGCAGTCTAAAGACAATACACCAGAGAAGGAAGGAAATGTTTATCACATGCAGATTACAAGTGTTAGTTACACAGCAGCTTGCATCACTGAAGGGAGAAAGAAGCCAGGCACGTCAATTTACTTGAGGGTAGGAGCATCATAAAGAAGGACATTATGGAAAATGGGTGAAAGGGCTAGATGGGAGGTGACTTGTTGATGGGTTCGATTTCCTGGTTCAGAAATCACCCTGAGCCAAGCAGGCCCAGAGGTCTGCCTTGTGCAGTCTGCCAGCTGCAACCATGTACCCCTGTGCAATGTGGAACTCTGCAGAGGAACCTCCCAAAAAGTGCAGCACTGCTGCCTTCCCAACCATGTGCAGCCAGTGCCCCTCAGCCTCCACACTGCACAGGCCTGATCACTCAGAGCTTGCATCAGAATGTCTACCTCACTCCTGTCTCTGAGAGAAGGAGACCCAGGCAGTGACCCAGGCTGCCAAAGCAGTGCTCTGTAGAAACATTTGCTCCCCTTACCATTTACTGTCCTTTGAATTTTCTGGTGAAATTCCTCAGGAGCCAAGAAATCCCAAGTGGCATCATAAGGCTATTAGGATGAGCATACTCCATAGTACAGCCACAAGGGAGTACCCTTGGAGACCCTTCTGGCTTTCTCCCTGCCTGCACAGCTATGCCCCTTTTTAATGAAAACAAGGACTGCAAGAGAGATAAGGGGAACTGGTGCACAAACAAGTTTATCCCAACCTTCAATCGTTTGGGGGCCATGCTGCAGGTCCAAGTCCCACAGTTTATCTGAGAAAGCAGTGTCCCAGGAATGCACAAGGCTTAGATGTATGTATGCACTCTTTTTAGGCTTTCAGAACTTTCCGGTGCACCAAGCTTAAAAAAAAATGTTTGAATTCTTCAAACATTCTTCTACATTTTTCTTCCAGGACTTGGAAAAATGCTCCTATCTAAATACTTATTAAAATTCTTTGGATTCATATATGAAGTGGATTATTCTGGATTTCTGCCTTCTCTCAGAACAATGAGCAAAAAGGGTATCTATTCTGTTAGCTCCCCTATTGATTTTGTGATTCACAGTGTAATCGATTTGCCTGTCTCTCCCCAGACTTCTGCCTCAGGGCAAGGAGAGCTACACTAATGGTATGGGACAGTGGGGCTATCTCTGTTTGGTGCTGTGTTACAAATACTGCTCATCTGTGGACACACACTCTCAAATTTTTTTTTTTTTTTTTGCATCCTCCCCCTCTAATGGCATATTCACTTGAGGAGGCCAGCAAGTAGGTAAGTCCCAGATTCCCATAAAAATTAGTATCCTCTCCTCTTCTGCACCCAGCAAACTAATAGGGCCCAATAGATTGTCAATTTGCGTCCCTTACCATCATCATTTAGGCTTTATCTTTTTTTCTTCAGTCATATCAGCACTGTGTCTGTGTTGATATTCCCATATTTGTGGTTCGTATCAGCTTGTGACCCACTGGCTACCTCTTTGCTAACACAACTATGTGGTTTAGGAGAGATTGGCTTCAGCTGAAGCAGCATCCACTTTTCCTTTCTTCCTGAAGCTCATTATCCTCCAGTCCAACCTACACTCATTGCATTCCACCAGTAAATAATACAACCCATGGGTGTTTTTGCATCCTTCTTTCAAATGCTGCATTGTCTTGGCTAACAATGTTTGCCAAAGTCACTGCATCAGCACATTTTGAGTTCTGGCATGGCCTTCTGCATTTCTTGTAGTCTGTAGATTTTATTTTCTAGTACCCCCACAGTACTGGACAGTTGGTCAACCATCTTAAATTTCAAACAACCAGCCTGGGGGTTTCCCTCTGCCTTGCAAATTATAATTGATCAATATAACTGGTCAGTTTTGTGTTGTCTAGTAATAATGTTCTCTGATGGCTTTGTCTCAGACCCCACTCAGTGCATGACAATTCATCAGGGACCATGGTAACTCCCCCGATGGAAAAAGCTGGTGTCTCAGTTTGCATTTTCAATTTGTATTCACATATTCAAAACAGAACAAGAAAATGCACTCTTCACCTCTTTTCTTTACGTGGTCACAATTCGAAAGTCTGAGACATATCAACTGATTCAGAATGGGAGGGAACAAAAGGTCTTATGACCGTCTTCATCTTTTGCTGGTACCCACTGTCTGCATAAAAGGCTTTTTCGGTTGGCCTCTGCTTTTCCAGAGCAGCGTCAGCGGTGGTGCCACTTTTAGCTGTGACATTTTCCCCACTCAGAATATTTTCTTAGTCCATTATACCCCGTGTACCATCTGCCATACAATAGCTGTAGAGTGCCAAGAAGCCTGGTCACAGTCTGCTTTATTCAGTGGACGAGGCCTAGTTGCTTAGCCCGGCACAATATGAGCCTCCACATAGCACAGCATCCCATTCCGACTGCTCGTGCCATGGTTTCTCCACGGTACAACAATCCAGCACAGCTTCAGAGACAGCTGTGACCACCGATTAGTTCCAACACAGAGCAGTCGTGCTTCCATTCACCTGCTATGAAGACCGGAGCGAGTGGTCGTGCTGCAGGCCTCCAGATGCCCTTTGTTCCCAGTTTCACGCTGAGAACACAGCAGAAAGGAAGAGGCTGTGAGACTGGGAGCCAAGGAGAGCACTCCACATCCTGGATGCAAATTGTCTGAGTGATTCTACCATCCTGCCTAGAGCTAAAGAGTGCTGGAGGGGTGGGGAACAGGAAGGCTGGGGTTATAGCGTTGTCTCTAGCTTTGTATTGGATGCAGCCTCAGTAATATGTGCCAGGATCATCTAACCTGTTGAACAAAGGGCAGATGCCAGTTTTAGGATCTCTCTTGCAGGCTGTACAGTTGTTGGCCCTAAACACCTTGGGGCCAGCACTGTAGAATGCAAACATCCAGTCTCATACTTCTCCCCTGTAAGCTGGCTGCGAGCTTCTCAAATCGGCAGGCAGTGACACAGACCAACTTGCTGAGAGACACACCACAGTCCAGGTTAATACTCAACACTTCTGCTCCACCTCTGTTTCAGTGTCTAGTGAAAAAAGATGCCAAGGCTGAACACAATCCTGACATAACTAGGGAAATGTCACAGTCCCACAGCTGTGACATCCCACCAGCCGGTGTTAACCAAGGAGGGAAGTCTTCTTGTGCTGCCCGAATACACCAGTACACTCTGAGCTGCTGCTCTCTCCGGGTGTGCTGCTCGCTCGGCCTGTACAGACAAATGAATGTTTGATATGACAATGACACATCTTCTTTTTGATCACTGGGTATCTAGAGAGGAAGTGGTAGGCCAGATGCTACTTCTGCATGGTGGAAATCAGGACAAGTTTGGTGGAAAGGGAAGGATGAATAACATAATGTACCAGGAGCCCAGTACCGCAGTATTAATACTCATTTGTTAACCCCTATTGTAGTTCCCCATCAAAGTAACCTTTTCTTGAAATGTCTTAAGGCCCAAATCTGTGGGATGCTGTGGCCCCTTCATGAAAGTCAGTAGAAACCAATGGCACAACTCAGCATTTTGTAAGATCAGGCCCTTAAAAAGAAGTAAGATGGCTCTAAGAAAGCCCACCAGATGCATTAGTAAATAGGCATAGTGCTTGGAGAGGGGCCAGGAAAGAACTGTGCCTGAGGAGGCTGTCTGTGGGAAGCAGGTCCCTTGTGACACTTCTCCTGGGCTGAACACACCTGCTAGCCCCACTCACCATTGGCTTAGGAAGTAGGAAAAAGCAGCTCTCAGTCTGTTCCATTTCTGCCTATCATCCAGTTGCTGGGAAGGAGCCATTCGGATACATACTCTGCACTTTGCTTGGTGATTTGTTTCATTCATAGAAGCCTTTCCATTAAGTCACTTATGTTGGGGTTGGCAGATCCCACTCACTTGTGCAAAAAGCAAGGATAAGCCCGTTCTAAATAAAGAGAAAGGAAGGTGTAAGAAAAGCAAGGAGAGGAGCTATGTTCTTACAAATCAGTTTCTGCCCTGGCAGCTAATTAGCATTTACACTAATTCAAATATTTAATATCCAAAAGAATTACTGTTGCATAAAATGCAGCTGAGGCAGTTTTACTGTAGCTTATTAGCAGTAATGGATTATACTGAACACGCCATGCTTAAAGTAAGATATAAAGCCAGCAATATGTAAATGTAATTTTATTCTATTCTTCCTCTTTCCCTTGAAAAGAGAAGGGCTTGCCAGAGACAAAATGGGGATTGCTAAAGTGGGAGAAATTGTAAAATGGCAAACTAAACTACAGCTGACTTCACACAGTAATTAATGAGAGAGATACTGCCTCTCTGGTCATGTGCATCCTATGCATCTCTGCTTGAATGGCTGCTTAACTAGAGAGCAGCTCGTCTATAAAACAAAAGAAGTGGGAACAAAATGGGACCAGTTATTATATAAACAGACATTTGCCTAATATTTTTGTGGAATTAAATATTGTATTAAGGCACTGCATTTTGAAATTTGTATAAAGCACTGCAGTTTCTAAGGTATCAATATAGTGGGACACAAATGAAACAGAAACAAACAGCAAGTTGTCAATCCAACAAATTATTGCCTCATGGGTAGAGACAATTAGAATCCCAGCTGCCATTTACAGTAACAGTATTTCACCTTACTCTCCCTCACATTGTGCTAAGAACATTCCCTCTAAGTATCTCTGAGATGCAACTCCATTTTCTTTTTTAAAAAGTTTTTTTCTTTATTTGATATCCAAGTGCTATTTAAGTGGACGAAAAGAGGACTTGGCTGCATATAAGAAAACACTCTTAAGTTGTCTGGTCTATAGTTAATCATTACCAGCTCTTCCTACCACCCTGTTAAAGATTTAGACAGTTCAGTGCTGGGACTAAAAGGAAGGTGTGACTGGTTAGTGGCTAGTGCCACCTTGTGAACAAAATCCCAAACACCCTTCCTTCATCCTTTTTACCAAAGTGTACTTATGCAGCAAAGTAGAGTAAAAAAATAAAATCCAACTTTTGCTTGAGTAAGTAACTTCATGATAAGATTTCCATATTTAGGGATAAAACTTGAGATTAGGCCTCCAACCAGGCCAGACAAGAGCTTCACAAAACAGAGACAGTCTAGAAAGAAGATAAATATTTTACAGCACAGCTGATGGTAAAAGAAGCTATTCCTTTTTCACTGCATTGCAAACAACACGAACACAGGGATAACCAACCCTCCAACTTCCCTATGGACTCCACAAGTGTGGGATTTGCAGTGTTCCAACTGGGAACAGATAGGAAAGACATGAGAGATCAGAGCTCTCTCCGGAGGAAAAGAGCAGCACTTCTCATAACATACTAACAATTCTTATTACAAGGTATTCCTGGCACCATGCAATTGTAACTGAAACTCTTCCACTAAAACTGAAATTATTTTGTATCACTTACAGCACTTGCATATACTTTTCTCCTCCCTGCTCACCTTTCCTACACCCTCCACTCCATCTCATACACTTTGAGTAACTATTTCATCCGTTTTTTTGATCAGGTTTGGCTGTATCAGTGGTTCCTCTTTTCCCAACATCAAGGGTCAGCAATGAGGGGGATGCATTAGATCCCCCATCCTAAGGTGCAAGCCCCTTTGCCATCTTAGAGGTGTAACTAGCTCTCAAGGAAGCCAGATGAAAATTTCCCCTCAGCTTTGACAGAATGAGCCTTTTACCATGTCCATTTCTAATTTGGGAAAGTACTTCCAGTTTTGTTCTTTTACCCAATAATTTCCTTTTCAAGGTTGCATTGCAGTTAACTCTTCATCTCCTACACATTAAAGACTTGATGTTTATAGCAGTAGGAAAATAAGAATTAGAACTCACACCAAATGTAGCTCCTGGTTTCTTATGAACCATTTCTTGTGGGGGACTTCAACTTACCAGGTGTCTGCTGGAAATACAGCACAGCAGATAGGAAGCAGTGTAGGAGGTTCATGGAGTGTGTGGAAGGTAACTTCCTGACACAGCTGGTGAGGGAACCAACCAGAGAAGGCACTGGACCTGTTGTTTGTGAACAGAGAAGGAGTGATGGGTGATATGATGGTTGGAGTCCATCTTAGGTACAGTGATCACAAAAAATTACAGAGTTTTCCATTCTCAGAGAAGGATGGGGATCAGCAGAATTACTAACTTGGATTTCCAGAGGGCAGACTTTGGCCTGTTTAGGAGAGTGGTTGATAGAGTCCCNAGAGTGGTTGATAGAGTCCCCTGGGAAGCAGCCCTGAAGGGGAAAGGAGTCCAGGAAGGTTGGACATGCATGAAGAAGGAAATTGTAAAGTTGCAGGTACAGGCTGTCCCCACATGCCTAAAGAAAAGCTGGTGTGGAAGAAGAGAAGCCTGGCTGAAGAGAAAGCTTTGGCTGTATCTCAAGGGGAAAAAAGGAGGGTTTATGAGCTTTGGAAGAAGGGGAAAGCCTCTCAGGCACACTACAAGGATACCTTGAGGTTACACAGGGAGAAAATTAGAAGGGTCA
>WEIT01008725.1:636-20342 GCA_013389985.1 Dryoscopus gambensis | reverse complement strand
GCACTATTTATCTAATCATTGAGACCCTTATTCATATTTGCGTTGGAGATAACACAACAGGATACCGAAAGATTCCTGGGCTGAGAGGAAATGGCAGAGGGTTGGTGTAATGGACTAATTAAAGACTTCAAGGTCAGACTAGAGAAATCCAGAATGCTGTGGTGTGGAGAGAATCACAGGATACACAGAACTACCCCATTTTTAATGATACAGGCATGATCAAATCCACCTGAACATTACATTCCAACAAACATGCCTCTTCCAGATCAACCAGCTTCTGATAAGTGGCTGATGTTCTCAGACGCACATTAAGAGAGATGACAGGTTTTACTTGCATATGAGGAATGATGAGGAATCCAGGCTGCTTGTGAGAGCAGAGAGCTTGCTCTCAGTAAGGTACTTATAGGCCATATGTGAGTCCATCAGACTTTGCTCTCTTCTTTCTGACCTCTCAGTTGTTTGACTGCCTTGGGTTAAAGAGCTCTGATGGCAAAGTGAAATACAGTATGAAGGTGAAGTCTGTGTTCTTTTCAGTGTGTACTTTTAGATAAAATGCCTTCCCATATCTCTTCTACTGCTAATATGTGGAGCTGCAGAATATTCATATTCATGATTTATTATGGAAGTGGGCTTGATGGCCTAGATCCCTAGGTGTTACTTAGGTTTCATTTCAAAAATTCCAAGAGAATGGAATTATACAAAATTTCACTTCAGAACAATAAACATATTTTATGAGATAACACTTTAAAATTCCTTCATGTATCTTTTCACCTAGAGATGTATATGTATTGTATAAGGTGGATGAACTTAATAAAAATTTTCAAGTCAAACCTCATTAATTTAAAAGTTGGAATTATGAAATAAAGTTTTCTGGGTACTTTCCAGGTGTTACTTTGTTGAAGTCAGAAGATCACAATGAAACTTCCACTGGAAATGCTGCAAGCAGTTCTATGTGACAGCTAAGTATCACTTGTGAAGCATGAGTTAAGTGAAACAAAAGAAAAGATGTACAAGGCGAGAGGTAAAGAATAAGGATATGTGTAGTAAAAGGAGTTACAGAGTGCTGGCTATTTCTGTGGCCAGTGTGATGGGAATTTGATCATAAAAAATAAAAGGTTCTGAGCTGCTAGGCTTAATGAATTAGAGCCAAACTCAGAAGGGATGGCTGTAGCAAACTCAGACTCTTTGTGGCCTGACAGTTGGATACTTAGAACAAGTGTGAGGACATTTCAACTGTCTAAACATTACCCAGTGTTTTGTACAGATCTTTATGGAAGAGAGTTTTAAAGAGACATTTGAAGAATTTTAGGGTCACATGTTCTGCTTCTTCGTCTGGCTAATGTCAGTAGTAAATCAGTTCTAAACAAATGACTGTTTAAGTGTGTATTTAAAGAATTGAGAAGACTTGCCAAAACAAGAGATTCAAAGTTTAAAAAAAGGTTGGAGCTTCAATCTGCAAGAGTAGTTTACCAGCCTCCGGGCTACTGCAGCTTCTCCCTGGACATCCCTCAGCTGTGCAGACAGCCTAATTGTTTTGGCAACCAAGTGCTTTCTCTTATTACAGACCAAAAGAGTATTTTACAGAAGGACATAAGATAGGTCCCCTTGGCCATCACGTCCCATAGCAGGGTATGGCTTAATATGAGCCTGGATGTGCTTTCTGCATGACCAGAGCTCTTGCACACTCTGCAGTGCTGCTGGCTCTGCTCCCTTGGGGAATATCGGCCTCTGCTCACTCCATGGTCATAACTGCAGTTGCCTGACAGCCCTTGCCTCCATAACATAATAAGGCCATGGAGCCTTTCTGCTTGGGAAGTTCCTGCCTCTACTTCAGAGCACTTGGAGCACAAATCCATTTTCCGACTATCAAAAGCAGTTTGGTTATGAATTTAGGGAGAACTGGTGATATGACCACAGACTTCTCTGACTTGGAGATATACTAGAAGCAACTGGAAATGGCTGTACTGTGAGGCTTCAGTGGAAAATCCCTTTTGATTTTGCTGTGAAATTCTGCCTTCTTTCAACTTCTTCCCACACTGTATCTCCTTCATGTATAGAGGACTGACTCAAATGTCCCTATTTGAATTCTGCTAAACTAACAGAAGTTTGATAGTGCAGATGAGAGCAGATCTTCAGAAACATTCCTATTTTCTGACCTTAGCACTTGCCACTGTTTTACCCCAGAAAGTGAACCCCAGCATAGTGGCCTGATGAAAATTACCTAAAGGCCGGGAAATTGAATAAGCTTAGTTCAGCCAGAATTGGCTATTCTAATGAACTATAACCTCTGAATTTCTGGGGGGTGGACAAAGAGACTCAGAGTTGAACCCAGAGATGGGCTACTAAACAGTCTCATTGCAGCAGGAATTGCAGCCATTTAACTACTTCTAAGTCTCCTGCATGTTTCCTGTCAGCCATGCACAGGACTTCTGGAGAAGGTTTACTTATGATGTCATTGTAGAAGAACACTGATTCTAGTTTGATTTTGATTGCCACAAAAGATCTGCATTAGGATTCGCAGTTTTCAATGTGCCAAATGGCATGGCTAGTGGTTCAAAAAATGTAAATTCTGCACTTTCATTTTCTTTCCTGGCTTCTCAGGTGATCATGAGAAAGTTTAAGAATTTCCTTCTTTTTCCATTCCTCACCACTGAAGCTGGACCTCCTTTGTAAAACACTTGAAAATCTGTGGATGAGACGTATAAGACACTGGTTCAAATATGTAGTATTACAGTCATATTAATATTGAAGATGTTAATGTTTGTGTAGTCTTCTGTATCTGGACCAAAGATTAGGATCTGATCAAAGATGTGATTAGTTGGGTTTTCACAACCTGGCTAAGGCTTTGTTCATCACTCCCTGACAGATCTAAGTTATCATTAAAGGGCAGGAGGCCACTTCCTTATGTGCTGTTACCACTTTGTGGTCTGAGGAGAGACAGTGGCCAGTATGAATGGCTGTGGTGAGCAGCAGACCCTGCTGCCTGTCACAGTCACAGGTTAATCAGGGTACAGTAATTTGTGAGAACATTAATAAATACAAATCACTCTCTAGAGGGCTGCAATACATTATTTTACCTCTCAACAATAACAGGCCTTATTATCTTTCAGGGAGAAGCTCCTGTCACAGCAATCAAGGATGGACACTTTTAATGAAGACAAATGATCTCCTTCAAAGGAGCGGTGAGCCTTGATTTGGCTTAATGGCTCACTAGTACGAAGCATGGATTTAATCAGAGCTCCAGCTTCTGTCATGCATGGGCCTTGAAGTCAGGTAATTGGAGGCAGGTGCTAAGTACAATTTAAATGAAATGTCTAGTTAATAAGGGCAGTTTGAAACATGCTATTTATACCCCTCCCCCAAGCCCTAGTCTTCTCAGGGACATGAAGGCAGCCAGCTGTGCTTGGGAACCAAATGGCTTAATTTCTCAGCATTGCCTTTCACACTCATAATACTGTACTGCTACTTTCAGCTTGCCAGATGCCCCAGTTGGACTGACCTTCTTTCAGACAAAATGGGCAACTGAGGGACTGTTAAAGCTCATTATCCTTTGTTTTGTGCTAGAAGTGGCAGCTGAACCAAAATCTGGACAGAGATGAGGTCCATAAGATTCTGGCTCTTAAATATCTCAAGGTCCAGTGAGGGAATGACAAGGATCAAAGTAGTTTCCCTAAATGTGTATCATCCCTAACTGTGGATCTAAATGTGGCTTTCCAGGCTGTACTGTGCATTTTAGATGGTCACCACTGCTGTGTTGATTACTGGAGTTTGTATGACACCCAGTGGCTCTCATATTGGAAACTGAGGAACCTTCTGAAGAACACCAAGGCCCCTTTCCTACCTGCTAGCCTGATACGTTTCCTTTCAGGAACATCATCACAGTTTGTATTTATATTCATATCTCATTCCTTTTTGGTGGTGATGGGGCATGAAGGAGAGCAGATCCTCTGAACTTTTAGGTGCCAGCAAGAAACTTCCTACTACCTGTGGCCTACGAGCAGTTTCATTTGGAACCATGTAGGAATTGTCAGCATCACTAAGTCCTGCACCTTAAAGATCAGTATTTAGTCTGGTAACTGTTCTAGACTCATAGNTACTGTATAAAAAAAATAAATACTTATTTTTAAGTGAATTTCAAAGTTTTGAAGAAAGGCCTCTCTGATTTTCAGGCATATGATGTCAGCAATGCTGAACCTTATAGGGTGTAAAGGGAATTACAGAAAGTTCAGTGAATATCACTAATACATTTTTCATGTTTTAGACTTGCAGACACGGATTAACAGGACAAAAAACTGGGTTTTAAATCCCAATTATCAGTTACTAAGAAGTAGGGTTTAGAAGGCAAAACCATAAGAACCATGCTATAGGTACTACAGGATCTCCTTTGTCCCTTTTAGGCCCTTTCTGCTATTCCTTGAAACTAACAGTTAAGAGTAGTGAATTCATAACAAACTCAGGATTTTTCTTTTGAGGGAGAAAGTAATTAGCCACTGGGTGTGGAAGTATTTTCCATTAGCAATTTTTTAAACTCAGACTGGAATGCAACTAGGCCTGAAGGGAGTACATGACTGGGAGAAACCACAAATCTTCACTACAAAGAGATTTCTACGATCAACTGCTGTGGGACTCATTTCTTTGTCAAGGAAGTACACACAGGCAAACACGGACCATCGATGCACCTAAGGAGTCAGATGTTTCTGTGTGCTATCTCAGGATGACATGCGCTGTTCTGCTTTGCAGTAGGGCCAGGCAACAGGTAGGGCTGCCACTCTACAGCAGGACTAAAGTTACTAAACCAGAGCCACGGTAGGTAGGTGCACCTATTTCTGACAGCATGGTGTGACTGCAATATTGGAAATTGATTTCTCTCTGTTAATACTTCATTACAGCAGGACCGTTCAAGATAAGTTGACCTCTAAGGAATCTTTTTTAAAGAAGAATTAAAGTAATCTCTGGCTCAAATTGCTTATTGAAGTGCTTGGAAACAGGAATTGTTCCTGGGGGCCTCTACAGTTTTGTCTAGATTTCAGGAAACCAAAGAGATTTTGGCTTTTCAGATACATTTTGAAGTTCATTGTTGATTTTTTTTCATTCTTTTCCCTTCGTCTGTTTTTTTTTTTAATTGGGAAAAAAAAGATGAGCTATGATTAACAGATGAGAAATAGAACAATATTGAGAAGGCAAATGGATCAAGAAAGAGTCAGAAGTAAAATATGGGCCTTTTAGGTTGGAAGTTAGTGTTCAGCTGATCAGAGTCCTGCTACCCTTTTGCTTTATGGTTTGAATTCCTTACAATAGCATCAAAGCTGGAAAATTTCCCACCAGTTACAAAACAAATAAAAAGCAAAATGCTCAGATGGCCTTTCAAGTTCATAGCAACATTGTGGTCATGTATCTAACTGCAGCTCAGGCAGCTGCAAAAGAGCTGCCAGCTATTAGAATTACTGTCTAGCTACACTGGGTACCAGAAGCAGTGGACATTCAATAGCATGGGTTGCGCCACAGACTGAACAAGGCTGGCTGGTGTGTGAGCAAAGGCATTGTGTCAGTTGTGATCATGTCTGCCTGTAGTGAAGGAGAAAAGCAATGTTCTGTAAATGGCAGAGGTTTGTGCTTCTAATCCCAGAGTCACGTGTGTGTAAGTAGGGTTTGTCATGACAATGAATGCTGATGGGAGGGAGAAAGGAAGAGTAGTTTGATTCTAAACTAGATGACAATATGTTACAATGTCCGCCTTGCCTTTTAACTGTTGGTTGTTTCTGTATACTTGTCAAAGCAAGATGTTTATGGCAGGAAGAGAAATTACTATTCCGTCAGAAAAGAAAGCATTGGAAATAGAATGATATTATTTTTAGTCGTTGTCCCAACTGAGGAAGAAGTTCCCAGAAGAAGAGGTATTTATAGATCACTTTAGTTGATGTAGGAAAAAACAGTGGAGAGAAAGCCCGGGCTAGAATTTTATTTCCCCTCTCCTTCTCAGGAATCGGAATTGGAGCCATGTAATCATGAAATGGTGAATAGTTTGTGTGCATTCCATCTGCAGTCATGAACTTCTCAAAAGATATACACCGCTCTTAGAGACAGCTCACATCTTAAAACGAAGATTTTTCAGTTTAGATTGAAAGCTATTTTGATAGGCCAGGAGGAGAACATAACACTGATCGCTGCAGTGGGCAGCACACAAGACTCACTAGGGTTACCCTCTGAGTCACGGGAATAACATATGAGACTATCTCCTGAGCTGAATCACCCTGAGACTGTTGTCAGCTTGTTGGGTCACCAACAAATGTGGCCAAACAGTGTTTGTCCTTCTGCATGCTGGCTGCTGTGTACTCTTTAGCAAGCAATGTGCAATCTATTCCCAGTTACAAAGGACAAACAGGCTCTGCTGTTCTTATGGACAATGACTGCTTCAGTACAATGTTATTTGTGAGAGGTGGTGCAAAAAAAACCAGCTGCCAAGTTTCCCTATCAACAAGGTTGCGGAAATAAGACTCTAGGGCAGAGGTTCATCGATACTGATCAGGATTCACTTTCCTGGCTCTGGGAGTTGTTCACTGTAAGGCCAAGTAATTTTGTCTCAATGTGTACTTCAGTGTCAGTAAAAAGCCTGTAACAATGCTCTCAGAAGTGAAATGATTTGAAGCCCTCCATGAAAAGTTCTGTACAAGCCCAAGCTGCCATAGTCAAGCCAGCCCCAACAATACCTCATGAAGTGTGTTCCTTTCATGTTTGTTCTGGGGCCATGGGGAACAATGTCCTTTCAGGACAATAGAGGTCTGCAATTCATGGTGAATTTCCTTGCCTTCTGTCATTAAAATCCATTAATTTTCAGCTCAGCCTCTTCATTCTCAAAAATACATCTGGGATATTTGTCAACTTCTATTCATCTTACTTAGTCTGTGCATCTAATCTCTTTGAGTCTAAACATTTCCTCTGATGGCAGAGCCTTGAGAGTGCAATTCTGCCAATTGGGATGCATTGAGGAGAGCCTCTTGGCAAGCTGGCTCATTCTTGGGGAACAGGCATTTGAGTAGTGAGACCTCAGGCATTTATACTGTGCAGGACACCACAATGCTCAGCACTCAGTAAAACTCAGAAGAGAACCACTGCCTAGAAAAGCAAAATACTGATAAATGTTTTTCAAAATGGGTATGGAAAGCTGACTTCAGTGCCCAGTTTAGTTCAGTACTCCCTGTGCAGTTTCAGGCAGGCAACTTCGTCTGAGTATGTAGCCTGGGAGGCAGGAACACAAGCTTGCTTCTTGTGCATGTTATTGTATCTGCTTCCTGCTCCGACACGTCAGACAGAGGAGAGCAGAACTGTGATGGTTGTTATTCCCTAGTAGTAAGTGAAAGGAGGTTGACTCCTTTCAGATATAACTATTCAACAGCAGTGAAATCGTAGCAGCTTTGGCCTGCTGGTGATTCAGCAGTGTTTCATGCACTGACGAGGAAAGACTGTCCTCAGCTCCTTTCTCTCAGCACCGTTCTCTTTAAAAGGGAAAGATACTGTACGTGACTGACACTCAAGCAGGAGGCTTCTACTGCCCTAACTGTAGAGATCATTGAGAGCTTGGTGACATCTGGTGGGAACTGGAAGGATCACAAGCCTTTTGTGATGACTGCAAAATAGTTTATACAAAAAAAAATTAAAAATGGTCCCCCCAAAACAAGCAACAAAAATGTGTAGATTTTATGCTCAGAATCACAAGTGTACAAAATCCAAACATGATGTTATAATGATACATGCTGAACACTGTATGGTTTGGAGAGCAATGGCTTGAAATGCTGGTGGGACATAACAGAGCTGAAATACAAGGAATTTGTCACTGGATTTTTGCAGGAATGTAAATGCCATCTTTTTGTCAGTCTGGTCAGAATATCAGTATAAAACCCAAATTATGCGGGTCACAATTGCTCATCATGCAGCTCTAGGCCCCTATGACATAACCAGTCTCCATCATGTTGAAACTTGCAAAAAGCACATATAATACCTTAGCCTGAAATGTACCCTCGTGGGTTTGTTCAGTGACCCACTAGTGAGCAGTTAGATATGTGTGCCCAGAGTTAGGATGAGGTGCGGGTCTGGCACACCCTTCAACTTCAGTGAAGGTAAAGGTACTGAAATTAAATTTATATTCAGGCTAATTCTGATAAAGAAAGAGGAAGGGTGTTGCATGAAGTTCAAATTAATTATCCCATTTGATCTGAGCGAATATGTATGTGAATGGGTTTTCCATTTTTTCTGGATCTTTTAAATCCTATAAAGGTAAGCACTATTGCCTTTCCTCTCATTTTTGCAAGTGCACTTTATGGATCTAGCTGTGTACAGCATTTCTGCACAAAATGGAGCAAATAATAACCAGCAAGATTTTCTCCCAGTGCCTTTTAGATATTGGAACAGTATGTCCACTGAAAAACAGAGCATTCCATGCATTTGCCAGAGGTTTTGTGAGGTCTTTGACAAAGAGAGTCTGAAATGCTATTAATCAATCTCCTTTTCTTCTTCCTCCCTTTTTAGGATTTGTAATGGGAAAGAATGAATTTAGGAGGGAATCAGTAAAATGATGGTCAAAGTTTTCAGGAGTGATTATTAAGGCTACACCATAGATCTAGCTGCACCTGGGAGTCCAGAATGTGGATACACATTGAAGGATGCTGAAATGGAACATTAAAGCCACTGGTAAGTTTAAACAATTGCAACCTGTTGCTGCAGCTTATTTATCTTTTCATCCTTTGGAAACAAAGAGTTAGGTTAGAGGACAAAGCAAAGGGTGGATTTTCAGCCCATCAAGTCCAAAGCAGATGCCCTCTTAGCTACTTAGTAGAAAATTTTTTCTTCTAAGGATTCCAGCTGTGTGCCTTGAGCTGCGCAGACCTCTGCCTCCCTTCACATGCCAGTTCATCTCAGCAGTGATGTCGTGATGTGTAGTATCACTGCTGATAACCTTTTAAGCAGAACCAATTGTCCACAAACCTTCATATATGAGGCTGCTTGCCATTGTACGAGCTCTGTCCCTATTGTGTATGACAGCATGAGGTGACCTAATTCACTCCAGTGGGTCCATTGCACATATCCTCACTGGGTGATTTCCCCCTCTGACAGGCCGTTGTCGCCATCCGTCCCACTAGGACTCTGCAAGCCCTCACCTCATAGTCATGCAAACACAGATGGGGCCCTTGCTGAAAGCTGGTCTCGTGAGAGGGTGTTTGCATGGGCATGGTGAGCACAGAGCATGAACCTAAAGCTAGCTGGGTAGACCTTAGGCCTTTAACATAGTAGATTATATGGAGTCTTTGGAGTTTCGAGTTGGGTAAAACCATTATTTTAGCTTCTCTGACCAGCACTGGAGCAGGATGCAGTTCTGCTGACAATGAGGAGTTCATGGAACTATTATTACACAGTGGTAAGCTGTTAAGTGCATGCACAGAAAGCTTGTTCAACACTATGCTATACACATGACATCCTTTGGGTCAGAAAGATTCTCCTGCTCAGACGGGAATGAAGGTAGAATCTGTACATACAAAGTCTCTGCTAGCTGTAAAAGGACACTTGATTGAATATTTTTTATTCTGTTTTGTAGACAGCAATGTTACATACATGCACTCACATGCAAACACACACATTACTGTGTCTTGAGGATTGAACTCATGTCTGATTTTAGTGTAGATTATTCTGTGATTTAGCAGAAGGTGACAACAAAGAAAAAAATGACATTACTACAAGAAGTTAAAGAAGGGTGGAAATTCTCCCTGCTAGCCCCATTTCCTGCATAATTCGTTGGCAGCCTGCGTCCATTATCAGCCTGCTCCCATGGCAGGTGAATGCATCCACACAAATACAGATGCCCTTCCCAATCTTGCCAGCTTTCTCACATACCAATACATATCATGTGTGTTTGTGATATGAGATGAATTTGGAGTGAGTATATTCTACCTCTTCCAGAAGTTAAGACAATTGCAATATACACGCTTGGTGCCCTCAGGTGTTGAAGAATTAATTGAGAATTAAAAGCAGATCAGTCACATCCCAATCAGTGTTCAAAGAACAGATGGACAGGAAGAGAAGGGCTGGCATTTTGGAGGGAAACTGTGAAGGGAATTGAACATGTGTAAACCCTTTGGCTGAAAGCTATGGAGAGGACATAGCTACCTCCATCTGTGCTGTGTAATGATTTTGAGGCAAGTTAGACTGAAGCTACAGAGAGCAGCAGCTTTGATAACAGTTTTTTCCATCCAAGGCTGTAATCACTTCAGCTTGCTATAGACCATTGATCAGTGAAGTCCTAAACACCTGGAGTTAGCCTAGCTGCACTTTGAATTCCTCAAGAACTTTACAAAAACCTAGGAGTCAAGGTGCACAATCAGAAGTGAGGTATGTAAACCTTTTGCCCTATTAATGGAACAACTTAGAGGGGAGAACTGTTGACAAAGGAGAAGGAAGAAGATGTTTTATTGATTGGATATATTAACAGACTTTTTGTTTATGTTCCCTGTTTAATCTGTGTTCTTCTCAGAACTCCAAGGAAGTCACTGCGTTTCATCAGATGCTTTGCTAGACCTCAAAGCACCTTTATGTAAATCCCAGGAGGACTCCTAGGATAATTGAACCTTTTGGACCACTGACAAAGTGTAGCAGAAGAGCATAACCCAGCAGCCACCCAGCTCTTAGCAAGGGATCTAAGTGAATGTTGATGAGAGGAGGAGTAGGTGGAGAAATCTCTGTGTCATTGAAAATCTCAGCAGGAGCTGGCATGGAGTGCTCTGGAAAGAGATGCTCTTGCCTAGAGCAATGTTGCTCTGAAGGAGTTGGGTATTTGCATTGAGCTGAGAGGTGTGGTCATCCCAGTGCTGCTGGCATTCCAGGCTTTGTCTGGATTCTGTCTATGGGAACAGTTTTAGATCTTTTATCTAAAACTGTTGTCAAGCAAAAGGAATGATGCTCAGTCCATGCTAACTGACTCAAGTTAGGTGATACTAGCACAATTTCTAGCTGTGAAATAGCCACTTTTTTCCTACTCAGTTTTCAAAGAATATCTTAGCAGAATCCTACTCTTTCCCTTAGTGAAAGGTTTTCCTTAATGACTCAGCGCTAATTTCCTAATAATAGAGATAGATATATGCTGCATGTGTCCTAACTCATGCACAGAGGTGAAGAGGAATATGTGGTGACTGAAAAGTGCAAGCATGAACAATATTTCATGTTTTGAAGTGTCTTTTACTCGAATACTCACTCAATGCTTCCCAAGCATTACCTGTGACTCATTCATCTTCTTTAAGACAGCAAAGCAGTAGACAAGGAAAATGAGGCATGACACTGTTAAGGAACTTGTCTTAAAATGAATTATAGATATGATGAAGAGAGTAACCCAGGAGTTCTGGAGGAATATGTGTAGTGCTATTCCAAGTTAAATAAACTAACTTTTTATTTCTTGTATCAAGTGAAAGTCAAAATTTCCCAAGAGTTATTCAATTGTTTCATCTTAGGATTAAAAAAAAAAAAGTCAGAAAGCATTGTCTGTGTTCTTGTTGAATACTCAACTACAAGTTTTTCCTGCTTTCAGTGGATAAAAAAGGGTAGAGGCAGCATAGATTAATGAGATACCAAGGTTCAGTTCCTGCTTCTGGAACAATGGCAGCCTCCTGATCAGCATGAGAGTGTCATCAGGATGGCTCCTTTGATGACGTGGTGCTAAACCTGCAGTAAAATCTGGAGCAGCAAAACAAATAGCTGGCGAAAGTTTGGGATTTTCTTACAAAGACTCAGATTTGGATCTGTTGTTTCATCCAACATTTCTGAAAATGCGTGAGCTAAGTTTCTGTCTGCTATAGGGGTGCTTTTGCGTGTGTTGCCATTTGTGGCAAGACTGCAGGCCAGGCATGCTTTCTCCTGATGTTGTAGCCCAAGCTCCTGCTTTATCAGCACTTTTACAAATACAATAACAGCAGTTTCCTTGTGCTCATGGTGGGGATTTGCTTTGTGAATACTTGTGTTGCTATAGCTACATTTCCCTAATGTTCATTATTTCTCATAGTGTCCTTGTCACTCATCCAAAGGTGCTGGCATTAAGCAAGCTCACAGCATGTCTTTTCTGCCTTGGGAACTATTGGTAGGTGTACTGAATGAGCCAAGAGGTACTGCAGCTGGTGATTTGCCTGGAGTAAATCTGCTTCAGCCATGAAGGAAGTGGTAGTGGAAGTATTTAGAAGATTTTTACAGCAGTGTGACGGCAAAGGAAAGCCTATAGTCTTTGTCATGTCTTTCCAAGATTTTTGAACAGGAAGGAGAAGAAAGGATTGTCATCTCTCAAGAGAACAAATGCAGGGAGGGGAGGGAGCACAGGCAACTTCAGTTAATTGCTAGGTTGTGTAATGAGCTGGGGTGCTGGACAGCTACTGTATAGTCCCCATTGTTTCTGTCGCCGGGTTGGGGGTGTACTGCTCTCAGGCATTTTAACTGCTTTTTGGGGTTTTCTTTTTGAATGGTTTAATGAGAAAGCTAAATAGCTGTATAATTCAGAACAGGATTGCTAAAAGTTCACTGTCCCTCAGGCATGAATGTGTAGCTGGTGCTGTGCAGAAAAGGCAGTGAATTCTGAACAGCCACCTACTTCATATGGGAGGACACTGAACAGTTAAGACTAAGTAAAAAAGTAGAGATGATCGCTGGCAGGTCTTTCAGACTGACATCCTAGAGATGCTCCATACTCTGGATCTTTTCCTAATCTCCCATATTGGCTTCTGAGGCCTTGATCAGTCCTTAAGTGGTATTAAAACAGCAACTATCACTTGTCAATAGGCATCAAAAAACTGTACCTCCTAATTTCAGTAGACTGTTGAATGTAGCTGCTGGATGGAATCTTATAATCTCTCTGAACCAGTACTTGCATGTTAAGGCCACTGTGATGATTAAGAAATTGGAATTAAGAAATGTCTGTTGTATAAGGAAAAGCGGAGAGAGTTTTGGCTGTTTAGCATGGAGAAGAGAATGCTCAGGGGGATCATATCAATATGTACAAATTCCTGAATAAGAGGGAGTAAAGAAGTAAAGAAGCAGAAACAGATTCCTCCTAATGGTATCCAAAGAGAGGATAAGATGCTATGGACACAAACTAAAATCCAGGAAATTTCATTTAAACTCAGAAAAATACTTTTTTACTCTGAGGATGTTCAAATACCAGGACAGGTTGCCTAGACAGGTCAAGGAGTGTCCCTCTTGGAGATATCCAAAACCCATGTGAACACAGTCCTGAGCTCAAGGTGACACTGCTGGGAGTTGGAGGGTTTAGACTGGATGGTTCCCAGAGCTTCCTTCCAATCTCAGCTACTCTGTGTTGTGGTTCTGTGATCCAGTGTTAGTTGTTCCATGCTCTTGGGCCTGGAGAAGCATGAATGAACTATGAGGTTCTGTTATTACTGGTGTGCACAAAGTAAGTGGCCAAGACAAAAACAATTATATCAGTGTAGCACTACAGAACACTTTCTGATTTCACAAGCATATTTCTCACCCTACAGAGCTACACTTGTGCAAGATTGTGTGCAAACCACGCTTTAGTGTTACACATATCTTTGTAAGTGCTGTTCCCCTCCATCACACACATTACTGGACATTTAAAAGATTCATCTAATAGTGGACTCTAACTCCCAGTCTGCTTAGCATGCACAGGCGAGCTCTCTTTTCAGTGTAAAGGGCTCAACCAACTTCTATTTTTTGTAGCATTACAGTAATATTTAGTCAGCTTTGCAAGCAGTAGGCAGGCAATCTTCATGTTGAGTCCAGCTTTGTGTTTTAATAGCTGAGAGTAATACCATTGTCCTTCAGTAGTAACTGAGTGTTTTGCACCTGGAGTTGCTGTTCCTATGTAATTCCAATAAGTAAGATGCTCAGATTATGCAAAGTATCATTTAAAGTGCTATTTATTACTGCTAACACTGTAAAGGAAGAGAGAATAATATAGATAAACTTACATCCCCTCAGATGCTGAGAACTCGGACTTGTGCAGCATCAAACAAGCATCCATTCTGGGTGCAACACACTGTGCAGACCCTGTCTGTGGAAGGGTTGCTCCATTTTGGTAATTTGACCTATTGTATTATCTTTTTCACAAGAAAATAATTCCACTCAGTATTTCTATTATCCAGTAGTAAGAACGTTCCTGTGAGAGCTTCTTGCTGCACTTGTAGGTATAGGCAAGAAGTCACAGTCAAAAAGGTATAATTTCAATTAGCAAGTGTGATCTGCCTACAAGCCCTCTGTTACATTTATCTGGCTGTGTTTGTTCTGCAGCTAAGAGATAGGGAGTGGTTCTGTGCCAAGGGCAGGAGCGACCGGTTGCCATTAGCCCCTGTCGCAGTCGCGATTTGCCCCTAGATGGCAGTGATTGCTGCTCTTCGGCTGGACGGGCCCTCTGCAATTGCTGTATTTGTTTCATCACAGAAGGGCCTGTTGTTCAGTGTGGCCATAAACTTCAACTAAAAACCAGAAAAAAAATTACTGACTCGTCTCTCAGACTTTCTAAGAAAATTTAAAGGAAGCGTAATTATATTAGGACAAGTTGCTACTTTTTAAAGTCAATTATTTAAATCTGACAATGCTCTTGTAGACGATAACACCAATTTTGGCATGTGTGGATGTTTTCAGGTATCTTTTGCATTGCAGACGGGGTACTAGAGTACACTAGAGACATCAGCATGAAGCGCTTCTGAGTCCATGGGGCTCAATGAAGATGTTACTAGAAAATGGGGACACCTGTTTTCCCCTACACACATGATTTTGTAACCTTACAGCTATGCAGTGGTTGTCCTTGCTATACTTGCTTTTAAATTGAGATAAAATGGTAGATATAAAAAAGGTTAACAGCAGTCTCAATGCTGGTAAAACAGTTACTTCTCTGAAGTATGATTACAAGTTGTGCTGTTGTGTGGACAGAGCTACTGTCTGAACACAGAGTATGACTGACGAGGCTTTGTGCTACAGTATGAATCTGAGGACTAGCATATGTTCACTTGTTTTGTGTGCTTGTTATGGCAGGCACTGTCTTCTATAAATGTGCCTCTTTTTCTTCGAATTTGCACGGTGGTTTGTCCTGATTGGCAGCTAGGTGGTAGAGCACAAAGGGTGATCTCAGTACCACTTCTGAAGTGTGACCATAGGCACTGACTGAGGTTCTCTACCATAACACATCTCTTCCATATTAGGACGTGTGCAAATTCCAGTCAGAGCACTTTTATGCTAAATAATATCTCATCAGAAATCATCCAGAGCAGTCTGATTATCTTTTCTGACTGAGGAAAGGTAGTTTTGTGTGTAGGCAAAGAATCAGAGCTTTTATCATCTGTGTTTAGTTCCCAAGTTTTCCAAAACTCTGTAGACCTTGGACAAATCAACCACTGCCTCACTTCCTTATGAATGAAACAGGACAATAGATTTTCCTTTCTTTTCAGTTCATCCTGACTTGTCAAGTAGTGTGAGCTCTTTAAAGATTGGGTTATCTTTTGTTCCAAATGAATGCATATCAGTGAGCCTCTATCTTCAGGGAGTTTTGCATGAATAAAGAACACGGAAGTGGGACTCAGTTGTGCTGTGTATGTGGGGAAATGCTTATCAGCTGCTGGATGTGGCCACATTCCACTGTGCATCATCACAAAATCTGCCTTTAGAGGAAGTTTAAAGATAAGCCCCTATGAATAAAATATTTTTCCCTAGAGGTGAATAGTTAGGTATTGCAGCTTCTTTTTTATAAAAAGAAATTGAAATTAGGCAGATCGTTTTCAGAAATCTTTTTAATATCTCCATAAAACAGGAAAAAATTATGTCAAGCAGCAAACACATCTGTCAAACAGCTGCAAGGATGACGCACAGATAATGCTGCGAGGATTGTCTTCTGAATCCAGAATACTTGTTCTAAACCACAGAAAAAACATCTTTGCATAAAGTACAGGAATATTTTCACTAAGAAGCTTATTAAATTACTGTGATACAAAAGATGAATTGTGCATTTATTACAGTGCAACGCATTGATTGCCTAGTAGTACATGTGCAGTAATTAAAGTCAAAATGAAAGGCCAAATATCAAATGGAGGTAACAAAATTAGGAAAAAAATTGGCGAACAGTCTTTTATATGCAAAGTAAGGACAGTAAATGCAGAATGTATGGAGAGTAATGCTTCAAGGAAGGACCAAATTCAGTGAATTTAAGACAAAACATTGAATTCTGTTTATGTTTATATCAGTATGAATCCAAGGTTACTCCTGGATTTATTTAGCATTACTCTGGAACTTTATCAATATGTTTGAAATTAGCATCTGACTCACATAATGAATTGCATTTCTGTATTTTCCTGCCTCCAGAATACTGGAAGGCAGAAAGAGAAAATGGGCCTTGGCCTTAATTATAATTGTATTACAGTGGCTTTTTCTAAAAGCCATACTTTAAATTTTTATTTAGTACCCCATTCTTTCTGAATTATAAACTTCTTACTTGTAATGAAAATAAATAGGTATTTTATTTTCTTGCTTCTACTGCAGTTTTATACCCAATCTGCTCAAATCCACCTACATGAACAGAAGCACTTTTTACAAGAGAAATAAACTGTACAGAGAGTTCTTTAATTTAAAGATCTGATTCAGCCCCTACTGAAACCAGCAGGACTTCCCATAGATTCAGATCCTTGGTAAGAATGAGAAGATAGTTAATCAATGGAAAGGATTCGGGGAAAATGAAATGTACACATGTACCACAACACACAAACAGTTGTTTCACCTGGCCTAGTATTGCATTCCTTCTTTATATGGATGTAGAATGAAAATACTGATGCTTATCTACATCTGTTCATATTGCTGGAAAAAATTAATATTCCACCCAATTATTAGAATGCTCTTCCTTTGAAGAGAACCAGGGTTTAAAGACATCCTATTTTTTTCTGTCAGTTTCTTGATTTAAGATGTCTAGTGATAGGGTTATAAACTCATGGGCTGGAGTGATGACTGGAAATGCTTCTACATTGTTCAAGCAACCAAAGGTAGTAAAATTGAGTCCTTCTATGCAAAAGTATAACTGCTGAAGTAAACACTGATTTGCAGTCCAGAAGCCAATAGTGCACAACAATAGATGAGGGACAACTAATCTTCCACCAACACCAACAGAATCTTAGGTCTTTGTAGTTGCCCTCTGGATAGTAAAGCTAATTCCAAAGGCTGCTATATCCTTGCTACAGTCCCAAAATGTATTCCTAACAATTAACATGTTATAACACAGAAAGCAAAAATTCTCCATGGCAATTTATCACATCAGTGTTGCAGTGCTGGCTGGCTGTTTCTTCATACTTTGAGCCAAGAAATAAATGACTTATGCAGGACATGTTAAGCAAGGTTTTTAAATGACTTTGAAATCAAGTAATCTAAAAACGCATGTAATATAACATTTGTCTGTGCTGGCTTGACATCTCTTTAAAGTAGTTGCTGAGTGGTCCTGGAGTCCAAGTGGGATAGCAACAGGAAGAGTCGGATTGTAGGAATCATATTCAGTAGGAATCCATTGCTCGGAGGATCTGAAGGACTTCCAGCACAACTTCATAACAGAATAAATACTCATCCTGTACATGGAGACACAAATGTGAAACACCTGGTTACATTCAACATAAATTCTAGACAAAGAAGGATGGACTAGCTGAAGTTATATGTTATATAACATCTTTGTAAAATAGATACAAAAGCATATTTAAGAGAATCCTTGTTCCTTTTGTTCCATTGCTGGTAAAAGTACAGGAACGCTATATTTTAAGCATGTGCTCAATTCTCTTTTAGCACAGTGAAGGTTATATGTTTGCTTAATTTTAGTCACATGCTCAATCATTACCCTGAAGAAAAATATATCAAAACATGTGCTGAAATATTTGCCTATAGGAAGAACTTCTTTTAGTCTTCTCTTGCTTTTATTCTCACCAACTATTTTCTCTAAGGTGAGTTAGTTGCATCTTGTCTTCTGTGTGAAAATTCTTTTCAGGTGTGGGTTTAGCTCAGGAGTAGAAGGGTTTACTTGGTGATGATAACTTATAAATAGCAAGAATTCAGCTGAAGGCTGTAATTTTGCAGGGTAGGGTTTATTATATAGCACTGATTCTGTGATAGTTGCTTTTCTTCTTGCTTTAAAAAAAGGAAGGGGGGTGTGTGGTATCTGTCCTATGTTAATGCTTTGCTTTTATTTCACTTATTTAGTAAGGGACAGACTTTGATATTTAAAACTAGACACCACTTGCCTAGAAGTCTGCTCAAATGAGAGCACTAAAATTGTATTTAAGCCCCAGATTTGTCAAAGCATATGGAGCTGTACCACTAATTGAGGCTTTTAAACAAGTAATAAGCTAGTTACATATTTAGAACTTACCTTAGTTTGGATCATGCCAAAACGCTGATCTCGCAAATCTCTCACTATCTGCTTGATGTTGAACTATCAGAAGAGAACAGTTTTTATTTGGTTGATATGCAAGTTATAAAGAAAGATTTAAGCATATTCAGATGGGGAAGCTGTGACAGTTCTTTTAGAAATAGTATATTTATAGATATTATCTTTGTTGTTTAGAACAATGAAAGCTGGGTTTATTCCATTTTGTTAGGGTGAATTCTTATGGGAATTATTCTATTCTAAGATGCCCCCACCATGTTTTTGACATCCACGCCAGTCTGTAATACTTAACAATGATATGTTTGATACTTACACATAAATCTTTTTCTATATAGCTGAGAAGAATTTCAACACACAACAAAACTCCACTTCTTCCAATGCCAGTGCTGCAGTGAGCAACAATAGGTCCTGTCCTGTGAGCTTTTCTCATGTAACAAATAAATTTTACAAGCTGCTCAGCCAGTTTGGGAATATTGTGGTCTGGCCAAGTGGTAAATTGCAAATGACTGATAATGCGCTTTTCTTCTGTCTGGAAGAGAGACACCAGAAAGGTTAAAAATGATCAGTCCTAAAATCGATTTTCAAGGAATTCCACTAAAAATTTTCCTTCAGCCTCATGCTTAAAATTGTTTATTTACAATTCTTTAGCTTTTCATACTTGACTCCATTAAGGTTTCTTTAGGATTCAAGAGATGCACTCAGAAGACACAGGCCTAGGAAATTTACTTCATATGACTTTGACAAAACACTGAAGTTACTTTGTTTCCTTGAAAGAATGTAGTTATGTCATTTGTTGGTTAGAAAAGAAAAAACAAGAACATCTGTTAAATTAGAACATTGCAGTACTGTTTGTTAAAACTGTTTTTGTAGCTGAACTAAGTCTTACTAACAGAAGACTAGTAATATGAGAGCCACAATAGTAAAATTTTAAATATCTGATGGCTATCATATATGAAAGAATAACTTGTGATTAGATACTCAATATGCAAACCAACCAAAAATGCTTACAAGAATAAATAAAACGTAGGTAAATAAAGAGTAATATTAATTGAATTGCCTGATTCAACATTTCTTGTTGCCAGCTCACAAAGCCATGTTAAAATCTGAATGCTAGCTACCTGGATTTTTACTATCAGAAGAATTTGAATTTAAGTATGAATTTCTGCTGAAGTAGACCTGTGGCTTTCTGCAGTAGTTTGCTACTAGTTCAGTACAAACATAGCAAACTTAACATGTTCATTGAAACAGTCACCTACGGTGTTCCATCTTGCCCTTTTGATAGTCTTTTGGGAGGACTCAT
>WEIT01008715.1:1599-18577 GCA_013389985.1 Dryoscopus gambensis | reverse complement strand
ACAGGTACAACACCTGGATATGGTGAACCATTGTATGATCATGAACTTACATTGTACTAAAGTGTGTAATCCTCAAGAACTGAAAAACTTGTGTTTGAAGTGATTGCAACTTCCCTGCTGACATTACCTTTTCAAAAGAGTTTTTGCCAAATTTTCTTCCATCTTAAAACCATAGCTAGCTTTTAAAATTTCCCTGTATATTGTATTTCATAAATCTTGGGCAAGTAGTATTGATAGAACATTGCAGAGAAGGTTAAAATGGGGAAGGAGCAAGTGGAGTATAGGACAAAATGGGTAAAGAAGTATTGTGAACTGAGGTGAGAAAAGTAAGTATTATCTGAGAACTTCAGCAAAAATTCTTCCTAGCCACAGTGGGAGGTCTCAGAGAGGGCTGTGAACTTTGCATGTTCGATGGAGGTTGCAAGGAAGCATATTTTCACTTCAAAAAGAAATGTTGAATCCTGTAGGTTGAAACAATATTGAACTGCACATGCTAGCAGGCTACCTAAATCTCAAAGCAGTGGAAAAGCCAAGAGAAATATCAGGGATTCTGTACCTTTTTAGGGAAAAGCCTTTGGAATTTAATGAATTACTACAATGATGATGTTGGGATTTCCATAATTTATGGTTAAATCCTGGAAGGATAGTTTGAATATCTGGTAGAGATGATATTGTTTTCAGCTATATTCTGAAGTCTTTAAGCTCAGAAGCAGGGAGGATCAGGCAAACTCTCCATGGCAGAAATTCAACCCCTGTGGGCATTTCCCATCTGCCACTGTGTGTGCTCCATTGCTGTCTATTTCCATCCATTTGATTAGGCTGCTAACAGAAAACATACGCTATCTTGAACAAGTTTCTGCCTCTTCCATCAGCACTTAATGGGTAAACCAAATTTAGGCTAAGAGGAATACAATTAACAACATCTGAGGTACTATTCCAGCTAGGATTTGATTATGACTGATTATGTTGCACACGTCAACATCACTGCTAATCTTTGGCATGAGGAACCGATTAAAAGGGATTTTTTTTCTTTTTTACATCAATTATATTTTTCTTTACAAACTTCCTACAAACAATCTGTTGGCATCACAAAATGTTTCCTAATCATTGGTGGAGGTTGGGCTGAAGCAAATATTTTGAGTGAAAGGATGCCAGAAATTTTCCTAAGGATGATGACATCCAGATAATTATATGCAATCTTCTTTTCCAGTTTGTATGTAATGTCGAAACACTCATCCATATGCTCTTCGCACTTTTGTGGAAAGATAATCATACTCACACTTGCTGTCACAATTCCAAAGATAGTGAATTTATTTCAAAGGCAAAAAAAGAAATTACAGAAAAATTGGCAACTCCACTGGTATGTTTTCTTTTCCGAGTGGATTGTCACAGGGCAGATCCAGAATTGTTACAAGGCAACCTTGTAAAAAAAGCTACAGTTTTACAGCTCACAGGTGGAGCCTGGTCCAAGAATCAGGGATAGTTTTGCAAGCCACCATACCACTCACTTTATGTAGATTTAACATTGGTAGTTGGAACCTCCTTGGCTTTTGGGGACAGGCTGTTGAACTACTTTTGCATAGAGGAGAAGAGCATCACTGATCTGCACCTCATGGCAAGAAAGGCAATGAATGAAAACAGTGACAATTTGTTGCTGTAGGAACACAGTGGTGTCCCAAGGGTTCAGGCACAGCTCCAGATAGGTCCTATAATTTTTGGTGGATTCTTGGCACTAAAAAGAAACTATCCTGAAACGAAAAATACAAGTGGAATTTGTTTGTTGGCTTTGCTCCTTTCTTTCAGGGGTTTTAGCACCTTTTTTAGGCTTCCTCCCTCCTCTTTGTCTAAGTCACCTGCTGTAGTCTGAATAAATGGTTGACAAGTCGGTTGCAGACTTGCTTGGGAGATTTCCTGCCACAGCATGTGGTGAGTCCAACGTTTCTTTTAGGACAAGTGTTTTTTTCACTGCATCAAATGATCCTCACTGAGTTACAGGATTCACCCGAATATTAGTTTGAACATTGTAATACATATGCACATTCATTTCAAATTTCATTTTTTAGGGACAGCTGTCATTTTTCAGTTTCTCCAGCTCCAGTATGCTAGAGTTGATAGAACCTCTCTTGTTTGGAAAAAATGTTGATTTGATGCCACAGCTCAGTTTTGCACAACTACCTTTTTTTTTTTTTTTGCCAAATTATTCTTGCCAAGAAAACAAAAGGCTTCCTGAAAAAGTTTCTTAAAAAAAAAAATATTAAGTTAAAAAAGTCTTAAAAGTAGTCAAATGCTTAAATACAGAGTATTCTTTTTCTTTTCAAAACATTTGAAATACTGAATTTGACTTAACATGAACTTCATTTACACTTTTTATTTGTCAAATGTTTGACATTGATACTTTGTCATTTTGGTTTTACTTAAAATATTATTTCTGTTTATATTTAACTCCGATGGACTGAAAAATCAATTATGCATGACAGATTGGAAACAGTAATTCAGACAATCTGCTTAGTGCCTTCACTGCTAAAATAAACACAGCTAATTAGATCTAGATGATAACAGCTACTCTTCTAAAGCAAAATAATAATTCATCAAAAAGGATGGCTTTGTAATATCACCACATGGTCAGGGCTTGGAAAGTCTGAGTTTGATTCCCAGTTTTGCTAGTCACATCATCTCATATAAGTTATTTCATCCCACTTAAATTCATCACCCTGGCACAAACTGACACCTTCAAAGTTGAATCAACTTTCTTGTGCCAGATGCCTGTCTAGGATAAGATTCCAGAGGGTGGGTATTTCTCTGTACTGACTACAAAACTACTGAGAAGAATCCCTATTTTTTCTGGCTCAGGCAATTCCTTTTTATTTAAGAGAAGAGAGTCTTTGGAAAAAGACCTATTTTTATTCATCACCTTCCAAAGCTGGCTAAGGTCGTCTGCTCCCTGTCTGAAACTGTAGCAGAGTCTTCAAAAGGCAGTGGTTTGGGTTAGTGCCAAAGAGGGTGACTGTCATGGCGGAATGGCCTGTCCAGCTAAAGAATGAAGATACAAGTTTATCAAAACATTTGTCTAATGAACATAGGAAACAATATTCTTAATATATTCCTCGCTGTTCCCCTCCTATGATCAAAATAATGTGGCTGCTTTGGCCAGAACGGTGCCTGCCTAGACTGTAGGACCCAACCTCCTTGTCCATGTTATTCAGATGTTTTGGTTAAATCCTTGGATGGCCCAGGGAGTTAGCTCAAATAATTGTAATTGGTAGGAAGGTGTGCACTTAAGGTATGGAAGAAGACATGGGTCTTTGGGAGATATATGCACAGTGACAATGATATTGTAAAAAAATATTTGTACACAGTTAACTACAGTGTCAGTGATGGGGGTCCCAGAACTGATATGCACTGATATTTTGTGGGGTTCATTCCATGGGGATATTGTGCAGGGAACTAAAGACCTGTAATCTCTAATGAGAAGGAGGCAGGCAACCTCTCCTGGGACTGGAAGGGATCACAGCATCAGTTTGACGGATGCAGCATGCCTGTTTGCCACCTCACCTCCTCAGCCCATTGCAGAGGGGCAAAGGCCAAATATCAGCAAGAGGCAACTCTGTACTGCTGGATTACAACCTTCAGGGCCACAGCATGCAAGAGTTAGCATCCTCTCCTGGAAGAGTGAAAAGGAGACGTTGTCTGTCCTAATTTTAGTCAAGATAATTACAAGATAATTATCCTGTCTAACCTAGTTTTCTAGGTGCTATTGAGTGGAGAATGATTGACACAAGGACAATGCTCCATGTCCTAAAACAGGTGTCACCAGGAAGTCTTTCATATGGGCTAAACACAGACTTGTCTGTCTCTACTGCTGACAGAGGAAACAAATGACAAGTTTAGACTAAATATGTTCCTTGAGGACACCTGAAGTTAGGTGAGATGCATCCTAATTCCAGCAGTCTCAACCCACACACAAAGTCTTCATTTCATTCTCCACAGTAACAAAATGCAGTTTCAAGACATTCTTCTAAAATGTCCTCCCTCAAAAATGCTCTTGGTTTCAACATTTCAAACCATTTCTGCCCAAGGCTCATTAGTCTGGGAAAAGCGATCCTAGCAGTTCTCAAAGATCTGGGCAGAATTCCCACAGATCATTGTTTTTTCCAGTCATTATTTCATGAGCTGCTCTTGAGTCAGTCTGCCTTCTTATATCACACATAAGCTTATTCAGGGCCTTATGTCTACATTGCAGGGCAGAAGAGTTACCATGAGTGTAGTAAAAGCCATATGTGACATTCTTAAGTACTAAACAGATTAGTGATTTGTGGCATCAATACTGATTAAGAAAAGTCTGGGATTTGTGGAGAGGTTTGTAATTTGGTATTTCCCTACTAAAGTCCTAAAATCCTAGTTAACCCATGGCAGTTGTATGGCACTCCTGCTACTCAAGCAATTGGAACTTCATTTTGTTCAAAATGGAAGCTGTTTGAAGATTGTCTGCATAAATTGGCACAATATCGAATTGGTACACTGAATGTTGATGGAACGGAAGAAAGAAGCATTGTGAGATTCCCAGTACCTAAACTGCTCAAAACTAACTTCTACCATTGTTACCATTTTTGCCATTATCATTGTTCACATCCAAAACCACATCAGGCAAACTTTCTTGGCAGCTTCAGCAAAGAAGCTGAGAGTTGAATTTCCACAGAAACTGGACTGTCTCGTCATAGCTAAGGATGTTTCCACAAGAAAAGACTGGAGATATATGTCCGCAGTATGAGAAAGCAGTGCCACGATAAGTGCTTTTACTGTCCTGGGGATAACATGAAGGACTCAATGCCTACTCCTGAGCACTACATTCACTATAAATTGTACATATACCCACAAGTATGTATTTACCTGCTCAACTGAACTATTGTTACTGTTTACAAAGGTGCAATGTAGCTCAGAAAAAACCCCAAACTTGTTCCAGAGCTCAAGCATTTTGAAATGTGGAAGACATACATAAACACACATCTAACACCAGTTGTAATAGTAATACTAATAATGATTAGTATTACTAATATTAGTATTAGATAGTAAAAAAAATACATTATATGTAGTATCTGTCTGTTGCCAACAAGTTATATGACTATAGAAACATTCCAGTGACACTTTCTGTACCATTTCTGAGCTGGCTGAAACAGATCATCCCTGGAATATGTTCAGGAAAGCCAAATCTGATGAAATTGTTTGCCTATTTCCAAACCAGGGAGGCTTCTAAATGCATCCAAGGTTTTGGATGCTTAACCAGAGCAACTTTATTTGCAGTATGCCCATTTGTGATTGATACCATGTGAAATGGTCCTTGTGAAATTCAGAAGTATGAAAAACTCATCTGGTTTTATTATAAAGTTTAAACTCAGCCCTTGTACATTGTAAAACTCATGTCCACATTATTCTTTAGCTCTAACACCTCAGGGAAACGATACCTCCTGACATCTGTAATGCTAACCAGGGATGTTAAAAATGAAAGTGATCCAGCAAAATCTGTTCAAAATCTAAACACAAAGTACTTATTTTTTAAGCCTGAGGAATGGCAAGGTAGGTGGGAGGAGTTGAATACAAAAATAGAATTTACACCAAATGCTGAATATTGCCATGCTGGTGCCTCTCTTTTTACAGACAGCTTTAACCTATTTTCACTCACTGACATTTCCAACATCAGCAGCGCTTGCAGTATTTTCATGGGTGGTCTTTGTCTTGTTCTCATTAACTGGAGGTCAGCAAGAACTCAGTGGTGGAGATTATAATTGAGATGAGTCCTCAGAATAAGGGAGAAGTGATCAAGCAGTAGAGAAGAGAGAATGAACAAAAGCGACCTAGTTCTCAAATAAAACAAGGAATGTGAAATTTTAAGGTTTCCTGGAGTCTCACATTATTGCTAGAGTTGGAGTTTCTTGTACTCCCACACCTCTTCCAGGAGCATCCTCTGTGCCACTT
Source organism: Dryoscopus gambensis (assembly GCA_013389985.1). Taxonomy (NCBI): domain Eukaryota; kingdom Metazoa; phylum Chordata; class Aves; order Passeriformes; family Malaconotidae; genus Dryoscopus; species Dryoscopus gambensis. The sequence continues at coordinate 12,607 of WEIT01008715.1, read as the reverse complement.
CCCTATACCTTGGCACTTCAAGAGCTCCCTGAAGATCTAATAGGTTCCCACAGACCAGACAAACTGTTAATCTTAAATTCCTTCTTCATTTAAGTCCTCTGTGCTTCCTTCTTCTCTGGTCCCTCCCATGAAAGGCAGTAGGTCCCTCACACTTTTACAGCCCTCAGCATTCTCTAACTGTCAGTGGGTAAATGTGTTTTGGGAAGACTTTCAGATGTGAGACAGGAAAACTGAGATGTGTGAACACGTTAACAGTTGCTGTAAATCTGTTTTGCCTCGAGAAAATACTAAGGCATTGGAAGCTGGTACCAATACTAACTGCATGATGGAACTCCATGGTTTCCTTGCTTGCCTCTCTTGGCTTTCATCAGAATCATTTGGGTTCATCCCAATGACATTCAGGTTATTCTCTGAGCTTTTGGAACTGGTTACACTTACTGAAATATGGAAGTGTTAAGAAATGGAGCTAGGGCTTAATTGCCGTCAGCTAGTGATTATAGGACTAACAAAGAGCTCACGAAGACTGACAAAGATCACGGCTCCCACAAAGGCTCTTAATACAATCCACTACATATTGAGATTGCAGAATCTATCTTCTACCTCTCATTTTAAAACTAAAGAATTTGTGTTTGTACCCATCCTGGGTTTCTCACGGTGTTGTCCCAGTGCCTGACAGTTCAGTGGTACCTCTTCAGCAATGGTTCCAGGCTGGCTCCCATTCCAGCTAGGCAGCCCAAAGGACCTTCCAGGACTCTAAAAGTATTTTGAAGGGACTCATTCTCTTCCCAAAAGTGCCTGTGTGGCCCACCACTCTCTTCAGGTTCTACTTCTACCAGCACAAAATGGTTGTCCTGCACTTTGTACACAGGTTTCTCTTCTCTTCTTATAAGTGATTGGGCAAAATATTCATAAAATAGCTGGGCCTCTGGAGCCAAGAGTTGCCTTGATAGTAGTCTGTCCGTGGTTTCACTTCAAATGCCCTTAAACTACACAGAAGGTTTTGGGGGAAAATCATCTTGATTTCACAACTCACAAAGGGTGTGACATTTCACTTCTTCACAGTCACGATGTGAGGCGAATTGAGTAACTCTTATCCAGTACTTTGGGAATGACAGTGGAAAGTATTCCTATAAATGTTTCCATGATATTTTTCCTTAGTTAAACATTTCACCTCTCACACTAAGAAATTCCCTCAGCATTAATCAATAGAAAGAGCCTGAATGTAACTTTGGTCATGGGTAGAGGAGTACTGTAAAAAGAAAAAATTTCCAACCATTTTTTGTGACTTCACAGTCCGTTAGGTCAAGGCAGAGGTGAGTGCTGAATGCCCCAGCAGCTCAAAAGCAGGTTTATATATGATCTTCTACCACCGACTGTGACAACCATGTAATTTTAACTTCCTATGGGTAAGAGGATGATGCTTTAGTGAGTGTTTCCCCTTCTGAGTTTGCAGTTTTCACCGTGGGGCAGCTGAGTTACAAGTGCAGAAGGATGAACACTAGATGGAGACAGATGCTCCTGCCATTGGGTGTAGAAGATTTCCTGTGGCGAGCTGACATTTCCTATCAAACAAAGAGCTAAGGCTAATGAGGTGCTGACTGTTCTGAAGCAGCAGGAGGATTTAAGCATTAGAGAGGTTTTACTCCCCCCACGTCATCTCAGACCTCAGCAAGCAGCTTTTTAAGGGCTAAATTTGAGCTTTGCTGTCATGTGAATGTCGTAATAGTTCATAGAGGAGATGCAGGGTATATAGGACATTGCATAAGTCATGTAGCTTCAGAAGGGTGGATCCAAGGAAAGGGTAATTTAGTAATTTCCATTAATCTCTTTCTACTTTGCCCATGCCTGTGATCCAAGGTCTTTGCTAAAACCAGAATTGTATTTGACTTCTGTGACCTACCTTCCCTTTTTCATAATATATCCTGGAGACAGATGCTGCAACGCTGGAAACAAACCATATAAGAGAGGTGAGTGAAATGCTTGGAGCTGGGATAAGATAAATATCTGGAAGTTTAGAGTTTTTACAGAGTGTATCAAACTGTTCTCCTACCTGAAGCATTCAGCAATCATGTGATAAAACCCCCCATATATAAACAAGGCATGAGAGATGGAGATATGTTAATAATTCTGTGTTAGAAATGTCCTTGTACTCCAGATGAACATCCATGAACTTTCTGTTTTGAAATTCAGATCTGGCTTTGAATACAATAGTTAGTACTTGATCAAACAAACAAAACACCATAACCCCCCCCAAAAAGCAAACAAACAACCCCCACAACTTTGCTACTAGAAAGTAACAACAAAGCACTTCTAGTCTCAAGGGAACACTGGAAAAATTCTGTTCCCAGAGGAGTCTCAAAGGCTGTGCTTGTGTGTTTGTAAAACAAAACCCTCACCTCTGATTTTAATCACTGAAAAAACTGCGACAGAGAAATGGCATTTCACAAGAACTGGCCTGTGGGAGGCAGCAGAGCCTGGGAAGGGAGAGCAGGGATGTTCCAGGAGGTGAGCCCCAAGCTGAGAAAATTTGAGTGACTCACCACCACCTGTCTGCAGTTCTTCACCCTGAGGTCACTGGGAAGTACCCGGGACACCCACATGAGAAAAAAGGGAGATATATTGCTGGGCAAGCATGTGAAGTGAATAAGTGTACTCTGCCAGCTGACACCCTATCTCTCACCCAACAGGGTCTGTGTGCCTGTATCTGAGACTCAGCTCTGAGCTCTGCTCTGGCCTTCACCAACAATGTGACTTGGAGGAAATCTTTTCATCAAGGTGGGCCTTCACTTGCCCAGAACAAGGAAAAAAAAATCAGTTCTGCATGAAGCAAAGTGAATTAAAAACAGTATGACGATTTTTCTTGAGGAAAATGAAATGTGATAGACAATGATGTACCTCATGATGATAGATAAGGAAAGGTCATACAACAGAGGGGAGGAATTCATAAAGTTGAAGCTTTCTTTTCTAAATTATTACTGTTTCCAATTACATGTTATTTGATTTTTTTTCTTTGGAGGGAGGCAATGGCGTGAGTATGTATTTATGTAACTATACCTGAGCCACAAGATTTGGAAGACTGTCTATGTCACAAACAAGCATAGATAAATAATCAGCAGCTAAAATGAAGATGAGGCAGTGGAGAACAGCTGAACACATGATTAAATCAGTATGTTTCATGGAAACAAGACCAGTGAAGAAAAACACAGCCTAGTAAAAAAATGCATTAGCCAGATACGTTGGGGTTAAAGTCCATTCTTTTCTGACCTGAAAGCGTTTGGGATGCAAAACTAAACTGAGATCTAATTCGAAGAAAATCAAAGATTGGATGAACTCAGTTTTGTCAGAACTATGGGGAATATTTGTTATCTTTCTACTGCAGAATGAAAAGCTGTATCTGCTATATAATTAGACATGGTTCTTTCTGAAGAACTCTGCATGGTTTTGATGCCTTACCTCCCCCATTCCTTGGCTTTATAAGCAAAAAAACCCATGGGGAAGCTGTCAAGAAAACACATTTATTCTTTGGAGGGAGTACTCCAGTCCACATAAACAACTTCATTGCAGCTCTGAATTTCATTCATGCACTGAGTAAATTACTTCTCTAACACTTTTATAGTGAGGTAGGTTGGTCTGACAAAGAAGCAAAATAAGGGAACTCCACTGAATATAGAAGTAAACATAAAGTCAGAGTCTCTGAGGAAAAATCCTTCACCATCAATTAGCACCAGCAGAAAAAAGGTAAATGGAGCACTGGCATTCTCAAAAAGCTGATATGATCACCTTCTTTTGGCTCCTTAGGCACTGAGAAAGATAGGATTTCTTCTGGGAAAAGACTCCAAGAGAAAGCAGAAAACCAATATTTTTGCAACTGTTGTATAACTTTAGGTGCACCGAGAGCTGGGGCCTGCACTTCTGATTTCAGAAAGGTCAGGTTCACTTACGGACAGTTTTCTGCTAGTCTAATATTTAACTCCATAGAATATAATGTTTGTTATGACTATAACTTCAAAATCGGGAACTTATTCCTTAAATAAGGCATCCTATCTTTTTTCTTTAAAATTTATTGATTTTTTTTTTTCATGTAATAATCTCTTCCTTGGAAACTTGTATAAACCCAGCTGCACTGGCTTTAGCTCAAAGGATTAATTAGTTCCAATAGAGGCAGTTGAAAGTTTTCTGCAGTTTGTCTTAGATAAGTATTCAGAAGACTGATGCTTATTCAAAAGTTGTCCAAACTATGTGAACCTGTTTGGCACAGAAATACTGAAAGATTAAACCTGAGAGCCTTTTACTACATGCTGGAATGACTGCCGTTCTTGTAGTGAGAGATGCCTGATTGCTGCAAACACAGACTTGGAGAATATTTGTTCACATTCCAGATTAAATTTGTCTGTAATTCTTTCTCTTGACCATGTTCACACAGAGAATCTTTATTTTTAATGTCACTATTTAAAAAAAAAATCAATTCTTCACTTACGTCTATAACTGGAAAAGGGTATTAAGCACAAATAAATATTTGTTTAGAAACTTTCAGCAGTCCAGTCAGAGACCAAAATGCAGAGAACGGATTCTCAACCCCCCCCCCCCCCCCCCCCCAAACAATTAATGCCGAACAGGCAAAATTAGTATTCATGAAAATCCAAATAACACAGGCAAGACTACCAGCATCTGGTATGCAGAAAGTAAGCTTGATAGAACAGATTTTTTTGGTCAAAAAGTTTCAATATGTCAGATAACTTTTCTTATGTTTTTGCCATTTCTGGTAATTCAGATCCACTTTAGTGCTTCTCAGACTGAGAGTGCAAAGTGCTACTGATGATGGAAGTTTAAATGGTGACCGTCATTAAACCATTGTTTCCTGGGCTTTTAGATCATGTTGCAGAACCCCATTCTTTGCTTTTCCACTTTATTTTGGGTTTTTAAAGTAAGCTCATATTTTGAAAACTGATTATCTCTGCCAGTTTTACTGTATGCCAGGAAGGGCATTCTCTGATATCATCATATCAAATCCTTAGAGAAACACCAGGGAAAGAGTGCTGAGCCACAGCTTCTCAGCTTTAATTGCACCAGCATGCAAAGACAGGGACCAGATGTAAAGCTTCTTTACACTTCAAAAGCAAAATAAGCCAATGACTGTGGTGAAAATATTAAGATTTCCATTAATTAGACATATTAGAAGTTGGGACCACTTAATGGGCCAGTTGCTGGAGTCTTGAGGAAGCCTCATATGCTGTTGCTGCTGTTTAGGAAAGAAGGTCGTATTAGGGAAATACCAGCTCTCAAAAGACCAACCCCTCCACGGGCCAGGCTCATAGTGTTGTCAAGAAGGATACAGTGCTTAAGGATCCTGCCACCATGACACTCCGCTTGTTCAGAGAAGGACTGAGGACACCACTGCCTCCCTGAGTCCCACTGCCTTTTAGGACCAGTTCCGGTGTGATACACACACTCCTCTGCCTGGGATAGGGACTAAAAGTGCAAGTAGGACAGAAAAAAGAAAAAGACAAGGGCTGTGTAAGCAACAATTAGCACTTATTCATGAATAAGTTTGGTTTTGCTTACAACTCACCCCCTCTTTAAGGTGCAATTAGACACTGCAGTTACTTGGCAGAGAAGGGGGGGAGCATGGTTTGTAAATCAGAGAACCTGTTTCCTCTCTCAAGCCCTGCATCATTGCCTTGGGGGACTGTTACCATAAGCAAACTCCAAGCGAGTCAGTCCTGCTGTCTTGCCACAAAAGCTTTTTAATACAAACACTGGAGCTGAATGCTGCTCCTGAGCACGGCAGATGTCTGCAATCAGCTATTGACTGACTACCGTGTTTGTCTCATGGGCTGGCCAGTGCTTCTGGTCAACAACAGATATCTAGGCTATGAAGTAATGCTGCTGAGGAGGAGCATATAGACATGGAGATTGGTACTGTCTCACAGGAGTTTACTAATCCTTTTGCAGCACAGTCAGAAACAGCAGACATAAAATCAACAGTAGGAGCAAGCTCTGAAATATTTGGTTATGATTAATCTTTCATGAAGGATAAGTATCTTCCTGTAGCTCCTTTGCTTCAGTGTAGTTTTGATATAACCTTCATAGACATATTATAGTGTTCCCTAACACCCTGATAGGCTATTTCCAGCTCTAATAGCTTTAAGCAAAATACCAGGCACCTTATCCAGTTTCCACTCAAACTTCCTTTGGAGGCAGGAGGAGTTTGTCTGAATGAGAATAAAGAATCTGAGTATCTTGCTGTGCTTATCTGAGGGCTGTCACCACTGACACCTGTGAGTGACTGTGATGCCAGTGATGGCAGACAGCTTAGGTTCAAAACCCTTCTTCCCTTCCAACTCAACTGCTTTTCCCATTACCCCCTGTTCTCATTAACCTACTGAGCTCTGTATTGCAAAAAATTCCTCCAAACAGCGGCAGACCAAACACGTGTCCCTCTCTGGGGGCAGGTACAGTGATTTTGCAGCACCCAGCTTACATCAGCAGTCCTCAGGCAGACATCACTTACTGCTTGCGCACCATCTCTCCTTAGTACCAAGCCAGATTTCTCTGGGTCTGACATGTATTTTGGTAGCTCCTGAAGGTCTCAGCTGGGGTCCAGGCCCTGCTGTGATACAGCGAGGCACGTGGCCTCAGTCTTTACACTGCAGAGATTAATTTGTGATTACTATCTGTGTTTCCACTCGCCATATTTTTTTCAGTGACTGACTGAATTGTTTAGTTCCTTTCGTTTGTGCTGGAGTAGTTCAAGTGGTATAAACCTTTGCCTGATGGAAAATATCACCATTCCACTAAAGGTATACTTCTACAACTCTTTATAGAGAATGAAAGCCTTGTAACTAAGGTATATTTCCATGCAAAGGCTAGTGTTTCAGCTCATGAAGACACTAAAGCTCTCTAACTTACTCCAGTTCCATCTTGTTTCTAAGAGTAAGTTACTCAGTGCATCAACTCAAGTAGTGTCACAGAATTCAGCTAATCAGGAGGATGTTTCTGAATAGCAAATGCTGAAAGCAATGTATTTCAAGGAAATATATTCGGTAACCTATGAATGTGTCTAGTAATTTCAGTAGTGGGCTTGCTGATGAAATGGAAGCCTGCCTTAGGCAACTTGTGAGCAGGCAGTAGTGTTAGCAATAAACAGATCAGTAATTTGCCTAGCCATTGCAGAAAATTACTAAAGACAGGAAATAGACAGTACTATGCTTTCAGTTGGTTATAATAGTCTAACTCAGTCACTGGACAATTATATTACCACTACACTTTTTTAAACAAATAGTATGCAATTATACCACTATACCACTATTAGACTTCAAATAGAGCAGTGTTTTCTTCTGGTTCCAGCTTACTACTGAGGCAAGCATAATCCTGAATTTTTTGTGCATCCAGCAGACCATGGAAGTGGAGAAAGTGCAGACCTTCTTGCTCCAAATACAGGCTGTCCCTTAAATATGCTTACTGATGCATATGCACGGGTCACAGTTGACTACAGTATTTGCATCCCATGTCAGTGATCCCACAAAGATAGTGAGTTCTGAGACTAAGCTGTAAGATTATTGATACAACTGCACCTATGAAGACCTTGTAGCTCTGCTTTAGTTTGTTTTTCAAAAAATTGGCAAAATGTGGAATCATTAATTAGAAAGACTAATGCTGATATTAGGAATAAAAAGTAGAGGATACTTGTTTGACCCAGGTTTCCCAACTACCACATTGCTCCGTTACAATGAACCTCACCTTCGTAAAATCTACTCCTTTTTATGTTTAATTTGTCTCCTTTTGATTAATGTAGAACTGGACAGCTATCACCACAGTGCTGTACAGACATTTTGTTTGTTGTATTGATCATGCAGAAACAAGAAGCCCTTTCCTGCAAGAAACACGAGAGAAAAAATTGAATTAGTGAATTGCCTCACAGGTTAAACACTGAAATATCTATCCAGCCACTCCTTCTGGGTCTTGCCATTTACACAGCATGTTACCAGGAAAGGGTAAAATGGAGGAAAAAACCAATAAAAGTGATCAAATGTATGTAGAGCAGAGTAGCAAATTAGGGGTAACATTAAGACAGAAGAAAATTGAGAAAAGAGGGAAAGGAAATGCATTTTCAAGCAAAATGCTTTTGGGAAAGAAGCTTTTGGACAGTGAGCAAACACTTGGTTAGCCTTCTTTGCCCATCTCCACAATGAAATTTTCCTTTCTCTGGGATCCATCTGCAAGTCAGGAGAAACATTTGAGTTAGGCTAACTTTTCAAGTCAGGAGAGGTAACGGTATGCTCTCAGCATGCTGTATCTTTTTTCTGCCCTTGCCTCATTAGCAACCAAATCTGTTGGAGCACACCACTTAGGAGACCTTTTAACTTCTTGCCATATCCATTGCCTTTCATGCAGATGTTTTGCATGCTGAAACCACGCCAGAGAGATTTCTGAGAAATCTCCATCTGTTGTATGACATCCTGAATGCCATGAAGTAGCTAAATCCCTTATCCAGTCTGACTTGCCAGTGAGATGACTCTGCAGACAAGATGTGAAACTGTGTGGGCTGGATATCTTCTGCAGGCACATTTCCACTGAAAGCAGTTGCATTTAGATGAACACAGGTCCATGAGATGGCAGACAGCCTGTTCTTCCTTGAATCCCTTTTCAGTGTTGATGAACTGACTTCACAGCGGGCAGTCTGGTGGAAGATGGCTTTTTGCCCTCAGGGAAACATTTTACAAGATGAACTGGAAGAGTTAAAAAGGATGAGCCATATTTCCCTGAATAGAAACCATTATTTTTCTTCAGAGGAAAACTGTTTCTCAATACTTGCTTGCCCATCAGGCTGGTAAAAGAGGACTCTGAGCCAGATCAAGGACTTTGGAGGCTACTACTAAAAATCAGTAATTATATAATCTCCTGACTCTGAAAACAATGAGATACAGCTGCCCCACATCTTTGAAAGGTGGTATCAAGCAGCTGTGAACAAGAATGCCAAAGCTGATTTGCTCTCTGAAAAATCACAGCACTAACACAATTTAAAACAGCTTTTTGCCTAACTACAGGTAGACAGATTTGAAAATGTTGTCCTGAAAATTGTCACGTTATGCATATTAAAGACTATGTAAAATACAAAAAAACATTCAAGATACCCTGCCATTGTGCAGATGATTTCCAGGAAATCCAAAAAAAGCAAACAAACAAACAAAACAACAACAACAACAACAAAAAAACCAACAAGAAAGCTCTTGTATTGCACATTTTAATATGTCTTATTCTTTTCTTCTCCATCTGGGTGGTTGTCTCACACAAATGCCAAGAAGTGAATTACAGTATGTACTGTACCTGTAGTTTATGTGTCTATTATAGATGCAGATTTTTTCCAAGAGTAGATCATTTTGGGCAGGAATTGGTTGCCAGCTAAGAAAGGAGAGAAGGAAAAACAAAATAATGTCCCTTAGGGTGGGTGGTACTAGGAAGCAGAACATTATTGGTCTGCGCAGGCAGCAGGATCTGGATTTGATGGTGTCACTGACACTGTCTCTGAACATGGCAATGGAGAACTATTACAGGAACCACAAGTCCAGCATGCACTTAGGGTTAGGTAAAGGGATTGAGTAATCCTACAATGGTTGTTGTTATATAACTTATAAAACTGTGCCCAGGGAACAGAGATGTAACTTAATACTACAGCAGCAATTCTTAACACTGTGACTGCCAAGGGTCAGTTGCTATTCCCATTAAAAACCTTCTTTTTGCAGCTAATTTAGAACCCAGACACTTTAATTCACAGCAGGCTAAAGCTTGGCATAGACACTATTTTTTTTCCACTTTAAAAGCTTAAATTAATTAGATAACAATAAAAATATGATATAATTCTAACTATCGTTATCATTAATTTAGACCAAGGTCATTCAAAACAGTGAAAGGAGCTTGATGGTTTTAGGCTTGTATTTTCCTGACTTCACATGGGGTCAATTTATATCTCATATATCATTAAGTCAGCATGGTACTGGAAGCCTTTTCCTTTGCAGTCCATCTACTGCTCTGCTTAATATACATTTAATTTACATCCCACCAATTTATATTTAATCTGAAACATTGGTTCTGGTTCTCAATACCTAATGATGGAAAATTTGAAAGAAGCACGAACTTACTTTGCTTCATAACACCAATTTGTTTTTTTCTTGTTTCTTCAGCATATTTTCCACTCAGGTTATTTGGTTAGCAGTGTTAACGATTACTTTGCAGCAAGATTTTTCACTTGTAATTGCCATCTAGAGATCTTTGCCATAGTGCCACTCAGTTGTAAAAATTCTAAAATACCTGGAAAGGCTTCATTTGAGGCCCAACTCAATTTCTGTTTATAATGTATTCTTCTTATAAATTACTATTTATTTTATAATTTACGTCATTGGCATCTACTCAACAGTAAAAAGATGAACATGGCAATCTTGTGTAAAGCAGCACGTAAAAAAAGATTTGTTTGATTAAGATCACATAGCTGGATATATTGGACAATGACTAAATTCAGACAGATTACACCTGGCCTACGGTCCTGAGCAAAGCTGCATGGCTGCAGGGGAAATCAGTGGGGCGGGGCTCCACAGCTCATCCCTTAGGGAAGGTTGCAATATCTTGTGGGCACACAACACAAATGTCATGGTAATGGATCTATCATAGTGTAACCCCATGAGAAGTAGGAGCTGAATTTTCAACCTATCCCTACACCTACTGCACCATTTCAGAAGATCAGCTGTAGTCAAGGTATGGGCTCAAGGGTGCTTTGTGCTACTCTTCTCAAAATAGCCATGAACCTGGATAAAAAAAACAAGACCAAAGACATAGCTCATCAATCCCATTTTTTTTTCTAATCTATGGAACTGCATGGAAAACACTTGTAAAACATAGAAATGCAAAAATTCGTCAGTCTAACACAAAGAAGTAGTTTCCCCCCTTTCTCAGACAGCCTCATTAGGTTTAGCAGTAGATGAGTTTGTAAAATAGAGTTTAAAATTATACATAA
>WEIT01008712.1:12614-23304 GCA_013389985.1 Dryoscopus gambensis | reverse complement strand
AGTCACAGAAACAACCTCAGGCACAAAAAGTTTTTGACACATCAATAACTGGAGCCTGGAACTATACATTTTTCTCTACCCATCCCTTTTTGTCCATTGTCAGACACGGCATTCCGGGTTAGATGGAAATTTTATCCATTACAGTTTGACCAGGTTTATGTTCTTAAAAAATATTGTGTGTAGCTACAAAATGCTCAAGGATAACGAACTGCCCCCCTCCCCAATATGAATACACTCAAGAGCTGACCAATGGCATTCTAGTTCTGTGTTGAATTCATAAGCTTCTCCATTTAATTCATTAACATTTACCAAATGAACAAAGACATGAATTTAACAAACAAACCTCTAACATGCAAGACAGTTAGAATGCCAGTCTTAAAAATAGAAAATTCATTATGTAAAATTGCATTGCCGTAGCTGCTGATACAACTCACCATATGCCCTTCACTTAAAGCATGACATTCATAAACAGAAGAGAAAGGTAAGTTGCTCAGATACTATAAAAACTGAAATCAAACACACAGACAATATCTGGAGTACAACCACCTCCGAATTATTTCACAGATTTTTCTCTTAGCCTAAAAAAACCCCAACTAAAATAGTATGAAAAAATAGCAATATTTAACTCTTACTTTAAAAAGCATCCAGTTGTCTACAAGTCTTAGTTACTACCTTTTTACCAATATCCTTAATATAAAATCTTTTTATTTTCTTATTGAAGTGCACCAGAACAAGTATACAGAGCTAGAAACAACCCTGCCCCCCAATAAAACATAGATGTGAAGCTGAGGAGGAAAAGACACATTCCAAGACTTTGAGTTCTGTCACCCTACAGTCAGAAACAACTTCACTGGAAGTCCAGATGATGAAAGAGAACAGCTAAGTAGAAAACAGTCACATTAAACAGGCTATAAATACCTGCTTAGATAACTCTTTTGTACTCCTAAAAGGGAGCTGCTGTTCAAAGGGGGACTTCAACTGCATCAGCCAGAGAGGTTGTGTAAGAGGCCATGGGATCCCTACCAACATCACCAATCTCTGAGACCATACACTTGTCCGGTGAACAGCTTAAACACCATCTTAAATAAATATTCTGATCCTTCTATAGAGCCCTAGTGACAGCCTTAGACACAGGGTAAAACTCTGTGACTTTCCTGTTGCATGCTCTAGCATGAACAGCAAATACATCATGTTTGGGTAACACCAAAGACAGAGAATATAGACAACCTCTGCCCACCCGCCTCAGTAACCAAAGTTCAGACCTGTCCTACACCCTAAACACCAACATCCAAGAGGAATATAGAAATCTCACTCCACAGACAACATTCATGTTTTAACATGCTGAGTTTAACTTATCATAGAGATTCTGCAGCTGAAAAAAAAAAAAAGGCAGGGAATGTGACAGGGCCAGAGGGAATTAGAATTTCAGGATGCCATATGTCTGTATATCTTTTTTGTTGGAAGAGTTCTTAATCTAGTAGTAATATAAAGCACATACTATGAAACTAAAAGTTAATGACATTTGTCAGCTCTGAAAGGCTTTTCATGCCAGATCAAATTTCCTTTTTTTATATTTAATTAAGAGTCAAATGTTATTTCTGAAAGTAGCACATTTTTCAAAATTTTTACAATCAGCTTTCTCACACTAAATTACACAAAGGAAGCTAAAAGCTAGAGAAATGTACAATGAAGATTTGCAGTAAATTAAAACCTGAAGTTTCCATCAAATGCTGAACATCCAAAGTTGGGGTTTTTTTCTGAAAACCTGTTTTACATTTATGCAAAAGCAAATTACATATAATAGCCATGCTGAAATCCATTACCTTCCCCAAAGCAACCAGAAAAAGCACTTGACATTCCTGCTCTTTTAACCTACCATCCTCATGCTCTAAAAAGAATATCTCCACTATTACAGGGGGAAAAAAACCCCATTTTTCTCAGTGATAGGAAAATATGCATGGATAACCCACATCAAGCAAAAAGAAAAAGGAAACTTTGACCTGTCTAATAAGCAGCCTGGTAAATCATCCTTCTTCCTGCAGACAGCAACCCTAAAAAACCTGTAATCTTACAGACAAAACAGTCCTGAAACTACTAGCTGCGAGTAAACAGCACGTAAGAGAAAAGGCTTTTGTGCCACATAGGACTACACTGACAGACAACCCTGTGACTTACAGGCTTGCACGTAACCTCTACAGAGGTGAAGAAAACTTGCATCTTACTCTGTTGGGAGATATTTGAAAAAAATCCAATTTAACCCTTTAGTGAAGGGTATTGCCTTCAGTACAGAAAACGAATGAACCACTTTTGCAGTCTGCTGTAGACCTAGGAATGCTGGCTTTGTATCACACAGGACACCTGTGGCAGGGTCTAATTGGACCAAAGAAGACTAGATTTTATACCAGCCCCACAACATCAAGATAAAATATTCTATCCCTGCAGATCTTTAAGAATATACAGTCTTCCAGTTTCTTAATGAAAAGGTCATATGAGCCCTTAACAGACACTGCGAAATTAGGTTCTGGGTTTGGATTTGGACAGTGTGTGGGGAGGTGGTTATCTGGTGAATATCTGGAATTGCCAACTGCTTAGTTAGCAAAGAGATGCAACCCAGTTACTCTGGAAGTTAAGGTAACGGCCGTATTAGAGAACTCTGCTGCAGAACTGATTTCATGCAATATCTCTTATCCCCCCAGTTTAATGGGAAAATATAGTTATTGTGTGACCTTCAATCGATCACAAATAGCTTCCTGTATTGCAATATATGGTGATTGTAGGATGATGGTAAACAGAAATGTAAATTTGCAGTCAGTCCACAAATGTTTTGCTCCAGCTTAGCCTGGCAGCTGTGAATCTAGTCCTTGGTATTCTACAATTTGTGCTGCATTCCTATGCAGGCACAGTATTTTTTAGCCACCAGGAGCACACAGCGAAGACAATAGTATGCTGCAAGGTCTTTGTTATTAGTAGAGATTTCCTTAAGGAACAGTGGCTATTTCACACTGCATTAGCACATTTTTTGAGCGTCAGTGGTAGTTTCAGACCAGAAAGTAAAGTTCTCAAGAATAATACTGTCTTAGGAAGTTTCCAAGTAAATTCATAGCACTTTAAGCAGATAAAGACTGATACTCTTTAAAACCACCACTGGGGGAAAAGTTGCTCTATACATTTGTGTGTAATGAGAAATAGCCAGCAGGTCCTTCATGTCCTGAAAAATCATCATACTCAGTCATATGTATCCTGCACATGTGCTCAGCTTTCTGGACTCCTAGTTTGTTAGCTTTTTATTTTCATGACATTTCTGTGCCTTCTTCACCTTGAGGTAAATTGCTACAGATGAAAAAAACAGTTTCTAAAATACAACCTTTTTCTGCTCATTAACTAACTCATGGAGAACCTACTTCTACCCACTTCTGGGTATTGCTAATGGAAGGCCTGGAAGTTGCAAAAATCAATGTGGCATCTTTTATAAAAGCTACTTCTCTGCAAAACAGTGATTTTAGCCACAGGTTTACCTTTGGGGGTCTGTGATACAAGGACCTTTCTCCTAAACTAGCAGCCTGACACAAAAACATCCGTCTTGTCCTCTCCACAGAAATATAATTTCTGACAGCAGCTCTGAATTTTGCTTCCTTGCAAAGAGAAGGCACCATTCTGTCTGTTAGAATTCAGTCCTTTGTAACTGGGACATCCTTCATTCATCCCTGCAGTTATTGAAGTGCCATATATATGTAGAAATTATACCTGTAAACAGTCCAAAACTCCCATTTCCAAAAGGATCTAATATGGTCACCAATAATACCCCCAGCATCATGTATGATGTCCATCAATCCACAAGAGCTGCATAAAGTGGAAAATACTGGTATCACTGCATGTACGGTGAAAACTAACCAGAACAACTTGAACTGCTGGAGTTCACAAAACCTTTAAAAAAAAGTATGGGATTTTTGCACTCGTGCTGCCAGTGAGAACATATTTCTTTCTGTGAAGTTCGAATAGTGATCTTACATATGTAAATAGTACTCTGCTGTTCCACCACACTGAGTTGCTGAAGTTCCTGTTCTTCATAGAAGATATTTTCAGATAATTTCAATACATACTACTTTTTAAAGACCAATTAAAGTAAAGCACTGTAGTACATGCTAAGGTATTTTTGCTCTGAAATGCAGAAGTTTCAACTGTGTGCCAAAAGAACATTCCTATTTCTTCATATGGATCTTATTTCATGCAGGTGAAGATTTATCCACATAAGAAAGTCTTCAGTTCAACAGCAAGGGCTCTATACAAGCAGATGCTCATTACAAAAACGATACCTTTTCAGCCTCTTCACCAGTCACCGAACTTTCCTCTGCTTCATCTTTAGTGATCAAAGAAATTCTGTCTGGAAAAAAAAAAAGATATATAAAAATATCATTAAAAGGCTTCCCAAAAACTCACCTAACGTTAGAAGTGAAAAAAGTGTTTCACATTCCAACTTCTGAATGTGTCATCATCACCAGCACAAAAAAGAGTATCACTCAAAGGAAAATGTGACTTGCATAAATGAGTCAACTATGATATAAAATATGATATAAAAATAAATTAATGAGCATATTCATAAGCTTGTGGAAGTATCCATTTAGGAAACTGCTAATATTGTGACAATCAAACTAATGAGACACTGAAATCAGAGATCACAGATGAAATGCTGAAAATCTATTAGAAATTACACTTTTAGTCATTCACAGCATGCTCTTAGGTCCTCAGAAAAAATTAACTCCTAGCATTCAGACGCTTGTGCTGTGATTACCTAGTCTGACTAGCAAAGTGCTGCTCCTGCCCCACTCTGCTCCTTGGTTGTGCCAGCAGCACCACCCTGGGCACTGACGTCCCACTCCCCCCCAAAAAAGCATTCAAAAAAATCTCCATTTCTTTTGACCCCAACAGTTTTTCCAGTCTAGCTCATCACTTGGCCACACAAATGCTTGTGCCTGAATAAGCGGCTGTGGGTGTGAGAGCAAAGAATAGGAGATTCATAAAAATTTCAGCAGCAGCGTACGAGTAGTATCACCTTCATGTGGCCACAGCACCACACGGCAGGGTTTCATGAAACAAAAGAACCTGCCAAACAGATCTGCCTTTCTTCTGAGCCACTAACTCATTAACTTACATCCATCTACTTTTGGTGACTGCAGTCACTCATGACAAGGCCCAGCGCACACCACATTTGGTAGAAAAGAGGGGATGGGTCATGTGGCAAGAACGAGAGAAAACAGGACTTCTGCTCTTGGTAGCAGCAAATAAAAAGCAATTTCAGGTGCCTACCGGAGGAGCCAGATTATGCATAAAGCATCACAATTTCATTTCATCATGTTCTCAAAGGAAGATAATCTATGCTGTATGAAAATATCATCTCTCTTTGTATTTGTTTGTTTGTTTGATTTTCTCCTCAAAAATGTACTCTGGTTTGTCAAAAACTCTGATTTATACTAACTAAAAATTATTCACGCCTTTGAAAGATCCAACTTTGCTACTTTCAAAGTTTATTGGTTTCTTTTTCAGAATTTATACAGAGAAAGTCCTCTACAGCACTACTGAATATAATATTTTTGTCAGTGTTGTCCTGTGCTGGCTTGTTCACATTGCTAAATAAATTCCCATCCTGCATTTCAAAGGAGTTGGACAAAGTAGACATTACAGCATGTCTGGAGTTCACCACTTTGAATGGTACTATACAAAAGCACATCACTGCATTTTATAGCATGCACCCTTAGGACATACAGCTGGGCATTTAACAGATTTTCTTAGCATTGGTTCCAATTAAAAACAAGAGTATGATGTAAAAGACTTTTTTTAGTCCACTATATTTTGTATTTGTGAAAATGTTCCTTTATTTATCACTTGCGTAGTCTCTGAATGTCTTTTAGAATGGCACTGCCTTGTATTTCCCAGTTTAATCATAGGTAGGTGTCATACTACCACATACTCTGTCCTTCAGGTTACTTAAATACAAAATGATCAGTGACACATTTCAACACTATCTATGACTTTTTGGAAGCTTAAACTGCAAGAATCTTTTTATAGCTCTACTGCATGAGTTTTTTCCATTTATTCTGAAATTCAGCTGAAATTGTGTCTTCTTCCCCTTACCACATAACATTTAATTTGTCTCTTCTTCCACAATTAATTCACCATTTCAACAAGACTTGGCAAAGCATTATGAATAATGCTGATATGAAACTATTACTGCAGAAAAGGAAGCTGCAACATGAAAGTTATTAGTTTTTTTTTTTTAAATAGGCTGCAGGAATGAAGCATATCAAAATGCTGCAGTGGGGTTAGTCTAAGTGCCCCACTGCTAATGAAGTTTTCTTACTTAATGGATAAATGCATAATACAACTAGAAATTGTCTAATTTTTTTTAAATGCCGTCCTACCTTGTATCATGATCTCCCAGAAATCAGCTAAGGCTTTATCTTCCAACTTTGATTTCAGGGCCTGCAGAAAGTCATTAAAGCACTGCACCTTGGACAGCTGAAAAAACAGAACAGCAACTGTAAGCAAAAAATACTAAAACTACTAAAGAGCACTGCAAATTTAATTCTTATTGAAGTCATTTAGTGACAGTGAACACAAAAGTCTATAGAATTTGGTTTTTATTTCTGTTAAAACCATGAGTTATAAGGAAAGGTGAGCCATGAAAACTGCCTTTGCAAAAGCTAGAAAGACTTTCTTGCAACTAGTTTTGCTGAAGAAGAAAATTGTAGGATTGCATCTTTTCCTTGCATAAGAATCAGGTCATAGGCCTTCTGTTTTATGTTTAAAAGAAAACAAACAACGCCAAATAATACCAGAAAGTCTAATCCCCATTCCAGTAAGAATAAAAACCCCCATAAACTGCAACTCTATTTCTAAAATTTGAAACATATTTAAAGTTAAATTCTTTTTGCTGCAGTAATTAATTATCAAGTTTCTAATTCAGAAAATAGGCCCATTGTGTCTTTAATTTGAAAGAGGTAAGAGTATTCACATAATAACATTACCTTCATGGCCTCCTCTCTAAAAACTCTGATACAGTCAATCCCTTTCATGTAGTACTGTGAACCTTTATTTTCCAGGAACCGATCAATGTGGTTTATCAACTGCTGACTCACTGGAAGACAAGTTGAAATACATAAATCAATCAAAGAATGCACACTTTCAAGGAAAAAAAACCCGTTGCTTTTACATCTTTCTTTTTCTACTCCACAGGCATCTAAATAGTTAATCATACCCACACTGCCTCAAGCTACACAAGTTGATAACTGTTATCTAAGCTAGTGACAATTATTTCAGCCTCTCTGGAAAAGCCAGATATACTAGGAAGAACCTCAAACGTGTCCAAGGCATACTTTTCTCTGAAACCCTAGAAAAAAAGCAGTGGCCTAACTTGTTTGATAAAAATTTGGGATCCTAAAGCTTAGGGAGGTTAATGTTCTACAGCACAAGCATATCCCCTGAACATCCTTTGCAATAGATGCATATTTCAACAAAAGCATTAAATTTATGAGAAAGGTGTAATAATGTCAAACCAACATGGGTAGGGTGATTGCAGTTAAAAGACCGTGCTGTTATTGACATCAGAGTATGTCCTCTCTTGTACAGGTAGTTCGATAATTTTTCATGAGGCCAAAGATGTTATGATTACAGAGATTATAAACTGTGCGTGCCTGACAGAAAGAAGCAGAGGTAAACAGTGAGACCTGTACCAACAAGAAGGGGAACACCAGTTTTACCCTTACTGTTCAGCTCCTAAAAGGTAGCTGTAAACCACTGCAAACAGACAAGAGAAAATGTCACCCAAGAGCTCTGCATATCTCAACTAATTTCTGCTAGATTTTAGTAATTTACTTTCTCTTCATGTTTACGTACAGGCGCGTAACTGTTCAATTTTACCCTCTGGCAGACACCTCAGACAGGGAAAAGACAAGTGTGATGAGGATACAACAGTGATCTATAAACTCTTTTTCACAAGCATTGTGAAAAGAGTGAATAGGGAGTTGACAGTCCCCTGCCTCTCTCAAAACAAGAGCCAAGAGTTGGGTTAAGAACAAACAACAACAAAAAGGTACCTCTTGAAACATAACCCAGTTAACCCCTTTACCACAGGCTGCTTTAAGTTTTAACAGCTTAAAAAAATCTTTGAACAAATTCTTAGAATTCTTAAAAGAGGATGTCTGTCAAGGGAGATTAACAGTGTTGTTGCCATTGAGGAAAAAAAAATCAGGAAAGCTTTCTGAACAAGTCACAGCATCTGCCTGTCCTTGTACTGTTAAAGACCAGTTAGTGGATTAGCAGAACCTTTCCCCTGACCTATAGCCCTTCCCAGCTCCAGATGTTATGGGCACAGATGTCACTTCACGTATCTCAGCTATGGAAGCATCAAAAAAGAAAATCACCTGCCAGAGTGGTGGAAGAAACAAGAAGTAAAAACATCAAGAAGGAGACATTGTTTAAGTACTGTGTTCCACTCGGCTCACTGTGAGTATGCACAGCACTGGCTGTTACATTATTTTCTATAAAATGCCTAATTGAACAGAACCTGAAGGACAGCATCTCTGAATAGAGTGAAACAAGGCATGTTTGATATTCTCCCACTAGCTTTTGACAGTTTCTAGAAAAGGAGGCAGATAATGGTTCTACCCAACAGCAGCTACAGCACAAGAAAGTGCTAAAGTGCCTACAGTGCCAGAGGTAATCAGCTCACTCTATTTATTTCACCAGTAGCTGACAAACTAAATTGAAGTCTCACCACTTAAGCTTCCCAAGTTAAGTCAGTCCATTTTTTTCATGGTTAATGATTTTCTCATTAAATGTTCTAATTTCTTATGAATTGCACTAATAAAAGCAAGTCCTGCTGGTGTTTTCCGTGGTGGTGGCGTTTTTTTTTTAAACACTGCCTTCTCATTGATGTGTTAAATTAAAACCCCAGGCACTATGAGGGTGCAATAAAAGTCTTTATTGCCAGAATGACTCCAGCATACTGTTTAAAATTATCAGACACCCTACTACTTCTTTTGCATTTAATTTTTTTAAATCCCTTTCCATTTGATTGCCCTGGCAGCCATCAGAAGTAAAGACTTTCTTGCTACTGACTGTGAGGTGCCTCCTTTTGAAATCTGTTGTAAGGAACCAAAGGAAACCTGCAATGTTTTACCACGCACTGAGAGTCCATAATACATGCAGCAAACAGGTNCAGGTTACATGGCAACAGCATTTAAAGTCAGATTCCTCTAACATCCTGAAATAGCTTAGCTAAAAAGTTGTTCTGTCCATTGGGTTTCCCTTAAGTGATAGGCCAATGATTGATGAATCTAAAATAGACAAACATTCCTATGTTCTGATTAGACTACCAAATTACTTCACGGGGCCAAAAGTAATACTAAACACAGTAGATTAAGTATTATAACTGGAAATTCTTGAAGTGGTTGCTGTTCCTTTACACTTCTAATCTGAGAACTTTGTTGATTTCCTGCTGCCTTTTCATTAGTCTGAATCTTTGGGTCTGGATGCTGCAAAAAATAGATGTCCCTGTTTTTGGAGCAAGGCATGTTCTGCATAAAGATGTCTTTCTAAGCTGTGATAAGCATTAACTCTGATGCGCCCCAGACAAATCTCAGGCATTGAGGTTTCGAGGTGCAAGCCCTTGAGTTACAAACTGACAGCCTATTCAGGCCACTTCTGTGTAATTATAACTTTTTTCTTCTCTCCCAACTTCCCTCATTCCATACACATTTAAGGAAGTGAACTAACAGACTTCTACATTTTGCATTAACTGGAATTTCCAGAACTTCTAATAACCACCACATTCTGCAGAACATCACAAGAAATTTTAATCTCCTCTTTCCTCCTTCTACCGTACCTGACTGGTTAGATAACAAATATAGTTATTAGGGGTTGGAGAACTGCAGGGGAAAAAAGAACATAGAATAGAAGATCTTTTAGTTCTAGCAGAATTTAATCCCTTCCCCGCTGGCATTCAGATACATTTGCTACTCCAAAATATATTCACCAGTGTTGTCATTTTTTGTGAAATATGCCATGAACAATTATATTCACTTGTTATCTCTGAAAAGCTACAGTACAAAAGTGCAGTTATATTTTCATGTTTGTTCAGTTCAGCTCTTGGTCTTGATTACTATACCAATCAGATTACACAATAATAATAGCCAAAATTGTCTACTATTACAGTCCAAGTTCAATTCCTTGGGGATTTTTTTCCCCCTAAAAAGATAAATCAGGTTAAGAAAATAATTCTTCCTTTAGACAAAAGACTCCCACTGTTAATCTTCTGATTTACGTGCTGCTGGTGGTAATGATTTGTATTTATGGACAGTGCTTAAAGTACGATTCACTGACAAATCAGTTAAAACACCTGATAATTAATTTAAAAATACTGCTCTGTATCATCTTTCTAGAATCGAAAAGACGAAAGAAATTCTGAACTGAAAACTGTACTAAGTTTTAAGGACCTCCTTCATCTTTAAGCCAAGAAATAAGAATTTTAAGATCAAGAGCTGTTGAACTACTCCAATACCCTATGAGGTACTGTTCAGTTCTGCAGTGGTGTCTCTAAATGTCCTGTGGGTATGGATCAGGATGATTTAGGCTGGATGTCTGAAGGATGTATGACCCAAATCCCTGCTAAAAACAGGGTTCACTGTGGAACAGA
>WEIT01008712.1:1483-12015 GCA_013389985.1 Dryoscopus gambensis | reverse complement strand
ATCAGACATGTTCTGCTCTCCAGAGATGCAGACATGGATGGAAACCTTCAAATAGGAGAATGAACCGGTAGTCACGTGCTACTCCTTTGGCATTACAAAGATGGCAAGCACAAGACTGCATTTGAGAGTCTTCTCTGAAGCCACAGAAGTGAAGAAACTCATTGTACACCCTTGGGAGCAACGATTAGAATCTACTCAGGTAAGCTAATCTATTTTATGTGCAGTCATTGACAAAAACGTCAGAAGCTGTTATCAGAAGACATCTCTTTGTGATGACTGTACACTTGTGACTTGCTTAAAATAAGACCTGCATAAAATGACATCTCTCTGGCCATGAATGCAAATAAGAAAGTAAGGATATCTAGAAGGGAACACAGTTCTAGTTACACGAGCATCAACGTTCACCAGTAAGCTGATACCATCAAACCTAACTCACCATGTAACCCTTAAGCAGCTCCCTACTGTAATAAAATACAAAGTTGTCAGGTAAAACAAAGTCAGTTATTGTTTCAGGAATTGAGCTGCCAGGCGAGAAAACATATCTCAAAGACCCTTACTAATCTGAAAATCTTTGATTTTCTAGAGACGTGTATTTAGGCATTAGTGGCCCACTAATGTGGCTCACACAGCATCAGACATGGACTGGCTTACACTTAAGACTTCTACTATGAAAGGTACAAACCCTGATTAACAAATCCCAGTGAGGGATGCAGGAAATGTAGTGGTGCCTATTTTCAATGATAAATATACCATCAGGACTTCCTACAAGCTGGTGCAGAAGAAAATAATCCCCTTGCCATCCTCTGGTACTACTACCTTTATAATTTTGGTGTGGGTGTGCCATTAACCTGCAGCTTAATTAAAAAGCTACTGTAGTGTCAGTTTTTAAAGTACAACTCTTCCTACTGCTACAATTCCTCTATCTACTAAAAAACAACCTATCTCCAATCAAACAGCTGAAAGGTCTTTCTCCTCCCTATGGAAGAATTGCTGTTATTTTAAAAGGTGAATGTAAGCTCTACTCAGTTAGGAAGACTACAGTAGATATTTTTTTAATACAAGAAAGAAAACCAGAATGCAACTTAGCACTTCTCCTGTCTGCATCCTGACAAATAAAATGCTACCTTTTTTACAATGAAGTATTTGAATGCCACAGATTATTCTTTTCTGCAAAGAAAGTTTATATTTCTTATGTTCTAGCAGAGGAAGAAAGTTTCATCACAGCATGACATAAAATTATACTAAGAAAAAACCCTTCAAACCACTGAATAGTTTTACAGCAGACTTTACTATTTACATAACCAAAGTGCAATACAGCAAGCCATTAAAAACATGCCTGCAATGTTGAATGTATTAAGCTACCTAAAAAGCTCTAAAGCACAAAAAGGATTATCCAAAAGAGATAATATGCAAAGCATGTTTTTATTTATAGTGGCTTCTATCTCTCCTTTAAATGGGTGACTGCACTACATTCTGTTTAACTACACCTTATCATTACAGAGCAGATCACATAGAATAAAGGCAAATTGCTCAAAATTTCAGAACTTTCCAAACATGTTCTGCAGTTATCTCCAGCACAGCTACCAAGTGGACACATTTAAGCACTCTTTCTAGTTAAACCATCTTCAAGAGTAATCACTATACTTATTTCTGCCTTAAAGCTTTCCTACATAATAAAATTTATCACCGTAACAAAGTAGTCAACTGTTTCACAGTTTCTGTGTTCTAATGTATTGTACAATGCTTTTTTACTGCATCTTAATATATCTGAGATTTAAGAACACAACTCCAAATATTTTTTCAATTAATAATTTCTTCTGGATCTAATGAAAAATCCATGTAAAACGCTAGCTAGCTGGCTTAGAGGTCTGGAAATCCTGGAGAGAAATAGCTGTGTAGGCTTTAACAGACCGAATCACAACTCAATATACTGCTCAACACACTCCTCAAACTACATCCAAAAGGACCAAAGGCCTTGTTGAAATACCCAGCACCTCACTTAAGTACCTCTGCAAATCTTTCTTTGAAAAGGAATGCGACATTAGTGGCTATTTGGCAGATCAGGTTTACCCTGCCACAACCTTCAAACTGCCCTTTACGAGGTAAGGGACCCCATCAATCTTGTGCATTCTTTTTAAGACACCTTTGGATTATATATATGTATCTTTGTATAGCTACTCCAGGAGAGAAATACCATACAAACAAATGATAATTCCATTGCATTGTCAGACTCAGGCCATGCAAGGCAGTGCTTGACCTGTGCCTTGTGCTCTTCCTCATCTCTGGGAAGAGTCAGTGCACACAGAGCCTCCTCTCAACTTTCTGATCACATGCACTAACTGCTTATTCCACTCTGAACTCATCTGTGCTTTCTTTTGCTCACAAGCAGTATGATCTTTGCATGTAAAGATTTAAGTCCCAGGTACTAGTGTTTCTCTTTTGTTCATGGAACACGAGACAGGTTTCTCACACTGTGCATAGCCAACAGCCCTCTGCTGCAGTCCAGAAAGGTCCCGGCAATGAGAAGCTGAGGTTCATTCTGAATGAGGCAGTCAGTGAATACCCTGCTCAGGTGCCTCAGCTGTCTAGTGCCTTCTTACCCAAACACAGCTACCTGAGACTTTTAATTGGGGAAGGCAAGTATTGACATGGGAATTATGAATGACACCTTCCTTGGCCGAGTGGCACTCTAAGCTAACCCGTAAATTCCACAGCAACTCACACTGCACGAGAAACTTATGTTTAGACAAATAGATTGCATTTACTGAACCTTGAAGGTGCTACTAATATAGTTAAGATAGACAAAAGTCATTTACCATCTTTGAAGTCAGCATTTTTCTTCCTCACCAGAATTCGGAAGTCTTCTGCTGGGTTAACACTTCCTACCTACAGAAAGTACAAAACCCAATTCAACTGTCTGCCAATATTCATCTCTTTCTTCTTGTCAGGCAACGAGAATCTTTAATATGAAAACAGAAGCTCTGCACTTCTCTGCATTCAAGCTCAAAAAAATGCAAGTCTTACAATGTGCGTTAACGCACAGTACACCTGGCAAAGGTTGGTTATGACATGAGCAAGATGAACTCACTCGGCTGCACTGTTGCAAGTTGACCACGTCTGGTGCTGAGAGGACAGAAGCACAATTCAGGTTATCTGCTAGCTCAGCTTTGAGATCATCTGTAGCACAGACCTCTTAGACCTCCCTAATCTCAGCAGATGCTTAGTGAGGAGTGGGAGCTCCCAGGCACGTGGGTACAGAGTCAGTGGTTGGCCACTCCAATAGGAACCTCAAAGTTAAAAGCTTGCACTTAAATCATCTAGGCTTTCTGGCATAATCTGACATCTTAAAGCCAAAGCTCTAAACAGGCATACAAGTGCAGAAACCTCTCAAAGGAACTAAAACCAGGTCAAATAAAAATAAACACTGAAAAATGGATGCATTAACTTGAGGGCAAAAAAAACCAACAACTCTACATTGTTTAAAATTTCCTATCAGCAATCAGAATTTTCCTAATTTTTAAAAAAATTTTATGCTTTGCTGTTAAAATAACTTGCGGACC
The DNA here is from genome assembly GCA_013389985.1 of Dryoscopus gambensis. Lineage (NCBI taxonomy): Eukaryota > Metazoa > Chordata > Aves > Passeriformes > Malaconotidae > Dryoscopus > Dryoscopus gambensis. The sequence goes on along the minus strand of WEIT01008712.1, from coordinate 8,455 downwards.
TTGCAAGAAGTTCGCTTGGTCTTGTTGCGTTTCTTTTAAATCTGGCGATGTTACTCTTTAGGAAATATCAGAAATTTATATTAGGAGTGCAAAACACTGAAATCTTTTTAGATTTTAAATATTTTTGTAAGTATCAATAATGCATTTTCCAAAACAAACCTTAAAGAACAACACATTTGAAAACAAGTGAAGTTAGCTCAATGTTAATTTTTTTTTATAATAGGAAAACATCAAATAAAGGAAGGTACACAGTTATGATATAGGTTTCATCTACCCACAGAATTAAGTTAGATTTAGTGGTAAGATGAAGCCAAATTTCTGATTTAGACTCCCAATTAATGCAAAGAACAATGTCTAAAATCACAGCAATACCTTTGATTAAATACACAGAGGCAACTTCTATGTTGCAGAAGATATGAAAGACAGCAAGAGCAAAATTTACAACCACTGAGCTCCAATTCTGTTTTCTTCAGATCCTCAGGCTTTCCTTTTAGAGTTCTAAATACCAGGAGAGAATTTTGTCCTAAAATATCCACGACTGATAGAAACTTGTGCTAACACATGCCTAAGGGCAGAGAAAGTTGTCTTTACAATCTCTAGCAGAGAGTCTCAAATGCACAAGTAGACAGTATTTCAGTCATGTTTCAGCTAAAAACCCTCCTTTTATCAGGAATTCTGTATATTCACTATAATAGACTTAGAGAATTAATCTTCTCCTTTAATAATTAGATTTGTAAAAATATGCTTACAGAGGTGATATTGCCTTCAGCAAGTTTCATGATGCTAAAGCTCCCTTCCTCATCTTCAGTTTTTGGTTTCTTGAGGCTGGGTTCATCTTCGCTGCAAATGAGAAGGACAAAAATGAATATAAACACTTGAAGTAAATTGTCCTGCCTACTAACCAGGGAGTCAAAATGAAATATGCACTGAACTAAACTTCATTACATAACTGTTCCAAAATCAACACTTAACCATGCCTCATTTTTCCCCCAGACTGCACAAACCAGACAGTAGAAACAGAGATCAAACTTTATCTTAGCATAAAGCAAAGGCATCACTTGTTGAAGGCATGAAATTATTCATGCTTATTTCAGGTGTGAATTTCCTTATACAGACCTTCTTCACCTTTCTAAATACAGAATATCTCCAATCACTTTATTTGGAACCTCTATATTGAGTTAACCTCAATAATTTACAGTATATAACGTCACCTTTGGTATTCTCACTAGATTTTTTTCTAAACATGAAATGTCAGTGAAAATTTACCATTTTAGTAAGACATTAATTTACTGTTCAATCACTAACTGCTAGTTCCTGTTTTGGAATTTATAGCTAATACAAAACTGTTTACACAGTGGATTTTGAGTCTAATGACCCCTATTCTCCATCAGCACATGAGAGCTCTGTAAACTTCTACTTATATTTGTTAAAACCTGCTAGACAAATTCCAGTTAAGCAGATCAGAACTCTTAGGACATATTAAGCTACATCTCAAAATGCTATCAAAAGACTATTTATTATTTTAAAAAAGCTAATTGTGATTTCGGGCTCCTTTCTTGCTTTGTCCTCACAGGTAATGTACAGCAAGGTGTACATTCAAACTAGGAACTTAATTCTAACATCCAACATGCTATACTTTAGAGCACCTCTCAGCAACAGAAGGAAATCCAGATAATCACAAAAGGGGAAGATAATCAGATGCTGTCAGACCACTGACACAGACTAATTGATTTCAGTTTAAGAATGACTGAAAGCTACTCAGCAACCCAAAGGGCAGGACTGAGTTCAAGGAATCCCAAAACAAAATAACAAGTTTTTCTGAAAAATTCTACTACTGTGAAAAGAAGAAACTGCTTGATGATGAAGCACAAAGCCAGAGATCCTGAACTAGGAGCCATTTTTCATTCTACAAGATTAGAACTGATTGCAAAAACTGCATTGCACATTACAGAAACAATCAACTCTTGGAGAGAACTTGTGGAGTCTTCCTTTTTGCTTTCTATAGCACACTCCTCCCCTACTTTACAATCACTGTCTATCTCACTTTGTTTCAGCAGTTTCAGCAGTCTTCTCTGTTCTTTACTTAATTTTGTCACTACCGAAATGAAATCCCTTCTCCTCAGCAACTCCTGTCATTCAGCATAACCTTACTTATCACTCTAGGAGAAATGATGACTTTAGTTATGCCTAAGGACAAGGATAGGATACCTTTGCTTCATTCTCAACTCTGCTGACTTTCTGGCTAACACTGAACAAGTTGCTTGATAGTTTTGAACAGCCAGTGTGTCTCTCTGTAAAAGGAGAAACTGATACTTGTCAACATCAGAGAGTTCAGAACCTCTACTGGAACCAAAAATCTTGTATATTGACATGGTTTGATGAAAGGTTATGAAGAACAACAAAAATTCTCTTTTGGAATATTTTCCTCCAAAAGTATAGGGCAATCAATTTTCTTCTTTTTCTTCCTGCATTATTTTTACTGATTCAAAATGCTTTGGGATTGGAGGAAGGAGAAAATAAATGATGATACTGCATTTAACAGCGTAGGACCAAATCTACAGTTGTCATTAATCAGTGCAGCACAGCAGAAACTAATGAATCCATAGCCATTTATACCAGCCAAGGATCTGACATTTAGAATATGCACTGATTAGCAGTATTTTTAAACTGCAAAACGTGCAATTACTATTTGAGAAAAATTAATAAAATACAAGTTTAATTTAAAACACCCATTTCTACATTAATATAGAAGCCTCTCACATCCTACAAAGCTGGATGAGGTAACAGCCTCTCCACAGCCAACCTAAGAAGGAAAAAGTAAAATGTTTTCTATTTTACTGGAACTTTTTTAAACAGATCTTAAGCAAAAGTGATACAAATGAATACTGAAATCTCTATTAAGATATCATGCCTATAATTACACTGCTATAGTCCCATTAGACCTTAAAAATTAACAGAACAATCTGGTCAATATGATGATAGGAGATACAAGTCAGTTTTAGAACACAAAAATAATGGTCAAGACATCTTCTAAACAACTTTTTCCAGATACTTCAGTGCAACCTATATCTGAGTTTTAGTAAGTTGAACCTCATAGAACCATAGCATTTAGAATCACAGAATGGTTTGGGTTGGAAGGGACCCCTAAGACCACCTACTTCCAACGGCCCTGCCATGGGCAGGGACACGTCCCACTAGAACAGGCTGCCCACACCCCCTGCAGCCTGGCCTTGAACACTGCCAGGAAGGGGGCACCCACAGCTTCTCTGGGCAACCAGCTCCAGTGCCTCTGTTGCTTCATATTTTCCTTAATCGTTGTTGCAGACTGATGTACTTTTCTTTATCTAGTGAATAAATTGTATCATCTCAGCTTTTCCCCAAACACAGAACAAAACCACACAGTTAAGACTGCTGTTGTAGCAATGATAAAATACTACCAGTCCCATTCATTACTACAGCAATACCGTTTTTTCCACACTTTAAAAAAAATCTTACTATCATTCATTCTTTCTTGCATAGCTGAATCTGTATCCTTCCACTCCCTTGACAGATTTTTTTTTAAAAATCATTTTAATGCCCTACATCAATTTCTATCTAAATTACTTTTACAGCTGCTTTTATCACCCCTCTAAAGGAAAGCAGTTTTTAAACAAAATAGATTTCCTTCTTGCTTGTCAGATCCTTTTGGGAAGATATATTTTAAAACAACTACCAGTAAAGGGTCACTGCTTTTTGTTTAAATTCTCTCTCTAGCTTGTTTGAGCCCAGATTTTTTTACCTTTTATTTCTAAACTGGCTCTATCACTTTTTAAAATATACATATAAACATACAGATGTACGTAAACCCAGAGAAACTGGGGCATGGAGTAAGGAAAAGAGAATTCAATCAGTATGAATTCACAGACACACCAAGGCAACAGGAACATAGAGAAATCAGCAACAACAACCAAAAAAAAAGCCAGGTGTTTCCCAGTCTGTAGAGAGAAATGTGGTCATTAGTCTTAAGCAGCAAAGCAAGGAGAAGTCCTGTGGCATGTCTTCCCAAAGCCAACAGGCTGAGGAGGCTCTACCCAACCTAAAGTAAAGGATGTGTGACAGCTCAGCTAAGCAAGAGATGTCATTCCTAGTGCTGAAAGGACTAAACCAAAAAAGACAAAACAAAGGGAGAAGGAACTGACTGAGAACACTCCAGCATCTCAGGGACCTACTAGTTATATTAGAGATTTCAATAAATTAATTTCTAAGAAGCAGATTTTGTTTGAGCAAATTGATTTGGCTAGGGTGACAGTACCACTGCAGTAGCAATTTAGCATTTATTCTTCCTATTTGCAGCACAAATAAACTAAGCACAGTATATTCAATAACAACAAAAATTCCCTGTCTTAAAACTGTTCAAACAAAAACTGTTCCAGGAAGAGTCCATAATAGCTTGATTTTTTTTTTGAGACAATCACATTAATTGCACAGCAGATAATAATGAAACTGCTTTTCTTTTGATATTCAAAACGAAAGCTAGAGAATTACCTAAATCAAGCATGCTGAAAAGGAAGGCACAACTTTATGGTTCATTTAAAGCTCCATGGCATTTATTCTAAACTAAATTAGACCCTCTGTTACTGTTATTTGAACTATTTTATAACCAGCTCTAGGACAAACTGTCTGACCAGGAGACAGGGAGCAATGCAACAGTTGCCCAGAAAGGATGTACAAACCCTGAAGGTTTTCAAGGCCAGACTGGATGAAGCCCTACTTAGATCTCACAGGTGGTCCTGCTTTGAGCAGCAGGTTGGCCAAGCAGCCTCCCATAGTCCATTCAAACCCGATGGATTTTGTGATTCTGTGACAGGAAATACAGACACGAGGAACTTACACACTGGTTCCTAGTGTGTCCTGCACTGCAACAGCATGACCACCACTATTCACAAAATACTCCAGACATTCTGTGGCACCACAATATTCTCTATCAATCAGCATTTTTTCCAGTGTGTAATTCATTGATTTTCTGTTCAAAAGACTCTGAGCCTGCTTCATCCAGCAAAAACAACTTGAAGTGTAAAAAAAAAAAGTTTCAAAAAAATCCATAATACATGTCCAACTTACTTGTCTTTGAAGAAGTCTTGTGCAGTCTTCTCTTCTTTTTTCTTGCCAACTTCCTTTAGGGGGAAAAGTGCTTTTACTCTTTCAAGAGGAGCCTGACACCTTTCTCTTACCACACAAGGCATCTCCAGCATTTCTAAAAGGTGCTGCTCAATTGGCGGCAGTGGCTTATCGGGGTGAAAAGCCTTGTGCTGCAAACACTGCAAGAAACAAAGCAGTCTGAGTAAAGTAAAACTTTCAATTATATTAAAAACTTTGAATGTAATGCCTGTATGCCTGACACCATATGGTATGTGCAAAATATCTTCCATATTAAACATACTACCTTTGTATTGCTGAAAAATATTCTATCTCACAGTGGTTTGAAAGTCTATGATCCACTGTTTAAGGAGATTATTAATGATATTAAACAAGAATACTGATGCAGATGAGTGTTCCCACAATCACCAGAATGAGCTGTATGAAAATTATTAGAAAAATCCCAGGAATGAAACAGTCATCTGCAACTGCTCATATTTTTAGCTTCACTCTACCTTTAAAAAGCAGTTCTATTATAAAACAGTCACACGGGAGAGATTTCTATACATTTCAAAATTAAGTAATGAGAATTATCCCAACCACACATTCCAGTTACTGTAACAGTTTAATGTGCCTCAAAGAAAATATTTCTTCTTGGTCAATTAAACTCAGTATGCGTACAGGAGGAATGTTCACCAGTTTAAGAGCAAATGGAAAGAGAATACTAAATGTGCACAGGTGAGGCACAGAATATAGGTATGTTTGGAACTTAAGTTTTGAAAGGACTAGGGAATGAAGGGGCCTGACAGATGCATGAAGTTGGAACAGATGGTGAGAGCTACAGAGAAGGATTTTTCACCCAAGTGTAGAGTCAGTGCACACAGTCAGCGAGCCAAGCAGAGGGGGGAGATGAGGTTAATGAGGCAGGCTACAGAAATTCCATGGAGGGTTTTGAAAACAAAGCAAATATCTTTACAATTTTGTGAAGTGTGGGATGGCAGTAGAGAGGTATATGCATTTACAAATATACACAGAGATACCAATGCAGGCACACAAACTCATCAAAATATGTGATGTACACAGGAGACAAATTTTTTCCATGCCCATTGTACTGGGTGCATTAGACACCAGTGTGAACGTAACTACTCAGTAAACTAGCAATACAGCAGAGATTTGCTCCCTGTTGGCTGTCAGACATGACATTAATTTAAAAAACAAAACCAAAGCAAATAAAAGCCTCTATTCACACTGGAAAGCTGCCAATGAAGAAAATCCAGACAATATGTGACACATCAGTACTGATGTGTTTTCAGGCTGCCATTAAGTCCAGTCCATATTAGAACATACTGTCACAAGGAGGCAGTTGTACAAGGCTACTGATTTTGAAACACTTGTAATGATTTAAGGCACAATTATTTTGAAAGAGAGCAAAATGTTGCTGGAAGCTGCAGTAATGGCTCTTGTGATACAAAAAAAACCCCATATAAATAAACACTAGGTAACTGAATTAAACTCACAAAGCAAAAAAACCTATGTCCCCTGTTATGCCTGGGTTTCAGGCTTTTGTAACTGAAATCTTTTATGTGTGCAGCTGCAAGAGCTGAGCAGACTGAGTGGCCACAGCATCCACTTTTGTTTTTAAGGTGGATGACTACCTCCAAAACCTGAGATGGCAGGTACTGTCAAAACTCAGGTGCTAAATGGAGACTAAGTTAAACAGACAGCTTGGAGTTTCTAAACCAACGCAGTCCCTCTTAACCTTGCTCCCCCTTCCTTCTGCGTCCAGCAAGAACCACTCCTACCTCCACAGCTAAAAGGCAACCCACACTGTCACTGTCTTCCAGACTCACTGTTCTA
>WEIT01008708.1:1388-29377 GCA_013389985.1 Dryoscopus gambensis | reverse complement strand
CTCCTCTCTTTCCCAAGACTCGAGAGGCTAATATAACCTTATCATGACTTCAGGTCAAAAGATTGAGTCTAATGGACCAATGGAAGGAATTAATTTCAGAGCTCAGGACCTTTAATTGAGAACAGATGGTGCCTAGTCCCTATAAATTTAAAGTCTGGGGCCTGTTAACAAAAGCATCTAATCTCATCTCAATTGCCATAAGCAGCCAGGATCCAGTAATATTGAGTTTATAAAACAATATAACAATCTCCTAGAACTCTACTGAAAGCAAACAAGCAGCAGAGACAGTTAATGAAAAAGACGTCATATGTTCTCTGCAGCTAAAGTAGTTAAGGAAACGAGCAGCAGAATTCCCTACTGAGTGCAGCTTTTAAGCAATTTTAAATAAATCTCCTTATAGAGCATACAGCAATCATGCAATGAAGAACTTAGCAGCTTGAACAATTCTAGTTAAATCTACATGGAAGGAGACTGGATAGTATCTATTTAACCAAGGCCATTTTCTTTCAAAGTCATTTTGACCCAGTTATCTTGTACACTTTGAATATTCAAAACAACTTCAAAGATTACAAACTGTCTTGATAAATTCAATATTCATCTTCAACAGCAGGAAGAAACGACAATTCTGAAACCTCCTCAATGAACTAAATTTTCCCTCAAAGTTCCTTAGACTTCTCACTTTTGCTATTTTTCTTCAAACTGCACAGGTGACCAATACAGTTCAGTGAAACTCACTGTGAAAAGAAAGTCAAGTTTTGTGGACAAACAAAACAACCCAAGTTCTTTAGACTGTCTGCCACAGGTGCAGACTCAGACTCCACAGCATTAGTCATCAGCACTTATCCAAAGCAATTTATTTGTAACCTTAAAATAGTTTATAGAAATATTACATTAATAAAACCCCAGCAACTGAAGGGGAGGGAGGAAAATCAATCTCTCCAGCATATAGTAATTCAGTGGCAGATGTGTAACACCAGAATAACTTTCCCTTGCCCACACTCAGGATCACACATGTATTCACTGTGAAAATGCTTCAAAGTTTCTAGGTCATTTGAAGAAGAAGCAAGTGGTCCTCAGCCCTGTATGTTTACTCCATAAGGAGACTACGTGTATGACAAAAACCTGATATGAAAAGGTGTTGTAAAGATGACTATGTATGCATACATATGTGGCTATATACACACATTTATGAATTTAATTCACCACAAGGATGAAAAGCAACCATTAAACAGTCAGCTAGAAAAACAGCCTGTGGTTGGTCTCTACTCTGCTGTGGCCTGATAATCCAGAACCAGGGCTTCCTAGGTCAGTAGCTTCTTTTTCTATTGTGAATAGAAATACTTGCTGCACTAGAGATGGAATTGCTCACATTTTGTCTCAGGTGTACCAAGTCAGCAGCCACAGTACCCCAGGGAGGGATTTGGCAGCAGTATGGATCGGGCATAGCAGCTGCACAGAATCTTCAAACTGAGAAAACTATTATCTATTATGGATGTTATTACAGCAGATATGAGATATACACACCTACTAAACATTTGCATATTCATAATTTAATCCATAATTAATTTACATCATTCACCTTTCCTAACTTGATTGTGGGTTCATAATTGTAAAATCTAAAAAAGGAAAAAAGAAACAAAAACCAAAGTAAGATATTGAGAAGAATTTTGCAAATTTCCATGTACGATACAGAAACCTGAACTAAACTACAATGGTCACAGTAGGTATCAAAGGCCTTTCCACTGAAAGGTTTCTAAGGTGGAGTGAAAAAAACCCCCAACAATTATTATTCCTGGTTTCAGTGAGCTAAAACCACATTTCTTCTTCTGTACAACATACAGATGAAAACAATAGATAGCTGAACACAAACCTGATATAATTTAGGAAGAAAATGATATACTAAATGAGGGGAAGAGTGTGGAATAAAAATGAAACCCATAGCTTCTTAACAAGCATTTCTTTTCCTGAGACTTGAGACTTCATCCTCTTCTTACCTTAAGTCAAGAAAAAAACCCTTAAATTTTACCAACATGTCAGGCAGTATATTATAGAGACCCAAAAAAGTTCTGATCAGTTCAATCCACATATTAATAATTGTAAAAGGAATTAATTTTCAAAACTGGCTTGAAACTTAATTTTCTACTGAATTCTCATCTGAATCAGAGAAGAAAACCTTTATCCAAAAAACATCAAAGTGAGTTTTACATGGCTTTAATAAGAATTAAAGAACTGACTATTCCAAAAGCCTTTGCAGTGTTTCGTAAAAAAAAAAAAAAAAAAAAAAAAAAAGCTTCTGGACAACTTTTCTCCAGCTGTTATTTGACCAGCATACAAAGAGACCGTTACCTGTAATTGTTATTGATACTGTTAAAATTGCACAGCTTATATTTACTTTAGAGTTGAAATAAGTATTAGAAGATTTCTCAATATGACATAATTAGACAAGGAAATGCAATTAAAATCTTATTTCAAATCAAAATTATATTACACTTAAAACACCTTTAAAACAACTGAATATGAATAATCCTACTTTTTATATTGAGTCTCTACTATTTAGACAATATCTGTGCCATTCATTTGGTTTTAGCTGATGAACATATAAATGTATGTGTGTATATACACCCCCCACCCCGATATTGACATACCTATGCAGGACATTAGGAAAGTAGTAGCTGAGAAACTTGCTTTCTAATGATAACCAAATAATATCACAGCTTTGACAGATTTTTTTTCCTCCTTTTTATTCCAGTAATAATTACATCCATAAGCCTGATTCAGCAAATTTGATGGTCTCTAATTCATTAATTAAAACAATTTACTGCTACCACTGTGATTTTTCAAGGACATCAAAACCACATTCCAAATCAAAACAGCAGAGATCATCAGTTTACAGATGTGCAAAGCATATTTTACTCTTACGGCAACCACACATTTAAATCCTTGCACAAGTACATCCAGAAGAACACCTCCTGTTTAGGGGAACTGAAAACAGTATTTTTATACCAAACCTAAAATGAGGAGAAAAAGAAAATCTATGAAAAGTTAACTACTTCCAATTAGAAGAGAAAATCAATATATAAATATTAATATTATGTTAAATTGCAGAGCAACATTTTTATAACCCTAATTTTCTCAACATACTTCCTACTGACTAATTTTTGGGTTGAATAAGACACTTGACTCACAAAAAACAAAACCAGAAAAGAAGTGAAGAATTTCTATTGTGCACCCTGTTGCTCAAGGACCGACAGCAACTACACCAGCATTTAAAACCTGTTTTGGAAAATACATCAGATGATTAAATATCCACATGGTCCCCAGGAATCTCTTTCACTGAGTTACTCTTGGAATGCCATTGCCTGAGCTAACTCCTACTTTTTGCACTGCTTGCCTCTGGCCCTATTTGTCACTTGTGGCCTTTATAACAGCAGCAGTATCTAGAGAGAACACACTAGGTGCAGCAGGCTGAGCTCTCCCAATCTCTTCTAGTGTCATGTATTTCAAACTTCTGATCATGCTTGTTAACCTTTCTCTAGGCCTCCAACTGGCTGGCATTTGCCTCAGAATGCAGTCCCAAAGCAGTCATGGAGACACACCACTTCTGTCTTAGCACTGCACCGAGTGCAGCAGCAGGATTATTTCAGTAGCAGTATATACGTATACAAGGACACATTATAAATTTGTGGAAGAAACCCTCACATACCTCAGCAAACACCACTGCCCAATAACCAGTGTGATCTTGAGGTGATGTCTACTCAGCAGGAAGCAGAAATGTTTCCCCGACATGCAAGACCAGGGATGGGGAAGCCAAAGCTCAACGCTGGTTGAGAAGCCCTTGCACTGCAGAGGAAGTATGGGCTGTTAAACACCACTTTTGCAAGCTGGACATACACGAGTTCAGGGGCCCAGACTTGCAGCATCCACTGGTGCTGGCAGAGCTGACCAATGACTTTGGAAGGCCACTGTCTGATTCCTAGGAATGTAATGGCAATGGGGGGAAGCTCCTGATGACTAGAATATAAAGGTCATGTCATCTTCAAGATGGGCAAGGAATATATGAGAAAGCAGAGGCAGTCAGCCTCATCCCAGGCTCGCAGGGAAGATGATGGAACAAATATTGCTGGAGGTATCCTTCATATGCCAGGATAGGCCTCCAGGAAAAGAAAGTGAATGAGAACAGCTAACATATATTTACCAGAGGCAAATCATACTCAAACAACCTGACTGCTTGCTGTGAACAGCTAATTGTCTCAGCAGACAAAGGGAAAGTAGCAGACAGGGTTTTCCTCGAAAACCTTTAGCAAGGTTTTTAATATGTCTCCCATAGTATCCTGGTAGCCAAGCTGGAGAGAGATGGACTGAATGGGTGAGCTGCAAAGAACATTTTATGGAAAACTGGTTGCATGAAGGGCTGTAAGATTAGTGTTTGTAGTGCAAAGAGCAACTGTTGGTCAACATTAATGGCATTCGTCAAGAGCTAATGTTGGGATGATGTTGTTTTATGTCTGTACTACATTTAACATCCTGAGAATGAATAAGATGGAATGTGCCCTTAGCAAGATTGTGGATGACACCAAGCTGGAAAGATTGATCAGCACAGTGCAGGGCAGGGTTGCCTTTTGAAGCGATCTCAATAGGCTGTAAGAACTGGACGAAAAAACCTCATGATTTCCAAAGGCAGAGTAACCACATCTAACAGTACGAGCTGGGAGCCCACTGGAAAGCGGCTTTGTAGTGAAGGACTTGGGGAGCCAATGTGGACAAGTTCAGCAGTGTGCCCTTTCAACAATAAGCCTAACCACATACTGGGCTACATTCAGAAGAATGGAGCCAGAACACCCTGGGAAGTGATTAGTTCCCTCTATTCAGCATTTGAAGGCCACATCTAGATGACAACATTCTGTTTGGGGCTTGCCAGTACAACACTGACAAATGGGAATGAATTCAGTGAAGACTGCCCATGATGACTGGAGTGCTGAAGCATACAAATTGAGGAGAAGCTCAGTGAGCCTGAAAGGCAAAACGTGCAAATCTAACTTTGGTCTTCCACTACCCCATCACAATGGTCCCAACTGCAGCAAGGGAAACTCCAATTAGATATAAAAGGAAAAAATTCACAATCAAGTTGGTTAAGCACCAGAACAGTTGCCCCAATGATGTAGAATGTCTCTTCTTGCTTATTATAAACCATAAACTTTAGACAGTTTTTCTCCTAGGGTGTTTCCTGCCTAACTGATTAGAAAGGTTCCTCCTCCTTTCTCTTTGTCCCTTCTGAAGTTGTCCTGTTTGTTTTTACCTTCCAGAACCATATCCATCATCAATGATTTCTCACTCAGGAAGCATAAAAAGCCCAGGGACTGTAGACACTCTATACATGCAGGACAAAATTTATTTATCTAAGCAACCTCTAATCCTTTATTTAAGAGTATAAATATTAGCTCCATGATCAGTTACTCAGGTAGCAAATGCTGAAAACCAACCAGAAGAAAACATATCAGCAATATAGTCTTCTTTCACTGCTAAGTAAGGAATTAACTCCCTCTTCTCCTTTTTCTTAGTATTCATGTTTCTGTACAAATCTACTTTTTTACTGGTTGTGTCTCAATTTTGTTTGTATGCCTGGACCTCCCCAGGGTCCTCCTGAAGCATATTTGTAAGCTCCTCCTCAGAAATTCGACTTTCCTTCCTTTTTATGCATGTTTTTTTTTCCTTAAAATTCAGATATTTGGAGAAATCCTGAGATAAAACAGTTGGCCTTTAAACACCTCTTTCACCACTCCTTAACATCATAAAGATTTATAGGCTTAAGAGACTAGAGAGAAATTCTTTGCTTTATTTGTTTTTCCTTGCAGATTCCAATTCTAATTTTATTGCTGTCAGTTGTTGCTAAACCTACAGTTCCTGCACATCAGAAAATTTGTCCAAGCGCTTCCAAAGAGCCTCATCCTCTGGCCTGATGGTCTATACCAGACTCCCATCATGAAAGCATAATTAAGATGGTCCTTTGGAATCTCACAAGGCTTTCCTCAACAGTTAAGTTCAGTGACACTCAAATCTATGAAACCCAGGAGATCCCACAAAGTTACTGCAAAAAGGTCAGCCCAGCTGTTGCCTCTTTGGCTACCACTAGCCAAAGGAATTATGAATGCAATTTTCAGCTGCATTAACAATTAGATTATTAATTGAAATATAGCCACAGGACAACTATCGTAATAGAATCTGAAAACTAGCATAACTACAGAAAACTCATAATAGTTCAGAAAACCAGATAATTACTTTTGTTTATGGATTTCTGTTCCATGTCTCTGTAGCCAAAGAAAAATTTTTATGCCTGTTAAATATTAAATATGATTTCAGAGCTGACTTCTGTCAGAAACAAAACAGATTGATTTCCTGGTCATGAAATTTTTTGGCAGCAAAGCAAGATTTAAGACATATTGGCATGCTTAATGAGGAGTAGACAATTGCTAGATGGAAATCTGTGGGAAAGAGTGAGGAAATTGTAATTGGTGGTATAGCAGTAAGAGGAGGATTAATTCACCAGCTATGTGGCTGGTTTTGACCAGTAGGCTCAGCATTTGTCTAGCAGATGCAGTTACTATTCAAATAGGGCTCATTTAAATCAAGTTTTGTGCCTTAGCATAAAGAAAGATGTTAAATGGGTGAAAACATGTAACACAACTTCCTGAATTATGTGCATTATTTAATAATGCAGAATTCAATTACATGTTACAGGTGAACTGGATTAGAGACAACAGATTAAAATGTCTTTACAAGTATCTTACCAACGTATTTCTTGGGTTTCAGAGATCTGAATGCCAGTAAATTCATCATTCTGGAAGGACAAGAGAATATTAGGTTCACAAGAATGCTATCTTCAGAAACTGTCTGAAGTTGGAGAGGAAGCAAGTAGGTGCCCACGCAGCTAATAGTGATATTTTCTCCTCACAGAAACCCTCAGCAATAAACACTCTACACTCTAAAAGCAGCAATATCTACTTTTCTGTATCCATGAAAAATTGGTCCAAGTTTCAAATCATTCATCTAACCAATGCAGAATGACTGCCTGAGGCCTTGAACTTGACTCCCTCTCTCGCTTTATTCTTTTTATTTTGCTACATCCTGATCTCTGGCTTTCTAACAAAAATCCATCAGTGCAAAACTTTCACTAAACAAAAAAATAAATCCCCACATTCTAGTGCCATCAGAACTACTTTCTGTGTACCCAGGTAGTTTTTGTGGCAGTCAGCTATGTGGCATGCATGTATCTGGAGTGCCCCACCCTTTTTTCAGAAGCACCATCACTACTGCTTCCAAAGGAGTAGAAGGTGACATGGACTTGACCCAAGTCTTAAGTCTCACGTGAGTGACTTTCCAATCAGAATCATTGCCACAGCCTTTCAGGCCAGCACACAAAAAGTGCATACAAAACCAGCTATATAGTTTTACAGGGACAAATAAATAAATAAATAAATAAATAAATAAATAAATGAAAAAAAAGGTGCTGTACTTCTGGAATAACTTGCTCAACTAACTTTCATGTTTTGCTTATTAACTTTCTGACGTCTCATTAAGTCAGGGATTGCAGTTTAATGGGTTTAAAAACAATTTAAATATATAAGCGGATTCTAAGCTACCTTAAAAATATACTGACCCTTTAAGCAAATGGGCCATTTGAAGCCTAACTACAACTTGTAGCTCATACTCTGCTGGAATATTTATCCAGTTTAAAAGATAAGCTTTAGTCATCTTAGAAGAGCTTAGCAACATAAAGTTACTGGCAAGCGTGTAAGAGACAGGTTGCTTGTATTTCAAAACAACAGCTCCTAGAACAATTACCAAAATAAATTCCTTGATGCAGCATTTATGAAATAACTTGCAATGAGAATGGAGAAGAAAGCCTGAAAAAGCATGTGCATGCTCAGTGTGCTCCAACTGATACATTATACTGTATGTGGCACTGGTTGGTTGCCCAGATCAACAGATGCAGGTCCTCCTTCAGGGAGGCTGACATGACAAATCTCTCAGAATACGATGCCAAGAGTCATACATGGAACTTGAATGAAGTAAAAGAAAATAATTTCTCTTCAGAATTACTTACTGAGCAATATCCTAAAATAACCTTTGATGTGAGAATACATCTATTAACCCTATGTTTGATATATGTTCTGCTGCTTTCAAAAAAAAAAAAAATTATCTGCTGGCAGTCACCCTCTGTTCCTAATATTTGTAAAATTTTGCAACTTAAGCATGTGCAATGTTATTTGTTGAAAGAAACTTCTAAACTTTCCAAGATTATTTAAGTCACTTTTTTAGGATCTTAGAAACATACTATTAAGGCCTTGACAAATAATAAGTTAGTATTTTTAACAAACTGTTTCTTCCTGCTTATTGTAATTATGCAGCAGAATTGCAAGTTTTGCCTTCCTGACTGATACGCAATCCACAACTACTTCAGAAGAGCAAATACATAATGATTACAAGGAAGGAAAGGAAATGCTATTTTGATGCCGAGTTTCTCTTCCTGTCTAATTGGCAAGAAATAAAACCCCAAGTACATTCAGCAAACTGTTAAACCTGCGATCATAAACCTGTAGGATAAGGCAAAGCTCTCATCATCTTGACAAGTCCAAGGTCCGATTATGGCAATGGACTATTTAAACAGTGAGTAGTTTTACTGGGTGAACGCTGAGATCACTGAAACACTGAGGGCTTTAGGTGAGGGAAGTACGATCTGGTGGTGTTGTGTTTTGCTCATCATAACCAATTGCTTCTTTTTTACCTTAAAGGTAAACATGCTGCATTGGAATGCATTTACCTGTAAAACAATTCTGACAAAATTCAGTCAGGAATCTTTCACACACAGCAGAGGGGGATGCAGTACAGAGGACTTGCTGTAACTCTCACTTTGGTTTCAAAGCCTTATCAGATTTGTCAGATTTTAACAGTATACTGGCACAGCTGTTAACTTTAGGCCATAAATTAACAAAACTTGCACCTGCAGTTTAGTCCTTTGATTAGAGCACCTGCGCCTGCCAGGGCGATACAGTTTCCCTGGCTTTGAATTATATTTTCTATTCTACTGTGAGCATTAAACGTACTGAGTTCCAATGGCGTGTATAAAATAATTTCTCAGCCAAGTTTTCCACGTTCAGTGGAAACAAAAATTCAGAGAAAAAATACCAAAGAAGATTAAGCTTTTCACCATTTTAACATCTCTACTGAAACAGCGACCCATGACATGGTCCAAGTTATAGATGTTTCATAACCCTAGGGAACTCTCAAGCCATCAAAATTTCATTAGCTTCACAGCAGTCCAAATACATTCTTAAGCTGGACTGCTGGCCTCCCTATTAATAAATAAATCAACTGTAATCCTTTTTAGTGGCTAAACCCTTCGTTGAAGTTGTATCAAACACCAGATATTCCTTGCATAATTTTAACCACTGCAGAATAACGTATTTTTTAACATATATTCAGTCTTCTCACACACAAAAACATTTTTACAAACAAAACATTTAGACTTTCAGCTGACGGAGGACTTTTTGGCATATTTTAATCAGCTAATTTCCTTTTTAAAAAATTGTAAATATAAAATTTATTGAAAAGTATACCAAACCTATGGTACCTCTGAGGCAGTCACCTCTTTGGTAACGTAAAGATACGACTTTCTACAGAAATTGTGTGTGTGCGCACATACATGCATGTATATACAAATATGTATTTTCAAGATCAATAATCAAGGGTTTTACAAAAGGGTCAAAAGAACCATAGACCTTTCAAAATCACAGGACTGCTCAACAACTTATTCTACACTACTCTGCAGCTGAAATATCAGGCATTATCTCACAGAAACTCCACTGCCAAAAGGTGGTAGGCAAGTACTTCTATCTTCCTCTTTCAGAACTTGCCTCTGACTCGAAACAAATTTTCCAAGCCTGACACAAGACACCTGTGAACATGGAGAGCTGTCTGCTCAGGTACCATGTAGCATTAAGTTCAACCCAAAAGGACAGTCTCATGTGAGACAGTGGTTTTGCACAAGCATCTTCTGACAGAAACAGCCACCAGAGGAAAAACAAATAACAAAAAATTACACATTTGGGTTTGTTTTCTCAAACTGAAGTTAAAATAATAAAGAGGAAGGACTAAACTTTATTGCTTGTAGTTTAAAATAAAAGTGCATTAATTTTTTAAGGATTACCATACATACATACCTACACAGCTGTTTCCCAGCATGTGTTACAGTCATTGTGGGAGGACAGCAATAAAATTGCTCTAATTTTTGTACAGCCGAGTGGATAGGTTTAATAAATTAATAAAATGACATGTAGATATGCAGGCAATAGCCATCACTAATTTTCACTTTTACTCATTTTTCTTTATTCCTCTTTTGAATTTTTCACATAGAAAGTAATGAAGTTAATAGAACAATTGTTTTAATTCTAGCAAAGCTGAAAATCTTCTGCAAATAAAAAGTTAAGATTGGTACAGTCAGCATTTAACACCACATTAGATTCTGTTCATAACCTCAAGAGGAGGTAAAACTCTGAAAAGCCTTAAAAATTAATCAGTCAATTGTATTAACCTATATTCATTTAAACTCTAAGACTTAATATACAATGGTCATACCCCACATCCTGCAAAGCTGCTGTTAAGATTTTTGTTGCAGATTTTAATTGCACAGTAATCCAGTCCCTCAGGCACATCAAAGGCCACATGTCCCTCTTCACCACAATTCCAATTGCTCTCATCAGCTAAGAAGTTTAAAGCACAATCAAATTTCTTTTTCAATCACATGAGCCCTCTTAATAAGCTATTCTTTGAGTTCATTCATCCATTCTAAGATTCTGCAACTTTTCCAAGATGTCTTGAAAAACAGTTTACAATGAAACTTTTGAATGCAAGCTAGCCTGGGGAACAACTTTATCACCACTTAGCTGATCCCCAGAGGGTAACAGGTGACATGGCCTGAGATAATACAGAACTAATCTTTTTTTGTGATTAAACTCTCTCAAAATTACAGCTAAAGCATCACACCCAAAGGTTGCATTAGTTAGGACTGATATTAAATATTGACTTTTCTGGGGAGAGGAAAAAAAAAAAAGAAAGCAGGTAAATAATTCAAGGCCATTCCTTTAATGATTTAAAATTACCAAGTGTCAGCCAAAACAGCAAATAAACATTAATTTATATATGGGCATATGCATAAGAACTTACCATTTTCACTGTCGGACTTGTTTTCATGTTCGGTATCAGTCAGAGTGAGGGCTGAGTTGGAACGGCTCGACAGACAGGAACTGCGCCCTGATTTGACCCCCCTGCCCCAAAGTCTCATGGCATGCTCTGGAGACATCACTCCTTCATTTTCAGTATCAGCATCTGACCCTGCACTGATAGAGTAACCTCTGTGGGGGAGCCCCATTTCCGCACAAAATGCCAGTCCTCGACGAGCTGCTGGTTCACAAACTCCTAACTGCCTTAGGGTAAAATTCTGTCCTGATTAGGGGAAAAAAAAATAACAAAAGGTGAGAAATTTTTAATTATTTTATTTTAAAGAATTTTTAAAAAGTAAAAACTCTTCATGTGTATAATTGTCTCAGACATCAAATAAGGTGTTTTGTCAAAATTCCACCTGTGTTACAATCAAGTGGATTCTTTTGTCTCCAGCTCTCCTCAGCACTATTTTGTCACCTGCTTAAACACATCAAAAGTGATCCTGGGTAGAAAATAAACAAAACAGAACCTGCTAACTAAGAAAAGCCAATTCAGTACATGAAAAGAATTAAAAATAAATTTTAAACTTTTTATTTAAAAAAAAAATTATTTTTCAAAGCATAAGAACACTTAGCAATGTATTTGTCAGGATTTTTAGTTGGTTGGTTTTGGGGAGAGTTTTTTGTCTGTCCTCATTATATGCCAAAGCAAGAGGCTACTTTCCCAATACAAATGTCACCTAACGTGGCAACAAAAAAGCTAAATAGGAACAAAACTCACCTGGTTTTTATCTGATTTCTCTGCCATACTTTAATGTACAAATAAACAGAAACATGGCCACCTGTTACCTGCAAGTACTACAGTAAAATTGTTATTTTTCATGCCATTGCATTTTGAGAAGCATTTTACACTTCTGCTGCTGAAGCAGTCTGTGCATTTTAACAGACTTTTAGCCTGTTTGGGGGCAGAGCAAGAGACATAAGTGAATCCCAAATGATTGTATTAATAAATTAGGTGCAATAAACTTGTGACACTTCAATAACTTAGAGTGTCTAAATTATGCGACACTCAAAAATGACTGCCTTTTTAATGGCTGTGTCTTCATCCTACTTTTATTTCTGTAGATTTAAGACATTTATGATATATAGACACTTGGCAAGCTCCTTTGCATACCTATATCCATAATACTTTTCCACCCTAGCCCACAATTATTTCATAGCTCTGAGAACAAATTAGGACACACACTCAACTTTTGAATCTGACAGGCATCCTAATTTCTCCATA
This sequence comes from Dryoscopus gambensis, assembly GCA_013389985.1. Classification (NCBI taxonomy): domain Eukaryota; kingdom Metazoa; phylum Chordata; class Aves; order Passeriformes; family Malaconotidae; genus Dryoscopus; species Dryoscopus gambensis. Next base: position 16,876 of record WEIT01008708.1, on the reverse strand, counting down.
ATTAGTCATTTAACATAAAAACACACTAGCAAGATAATTAAATCTTATAATATGTCAAGAATAGAATTCTATCCATGAGAAAGTAATAGAATTGCAGAAGTATGAATACAGAAGTGCAAATAATTCCTGAAATATTAAGAGTTAATGCACTGGTCACCAACTTTTTTAAGTGATCTGGTTAATTATTTTAATGCTGCAGTCACCCGAAGCTGTTGCTGCAAGTTTCTTTGCAGTCAGAATCATAAATGAATTCTGACAATGACTTTCATAAATAATGAAAATCAGTTACTACAATTAGATACAAATCAAACTACTTACTATGCAGCTGTGCATAGACATTAGAATGGAAATATAGTTGGGGAGGTAAATATAAAGGAGTAAGCGTATCTTATGACTGTCTGAACAGTGTGAAGGGTATAAGAAAGGGGATTACCACGCACACTGATAGTACTTTGTCATTTTTTTAAAGCTGTCATACCACGTGAATTTCTGGGTTTTATGAGAGCTGAAACTAATCAGCAAAGGAAACAGACCAAACAAACCGCCCAGTGGTAATAGGGTCAGAGCTGAAAGTAGTGAAGTGTCTAAAATGCTTATTATGTTGCATTTTTGTAGATCTATGCTAAGGGTGACAGTTTAGAACACTGGTTTATGCCTTTGGTACATTAGTATGTGAATCTACAACTACAAACAGTTGCCTAAAGTCAGATACAAACATAGAAGAAGCCTCTGTGCACATGTCTATGTGTACAGGTGTCTCTACACACATATGGAGTAGCTAAGGCATATACACAGTTGCACATGCAGCATCTCATTTATTCTAAAAAGAGGGGTTTGAGATGCAAAATGGAAAGAGGTATTTTGACCAAAGCCAACGTTACTTGAGTCAGTAGGAAAACTGCTGTTGACTTCAATGCTACAAGGTGTTATGCCTATGGTCCCCACAACCTCCTGGCGCTGAGATGTGAAGGCAAGGAAGGATGCAGACAGACACCCGAGCCTCCTGAGCCACAACCAGGCCAGCTCAACAGTGGGAGAGCATCCCACCCTGCATCTCCTCCAGCAGCCTGCTCCACACAACCCCATGCTTCCCCCGCCGCAAAAACGCCCCTTGCACTCAGACCCATCTGTGCGGGCACAGCTGTCACACACTTCTTTTTCGTCATAAGCACTTAAGAGAAACTACCTGAGGCATGCCAGAACATCTTCATGAACTTCCTAGGAGACTTGGTCTCTGGCACAACATACCACCTACCATCTAGTAATGGATTTTTCACTTGAAGTTTACAACAGCCTACCTCTACGTAAAATATCTTCCCTTTCCCCCCTCTTGTGAATGGTAAAAAACCCCACAAAATGGCATTGTGCAACCAAAACGTGAAAGGGGGGCAGGTTTGAATATTGCTCTCTTATCCCATTCAATATATTAGAGCTTTTCACTACACTGAGAAGTTTTACAACATAGCCCAGAAATGTTGTAACAGCTTTAGAATCATCAGGCTACATAATCTTCTGACCTAAAGCCTTCCTAAGAGCTTGACTAAGAGGATTGTAGTCCATGTAAGTTGCCTACACAAATGAAAAAACAAAACAAAACAAACCCCAAACAACCCACAAAACCCAAACTGAAAAGTTGACATGGAAAAATAAAATGTTTATTTGTGTAGAAATCCAAAAATTCAAATCCCAAAGGAAATCATTCATATGCGATAGAAAAATGTTACATCATCTTAAGGTATCTGAACAATGGAAACAGGAAATCTTCTGGGATCCAGGGGAAGCTGAATTCAGCTGTGATGCAGACCTAGTGGGTAGCAGACTAGTTAGGAGCTTTCACCTGATAATGAAAAACACTATGAAATCAAATTAAAAGCTGAAAAGGAGGTTGTATGAGCTCAGTGAGAAAACGGAGCACGAAGTGAGGATGTTCTTCTTGTGTTCATAGAGTTTCTAATTAATCTTTTATAGAATGACTTCCATATGGAGGATTTAGTCATCGGTTTCTTACACTTTACCATTTGGAGTTTCTCCCACTGACAGTAAGTGCCTGAAGAGTTCATAAACACTTAAAAACAGCTTGGCCATTGTAATGAACCAGTTCGTGAGAAGAAAATGGAGGTACAGAATAAACAGATAGGCAGCAAAATGCTTTGTGGGTTTTTTTCCTTTCCTTTAAAAAACGTATGAAGTGAAAAGTAGGAATAAAATTAGACACAACATTTCAAGGAGACTTGTTCTGGAGACACCTTTGGGGATTTTGGACTATTTGGGATGCTACGTCATCAAGCTAAGTTTTAAAAACTGACAATAATGCTGTTTACAACCTCTCAACTATTAGATGCTGCATTTCTTTTGGCTAGGAATATCAATTTATAGGTCTTGTAAGGAGTGCTGACACCCTCCATTTGTGCAGATGAGCAAAACTAATTAATTAATAACTCTAAAATAACTTTCAAAAGCTTGTGCAGCAATCACTGTTAAAAACACAGCATTTGCCAACAGCGACCATTCATTCCTACCTGTTATGTTGCAACTTTCTTTGTAAGCAATGATCCACGCAGGATTGGTGCACCTCCTTAAATATATCAGTTACACAAAAAAGGGCACCAACATACTTTCAATACATATATGTCTATATCAGAATTATTATTCTTAAAAGATAATATGCATATATATTTCTCTGCCAGAAACATGCTGGTTACATTATCTAGAAATGTGTTGAAAGGTGTTTTTTTTTTTGTTTTTGGTGGTGGTTTTTGTTTGTTTGTTTGTTTGTTTTGTTGTTGCTGTTGTTTTTTTTTTTAGTTTAATCAAATACTGCTATAAGAAAGTTTCACGTATGCAGAGATTGGTGTAGTTCTTTATAAAGTCCTAAGTTAAAGGCTGGAATTAAATGGAAACTTGCTGCACTTGTGTTACGTTTCCCTGGCCCAATTTTGGGTCGCCCTTCAATGACCTCCATAATAAGTTAAGCTTCAAGTTGGAAATGTTATCTGTGGAAATGGCTTTTTGAAGAGGACTACTAAACAAAAGTAAAGGTCCCATGGTTCTTCAGTTGTCAGTGTCTGCTTTAAGTTGGATCTATACTAAATATAAACACAAAGATATTATCTTAAAAACCATGAAAAGACAAAAGAATCAAACAAGAAGAATGAACAAAAGTTGCCAAAAAAAAATTTGTCAGCATCTCCAGCCATCAGCACTGTCCTTACTAATTCATTAACCACTGATAAATTGACAAGTCAGGTTTTAACAACAATAGACTAAAGAAAAAAAAACAAAACTGAAAAGCCTCCAAAGCACCTGCCTCATTAGCATAAAAATACACCCAACTCCCCTAGCTTTTAAACCAGAGGAATTATAGTGTGAGTGCCTTTGATGACTTTGGTTTTGTCCTAACAGGACAAAAAGGCAGAGGTCCCAAAGACATCCAAGATCATACTCATAGTTCTGCTCAGTTTGCCTCTTGATAATGTTTTATGCCATATCTGCTGTCTCTGCATCATTCATTACTTGTCAGTCCCCTTTCTAACCTATTCTTCCTTTCTATTTTAACTTCTTTCATCTGCCTAGAACATGTTTGTGGCATTCAAAAATCAAGCACATTTTCCCTATAATCACTATGTGATAATGTATGACAAAAATACCAAACTTGGAAAAACTGTGAAACAACTAAAGCTGTAAGGATGCAAAACAATGATCATGGTCCTTAGGAAAACCAATCTTCTCCTTTACATTTCCTTGACTTGCTATTTAATCTTATTTTTTAAAATTAAAAGTGGTTTCATTTATTTAGAAAGCAAATGAGGAAAAAGATCTTACTCTAGTTTTTATTTTCTGTCTGCAGATTACTGCATACAAATATATCCTCAGTAATAGAACACGTATTATATAAGCTTATTGTATAAGCAGCACTGGTATCAAAGTGTTCCTGCAAGGACCATACTGTTTTCTGCTACTCTGATAGCAAGTACTTACTTCCTTTTTATTTCATATTTAGGCACTATATAGGGGATACATTTTTCCTGTTGAAGCTTTTTATGCGGAGCTCACACTTACAATGAGATCCTTTGTAAAGAAAGGTCTTGAGAGGAAAAACAGAAATAAATGTACAACAAATTTGCTGAAAATGAAAGGGTAAAGTTTTTTTTAAAAATAGCAAAAGAGATACCTCAGATGCTCTAGAAAACCCTGACAAGAAGTGTACAAACACTGTCTCCAGAAGTCAGAATCTTAGGTGGGTAGAATGCAATTACACAAAAGAGAGAATGACAAATAGATGTGATACATCCATACTGTCACACAAGCTTCACCATCTATTTACTAAAAGGGAGTTTTCAAAGCTGTACGTGCAGAATTCTGTTTGCTAGGATGCAAGAAATTGCAGTGAAGACTGACAAGTAAAGAGCTTTGCCTTTGTTAACATTTTCTTTCTGATTTGGTGTAGTGTTTTGTTGTTATTACTTCAGCCTGATTTTCCCTTTTGCTTTTGCGAAAATTATCTGTGAAATTTAAACCATCCTAATCCACTGTATCACATTTTCCTCCCGTTCTTAATTCCTGTGTTTTTCTTTTCACTCATCACAACCATCGTCCTTGTCACCTTTTAATCTCTTTTTCTTGACCTTTCCGCTCTATTCACTTTTCCATCTTAACCTCCTTTTCTTGTCATTATATGATTTAGAGAGGAGCTGTAAGATTCATATGAAAGACAGTTGCTTCTCTAATATACCCAGTAAACTACATAATAACAAAGAACATTGAAATATATTAAATCTCATCAAGTGTGCATATAATTTTCAAATGCTCGTTATTCTCAGCAAACATTAATCACACAATTCTCACATTCCTTATGGACTTTTAAAAGCATGTGGGGACATAAGTCATGGTCTTGGTGACTTCCGAAAAGGTTAGTGCCAAATACCTGGAGTTCTCTGAGCTCTACTTATTGTGCTACTCTTGACAGAAAGGCTTTATATAAGACTCAAAACCCAATTAAATTCTTTGGAAAAAAAAGTAAAAAATCACACATATATATTTGCCTATTTGTGAGAGATAAATTATTTCAAATTTGACACGTATTTTTATTATTATAGAATCAAGGAGACATTCATTGAAAAAATAACCTAGGAAAGTTTTTATTTTCAGATATAGGGAAGAATTTATTTGACTGAAATACAGTCATCTTCTTGTCACTGGTCTTCCACATTATGGTTCAAGCATGCAGTCTCTCCTGTGCAGTATGGGAAACTCACAATTTTATTCCCTGTTAGGCGTGAGGTGGCAGGGGATCTACAGTCCTAATCCTCAGACTAGAATATAAGAAGCACTTCTTAAACCAGTATAAGGATAAAGGGCTGTTCATCAAGCCCTTTTGAAGTTACCACAGAGTAAGATTAAAGCCAGCTGAAGATAATTTCACAATTGCACAATTCAAAGCTGTGAAGCAAACGTGTTGCAGTAAATGAATTAATAATTTAAACATTATGGTTCCAAATCTGGGGATTTTATATTAAAATCTCATTTTATGACTATGATTATAAAATATACAAACTAAATTAAGAGAAACCAGCACAGCTGTCCCAATCATGGGCTGCAAGAGGGTGAAAAAAAGGGATTTGTGGATTTAGAAAAGAAATACAACTCTGTGAGTAGCGAAGAACACAACATCTTGATCATGAGCAGAATGACAGTATAAACATTTTAGGCCTCTGTCTTAATCTTTGGATCCTGGGACCAAAACATCAACATTCGAGCATCCATTTATTACAAAATAAGAATTACAAAAAGCCTAAATTTGATAGATGTGAAGAAAATATGACCCAAGGGTAAGCAATGTAGAGATGATGGATATCCAGTCTGCAAAGAGCCTACAAAGACAGATCTGACAGGTATGAACTGCCACATTAAAGTCAGTAGGATGCTAATGACATGACATACAGCTTGAAATGGGGAAGGAAGGTGAGGAGGAAGGAGGCATCATGAAGACATGCACGCAAGCTGGAGCTCAGGTTTACTGCTATTCCTCCATATAGGGAGGTGAGAAAACTCTACTATTATTTATGCCTTTCCATGAGTGAAAGTGAGCAGATGGACCCAGAGGGATATGTCTCTCAGCAGAGTAGAAAATTTGATTAGTTCTACAGGCTATGAACTGGTACAAAATAAAAACCCAACAAGCCTATTCGAAGCTGTGTATACATTTCAGTTTGTGGAATTTCATACAGAAGTATGCCACATGTATGGGAATTGACTCTTTAGTGCATGGACAGAACAAAGTGCTCAGACCATCGCTGTAGCTAAATGCAAGTAACAACACAGAATATGAACCCAAAAAATTCTGCAGAAATAAAAACCTCTTATTCCCTCTATCATTCACACTTCCCATCAAAATCCCCCAAAAGGCTTTCCACTCTGTAAACCCCCATAATAAATGTAGTGTAGCAATGCTTTAATTTAGATATTCTAGCAAAACCTCCGTTATGCTGAAGACATGAAAAGATTTACCACTCAGAACTATTTATGGCACTACAAAAAAAAAAGGGGGCAGAAAAACAAAGCTTGAAGCAAATGTGCTCCCTTGGCTCTGCCATTTCCTCTTTTGGCTTTAATAAGCTCAGTAACACTGAGTACTGGCTCTCAAGCCCATAAGTTGACACTTTACAAACTAATTTCAGCAAGCATCAAGGAACTTTCTGAGAAATTACTCCCATTTTACATCTCTGCTTCACTTTATGCATTTATTTGCCAGTGATGGAATAAGCAATCACTCACAGCTTGGCCTCCAGCCCTGACTCTCAACCCTAAGCACTAAATCAACAGACAGGAGAAACAGGACTCTTCAGCCTCTCTCATTCCTCCCCTCACCCCATGTCTGACTACACACTTTTCTAGCTTTATCCTCTCTGTAGATGTTAACATACTGAAGTCATCTTTCATAGCCATCCATGGGATCCATTCATCTCCCCAGTCCACCGTTCCGTTTTTATTACTAACAGAAACAGGACATACATCTCAGTATATGAGCTATGGAAAGATATAAGAGAGTAACAGACCCTCTACATTATCTTCCTTTCCATGAGGTTGAAAATCCTTGTGAAGGCCTCTTGCTTACCTTATAAATCCCTAATCATTATGATCAAGAACTTAACTCTCCTATTTTGCAAATGAACTCATTGAAGACAATGTTGCTACTCTACGGACTTGTAGTGGCTGAGTAGAACTGCCTGAACAAGCAGTCTGCTGCCAATAACCAAGGCTGATTTCTCCCTGGAGAATCACAATTATCCTTTGTCTCTAGATCTGTAGCTCATCTACAGGCCATGACCCACAAGGGGCCAATTTCACCTAGATGAATACCTTAGAGCATGTGTGCATATCACAGTGTGAGCTAAATATACTCCTAATCAAATAAAAGTGAAATGTTTTTCTTCGTACCACTTTGCAGCTAATAGAATAACTTCAAAAGTCAACAGATCCTTATCACCTGGAACCTGAAAACCAATTAACTTCTTATTGTTGCTTTCAGAAGTTACTAGTATAGCAGTGAGAGATTATAATACTACTTAGCACTTACAGTGCTTTTCATCTTCAAAGCATTTTGCAAACGTAAACTAATTAATCTTCCCAAAATGCCTGTGAGGTAGGTAGGTGTTATTATTCCTGTATTACACAAGGTAAAAAAGAAAAAAAACCACCTCTGGCAGAAGGTTATGTGCATAGCTCAAGGCCACAAAATTATCCAGAACATACTGGCACTGTAGGCTGCTTACAGAAGTTACCCACTGAAATCAGGCAGACACTGCAGGTGGCCATGTTTTAGCATAACAAAAAAGGATCTGTCATGATGACAATCAGGACACATCTTGCACTGCAGCCAGGAAACATAAAACACTAATTCTAATATCTGCCCTATATTTTGAGAGACAGCGCTTGCCATGTCACTGAATGGTAATTAATTTGCTCATTGGGAGATCACAAAGTCACTAATATATTACTTCATATCATCATATAAATACTGGGCAAAGCAAGCTGATTCAGTTCTATTGAGAAGCACTTGCCTATTCAATAGGCAAAACCAGCTCACCAATAAAGCCCAGGTAGTGGAAAGTCAAAAACGTTCTTAGGTATCTATCCTTCCACTGCTTCGGACAGGTAAAAGTACCCAAGCTTTATGTTTAAAAACATGACCATTTAAATCCTTTCATCCTACAGTTGACATTTGTGGTGACTAAAAAGATTAAACATTTTGCTATCCAAATAACTCATTTTGGGCAGCTAGTATTTAAAGCAATAGACTTTGGAGTCATATTACATTAGGACAGTAGTTGCAATTAACGTACTGGTTTCTAAGGTCTTAAAAATGTATCCTTGACAGCATTTAATATCTTATACAATAAAATAAAATTGTCAAAGCATATATATCACTTTCAGGTCCCTTTTTCGCTGAATGGTGATATTTTTCTAGCACCTAAATCTAATTTTCATAGGAATAGAAGTTGAACAATAGCTGCGATATATCCACACACTGTAACATACTGCACATGGCATTACTTTTTAGCACCCTGGTATGAGCCATCCAGCATACTGTGAAGGAATGGAATTCTTTAAAGAAAAAGAATTCCTTTCCTTTTACTTGTTTTGTACATTCAGCCTCTCTTCTAGCAGCTTCAAGGAGTTACTAGGGCATTTAATCTAACTTAGGCACTTAAGTATTCCAGAAGAGTAAAGGTACAAAACTGTGCATAGGAACAGTTTCTCCTGCAAAACTGAAAGGAATAGAATGAAAATAAATTGATCTTGAGACTTGGTTGACAGTGACCAGTTCTGATTGATAAACACAATGAAGTTGTTCTCACTGCCATCTAAAATGACCAAATATCTTCACCTGCAGTCTAAATCATATTTGACTCAAACTTCCAAAAAGTAAAAATTTAACAAAACTTGCACTATCTCCTTGGGTCTTCTAATAGAAAAAGGTGTCCTACAATTTTTCAATTTACACAGTTTGCAAACAGTGCTGTGACTATTTTGCAAGAAAAGATGAAGACACACAAAGCTGCTCTGCATTCTGCCACCCGTGCTTGTGGGTCAGCCTCTGTTCCTGCGCAAAATCTCACTGACATGATGCATGGATCTCTCTGTAGGACTACTACGCTGTTCTGCAATTAAAAAATTCTTTGAAATGGAACAATGTCTACTTGAGAGGTATTAAATAAAACACAGTTTTTGCATACCTGCATTTTTCCTACTAAATTACTACAAAGTTCTTCAGTTCTTTTCAGTCCAGGTTTGATTCATGATCTCTTTAAAATTATATTAATATTGTTAAAATATTATTTCAATTTTTTTTCCCAAATGCAATTTTAAAAATACTGCTTACTTCCTCTATTTCTGTCATCCTTCCCACCCACACCGTAGTCATGCCATGCTTTCAGATACTTTTGCATAGCAGTCTCCTGTATACTTAATATCATTTCACACAGGAAGTGATATACATTTTCTAAGCACAGGAACTTCTCTGTACAAGAGAGAAACTCAACTTGATACTGTCAGCTTTAATCCCGAATTGAGCAAGAGAGTTGGGCATAATGCAATACACAGTCACAGAATCAGTCACAGAATGGTTTGGTTCAGAAGGGACCTTGAAAATCATCTGGTTACAACTCCTCACCAATGGCCCCTGTCGAATTTACAAGAATTTAGGTTGCTGAATTCAGTTAGAGAAGTACATTTAAATCAACTAGAGAAGCACATTTAAATCAGGTTGCTCTATATAGTTGGATACTTCAAAGTATAAGAAAGCAGGTTTCATCTTCTTCCCTAACACATAAACAAGCCACTATCATATCATCACACCTTTAAAGTAAATAGTCTTCCATGGAGCTTCAGCCACTGTCAAGCATGAGACTAGGTATCTTCTCAAAGAGGTAAGACAAAATTGAGTATCTCTCTTAAAACTACTTCTAAGGAAAAAAAGCTCATGGCCTTCAGGTACATGGCTCTCCTGGGAGGTTTATAAACAAAGAGAAAATAAATAACTAATTTAAAAGTTCTAAAAATAGTAGGCTAAATAATCCTCATCTAAAATTTTTAAAACAAAACCAGTTTTGCAACAGGTGAAGGGGCTTGAGAAAAAGAAGAGACTGCACTAGGTCTTATCTCTCATGGATGTTAACTGAATGCATGTTGCCTACATGTAGTTCCAATTTCCTAAAAAAGCTTACTTGCTCTTCTAGTCTTGTCAGCTGGGTTTCAAAAGTAACAAGATAGTCCCCAGTTATATAATAATTTCATGTTCAAATACTTTGTTTTAAATGCTGGTTTGAGCATTATAATGACAAACATATATATTTTTTGGCTCATATTTCTATTTACGTAATTAATCTAAAGCAACAGAAATTCAACTCATGAGGAAAAATATCATGAGACTGGAACAGACAATTGGAGACTCTTCTCTTCACAAGAAAAGATCTCATGGAATAAAGTTACCACTAAATAAAGCACACCTATCTCCAACAGCAGTGTTCCTTTCTGAATTCCTGGATTTTGGGAAAGAGGAAACACAAAAACGTGTACTGAAACAACTCAGGAAGAAGAGATGGGAAAGTTCTGATTCACTAGCAGAAAGCTTTCCAGGGATTTACCCTAAAATATCAGGCATTAAAAATATACTGACATTTTAAATGTGAGTCAGCAGTGCCCTGGCAGACAGGAGGGCCAACTGTGTCCTGCATCAGGCACAGTGTCGCCAGCTGGCCAAGGGAGGGAATTATCCTGCTCTGCTCTGCACTGGGGCGGCCTCACCTTGAGCTCTGTGTGCAGTTTTGAGCACCACAATGTAAGCAAGACATTAAACTGTTGGAGAGCATCCAGAGGAGGGCAACAAGGACGGTGAAGGGCCTTGAGGGGAAGCCATGTAAGGAGCAGCTCAGGTCACTTGGTTTCTTCAGCCTGGAAGAGACTGAGGGGAGACCTCACTGCAGTTACAACATCCTCATGAGGGAAAGAGGAAGGGCATGCACTGATCTCTGCTCTGTGGTGACCGGTGACAGGACCCAAGGGAATGGCCTGAAGCTGTGTCAGGGGAGGTTTAGGTTGGGTATTAGGAAAAGGTTCTTCACCCAGAGGGAGGGCGGGCACTGGAACAGGCTCCCCAGGGCAGTGGTCCCAGCACCAAGCCTGACAGAGCTCAAGAAGCATTTGGACAATGCCTCCAGGTGCATGGTGTGACTCTTGGGGCATCCTCCACAGGGCCAGGAGTTTAACTCAGCGATCCTGATGCACCTCTTCCAACTCAGAAGAGTCTCTGATTTTATGATTTTAACTCCTCCACATTTGAGAGACTTGAGAATCTTGCATAACTGCTCCAGTAACTTTCCAGCTGACACTGGAAATTTCATATTGTTATTTTACAGTCAGGGCAGAAACTGAAACACTGGTCATGATTAATTTTTTAACTTCATTCCCAATTAAAGGTATTTATTAAGGTTGTCTTTTTTATTTACAGAATAATTTCCCGTTGAACTAGGAGGTTGTCAATTATACTGTCAAGAAAGCCACATATCTCACACTATTTCTAGGCAGAGCAGAAAAAAATAACCCACAGGGAAGCATCTTCTATATATTATTTAAAAACCTTTGAAATGACCTTGAGGACCTTTTCCACAAAATACCTCAAATGCCAGAAGCTGTAAATTCTCAGTCAAGGATGAATCAAAAGGAATACACTTCCTAAAACAAGCCCTTTATTACCTGACCCTATCAAACCTGCAGGTAAGTTCCCAAAGGGGCCAAACCAGTATGCAGTACAGGAAGGCAATAAGCCATACAAAAAGAAGTGAAAGGACGAGTGAAATTAAACGGGCACAGAAGACAGTGCTGAGACCACTGAAAGGTGAAGAGGGCATTATCCATCCTAGACTGCCTTTTTAGGCCTGAAGACATGCAATTTATTGCATATTGGGCAATATGTATTCGCTAAATACTGGTTGCTTTTCTGAAGAAAGTGAGAAGGAATAAAAATGAAGCCCCAGTGCACCATCATATGTGACATGCCACACCACGTAACTTCTTCCAGTTTTTTCTTGCTATTTTTAAAAGAATAATATTCTAGTCAGGCAACAGTTTATGAATTCATTAAATAAATGGTGCCTGTTCTGACATCATAATTTCATCACGAGTACTAAGAAGGTGCCTACAGTAGAGGTCTTAGAAAACTTCCTGTTCATTTTACTTCATTAAAGTAATGATGTCAAGGTGACTAATGACTTAAAAACTAGAAAATAGTGATAACCTGAAGTTTCAACACATCACAGAAACCAAAAATAAACAGCAGAAAGTAGAGTAGAGTGGCAGCAAGCCTCAGTTACATGAGCATAAGAGAAATGTTTTTATTTCCCTTGCAAACATTAGTAGGCAAAGAAGTCAACACCATCTGCCCAGCTCTAATTTTAATGTAAAGTTATTCTAAATAGAATGGAGAAAAAACATCAATGGAGAAAATAATTTAGATATTCTAAAATTAAAACTAAGGACTTTCTCACCGAGCAGAAGATTTCTAAATCTACTTTTGTTTCTGTATGAAAGAGGAGATAGCTTTAAACAGAAGACTGAGTCATAGGTTCACACAGCTCTAGGCCTAGGCTTTATCCTTTTAGATATCTGGGCTGCAGTACTCTATATGTTTCATAACATTTTTTTCCTCCTTATCTTAAGTAGCTTAGTTGTGGAAATATAGAAGTATCAATTGCAGACACTACAGTTTTGAATCCAAAAGTGATGCGTAAGTGCTGAACCCTAACTGGAGCTGAGACCAATCACTCAGAATCTTTGAGATCCAAAGGGTCCTCTTTGAGATCATCTAGTCCAAGCCCTCTGCTCAAGCACAGTCAGCTACATCAAGGTGCAAGAGGACCATATTCAGTCAAGTTCTGAGCATCTCGATGGATATTTAGACTTCTCATATCACTCCAGTCCTGAACTCAAAAATTCAACAGTGAGCTTTAGCAACCTGTTACCATTTGGTTATATTATCAGGAATAACCACTAAAAAAATCATCCAACACACCCAAATGCACAAATTGTGAACAAATTTACCTTACTCACTCTACAGTGCTCTGTTACTGCCTTAGTAAGCTAAAACATAAAAGCACTGAGCTAATGCATTATTAGTATGTTCATCCATACATAGTATGCTTCCACAAACCTATTCGTAGGGCTTTGCCTTCTTGGAATATCTGTATTTGTTTATTTTTAATTTTTAACTATTTACATTTTAGATATACTGGAATGGCAAACTGTAATTAGGCAACCTATTAATGAGCTGAGTAACTGGGGGTCTGGTTTTTAAATTGTAAGGCCTGAATGCTTCACACTTAACTCTGCAATATTGTCACTGACCCACTGCCCAACACAGGCCATTTAGTTCCTCTGCATCATCTATTATTTATTCCAAAGATGGCACACAATGCTTCCCCATCTTTGTAAAACATTTAGGGAGATACAAAGAAGTCTATTATGTGTGTAGAGTATTACCAAAACTGATGAAACTGGTATAATAACATATTCTTTCTGCAACAAGAATGCCTTGGAACTAATGAATTATATAATCTGAATTCAAACATCTTGCCTACCTTGTCTGGTATACTCATCTGCTTCTCTGTGGACCAAATCTTTTACCCGGTTTCCATACAGCAACCTAGAGGAATCATGATCAAAAGCTTTCAAGGTTTCACTGGAGCTGTAAGACTTCTGAGTAGGCACTCTGCACTCCTCATTTTCTGCAGAAGAATTTGTATAGCGGCGTTCCTTGTCCCGTCTGCTCTTTGTCAGGGAGCAATAAGGCCTACGTTCCTTCACATCCATACTTCATTCCCTCTCTGCGCACATCAGTCCAGCTTATTTGGAAGTCTTCTCTACATGCAGCTTACATTCACCTATAATAAAATTAGAAAGACAACCACTGATGTGTTACAATGATCTTTATTTGCTGTAATTGCTCCCTGTTTGGAACAGAAAGAAAGATAGATCTGCTCAGCAATGGGTGAGAAGCACTCCTGTGCACATCTGCAAGACTTCCCAGAGTTCCATGCACAAGTTACACTGATCTAACACATTAGCAAAAAAATTCTTGTGAAAAAAATCAACACAATACTACTCATTTTTATACAACAGATTAGAAGATCAAAAGCAGAGTGATTGGAGCAGAGAGCAGACTGGAAAAATAGTAGTTTTTCAGCCTTAGGAATATAGTTGCCTAAGGTCTATCTGTATGTAAGCTGCTTTTTTCTTTTTCTGAGATGCCTGCATGCTTTAATGGCAAATCTGGCTTTCTTCTGCTTGTTGGAAACTTGTGGTTTTTAAGGGGTTTTATACTTTTTTTATTGTTTTAGACTTCTATAAATTTTTATTGTAATTTCTATTCTAAGAAAATTATTCTAATCACAGAACATGTACACAATTTCACAACAAGCTACAAAAACAGCACAAGTGATGTGCAGGAAGGTTTATCGAAGTCAGTATATTCTATGGAAGCTGTGCTAGAAGGCAAGAAAATACTTGATTTGTAAATGACAGTAAGAAATAGCTTCCCCCCCGCCTCAAGTTTTTAAGGAATATTACAGTAAGAATTGTATTTCTATTACTCTTTATTTTTCCTTAATATTTCATTCCAATTCCAAAACAAGACTTCTCAGTTTTCGAAACAAGACAGTTTTATTTCTTGGGTCCTGCATCCTCAACCAAAACATCTATATTTCTGACAAAAAGAAAGTCTGGATATTTTGCTTTTGTTTTTTAAAGAGAAGAGCTACAATAAAATAAAGAACATAATTTGTATCTTTAAACAGCTAACAAAGCTTTTAAATGAAGAACAGTTCAGATGGTTTTAATATTTTTCAACTGCACCTGTTAACTGAGGCCTTTATATTTCTTGTTTAACACCATATATACTTGGGTTACTTCCCTCTGTCTCAGTGACAACTTCCTCCTCAGTGCTCCCCTCAATTTGGAGCACTTAACTATAAAAAAAACAAAACTAAGAAAAACTAAACACCAGATTATTTTGCTGAGTACTATCGGTCAAGCCCTTTGTGATGTAAAATGACAGTTCACAACACATACCACAAAGCAACAGCAAACTCAATTTGCACTCTTTTCAGCAACAAGGTTGCTTTATAATTCTTCATTTATTTAAACATTTACTATCAAACTAATTAGTTGTCACTCCTTAAAAGATTTTTAGAGAGTACTTAATTTACTACAGAGCCATAATTCAAGTTGGTGAATGAGAGCCAGTCCTTTATCATTCTGTTTTGAAATTTTCCAAAAAGGTTTTTGTATTTCTCGGCCTATATGAAGGTCAGTTTAGACTTGAAGATAAAGCTCCAAAGCCTTCCATTTAAGCAAACACTCTTCTACTTTTATATACAAAAAAAAAAATATGTTAGAACAGTTTATTAAATTTATGACTGTTTAGAGGTTTGAAT
>WEIT01008690.1:0-12569 GCA_013389985.1 Dryoscopus gambensis | reverse complement strand
ATAAGTCAAAACAGTACTCAATATCTTAAAATTGCACAAAATTTCTTTTAAAATCATATGGGATCCTTAAATTCTCAAAATAAGGGTAGGAACTTTGCAGTGACAGGATTTCGAATTTTTCTTCCTTGAGACTTGGAGCATTCACTTTAGTAGGATAACCAGACAAATAAGACTTTCATAAAATAGTGACTGTATATACTATATATAGATAGGGTTCCGAGCAAAGAGAAATCTGTTTCATTTCTGGGCAGATCTTGAGAAAGTTTACATTAATCTGAAAAAATAATTTATAAAGGGTATGAGAAAGCATATGAGAAAAATAATTCCAAAAAGAAGGTGTGAAATATCATGAAATTTTGTGTTTATATAAAACCACATTGCAAAAATGAAATCCTTTTTCAGAAATGGATATTAACTAGCCTGTTTCTATCAGATACAAATTCTTGATGGAAGAATTGAAGCCATCAGGCTTCTGTTGTTGAAGACTGAGTTGCCAATAGTTGATAGTTCTGATTTTCACTTAAACAGGTACCAAAAAAATCCATTAAGAGAGAAATTTTGTGGTGAGCCTATTAGGACATAGGATGAAGAGATGATCATGCCTCAGTTGATACTTTGACCTTGCACATAGTCTTTGGCAGAAGTAGTTTGAGAACTGCAAGTTCTACTGCTAGTAGTTTGGAATGTAATCTGGCTGTTCTAGTTAAGCCCTATGCCCTCGCTTGTCCTGGTCTCGAACTCATCTGGAGCTGTCTTTTCATTTTTCTGCAGTATGAGTAGCTAGTCTTATGAATAGATAGAAGGTGAGAAAAAGTGACAAGAGAGAGATGAGAAAGGTGTAGAGGAATGCAAAATGGCAAAAATACAGACTACACTGTGACCAGGCTGGAATACTGCCTTGTCTAATTTTGACAACCATATGTCCTTGCGTGTGCTGTTTTCGTCATGCTGGTGTTAGAGGGATGTTTGAAACTATGCTGTCAGGGTAACATAGAGGCTGTCAGCCGCTCACTGGGGAATTCCTTTGATTTCTCTCTACCCTCTCCGTCCTAGAGGTCTGCCTTTCATAAAAACCCCAGACAGAAGAATAGCATGTCTCCTCAGTCTTTAGTATTATCTGATGAGGGCTCATTTCTCTTTTATACCAACCATTGTATTAGCAAATCTTGTTTGGGCAAACTGTGTCTCTTTGCCTTCTTTTCATGATTCTGCTACACACATTCACAGGTGCAGAGCATTGGAACCCCTCAACTCCACTTTCCAAATGCTGCACTTACTCTTGGAGGGAGTCTTCTTGAACTAGTAATTTCATCTAGACTCAAGGGGAAGAAAAGCAATTTGGAAATCTCTTCTGGAAACAACAAAGTTGCATAATGATAATTCTGAGACGTCTGGGAAAAGAAAGTAGTCAAGCAATAATTTATCACAAATTCAGAATGGCACTGGCATGTAAACAAAAAGCTAGACTGCCTTAAATACATTAACTTCGGTAGAAGTTACATCAGACTTATATAAAGTTGAAAAATATTTTTCAGATTTATATTTTTCTATAATTATCTGTGTAATTTTCCCTGTCTTTTTTGTCCATTTGCTTATTCCTTATATCCTACCCATAGGTTAGAGCTCAATTCCCTTAGTGGTTACCAACTTCTCTGGTTATTTCACTGTCACAGGATTTATGAATAAGCACAGTTTTCTTCTTAAAGAGATAGCTTTATAATCTTTATTTCATTACTCTCTAGCAAACTCATGAAGATCTGATTTTGAGTTTTTAATGAGTATGTTTAGACCCCATCAGCTGGGAATAGAAATGTAAAAGTTACGGTTGAGAAGAGAAAAGATGGGGCTTTTATTCTTTATAAATCAGATCTCAATGTATTTTGAATGAATCCTTTGCACAGTTAACAGTTACATATATTTCATTTGCCTAATTCATGATTGTATGCACAGGCATCTGCTATTCTGTTCACCAATCCAGTGTTGCTGTTTGAAAAAAGAGTGGCCTCAAGGGGAAGTTCAAGTGAAATAATCTTTTGGCTTCACCAAGACAGGAAAGTAAATAATAAAGTTATATTTATGCCAAGGCAAAAAAATTTTTTTTTTGTTCAAGCTGCCAGTTGGGACTAAAATATCCATACTAACCTCAGGAAGAATACAACTGAAATTTTTTATGTACTTTTGTATTCTCATTACAGTGTACTTCTGCACAGAAATGTGCAGCTATATTCTAAATTATGGAGAATTATGCTTGTTAACGCTGAGGTGTAACTAAGGTGTAGTTGTGAAACAATTGTGTGCAAGTGTAACTTGGTACCTGTGTGAGTCTCTGCTGAAGGCAGTGGGAGGCTGTGAAAGCTCTGTGTATACCAATTTATCTAAGGCATGGGAACTAAAACCTGGGTATTGCTCTAGATTTGAGCAAACACATCTGAATAATACAACGATCTTGTATCAAAGGAAATCTTACTGTGCTCCTTATGTGCTGCTTGCAGTTCAGATCAAAAGTTGAAAAGCCAAAATATTTTGCACTGAGTCTCCAATAGAGATCAAAGAGAAAGTTCAGAAAATAACCCAAATAGCTTTTGCATGAGACTCCTCTTTTGCACAGACACTCTGCACTTTAGAGGGGAAGGGTAGGGGAAGCTTATTCTCTCTTCAAAATCTTTTCAAGTTCCCATTTTATGATTTACAACCTACTGTATGTGATAATGGAATAGGTTACTGCTGTCACTTCTGGGGAGGGAAACACAGAAACAGTGGATATTTTTTCTATGAGCAGGGCCACAAACATAAGATTTTCTTTTTTCCCCCGTTCCCCCCTGTCTACCTGACCAGTCAGGCTGTGCATTAGGATCTACAATATGACTTCTAACACAACACAGCTTATGAAGGCAGACACTAGTGATGTACATTAAAGAGAAGCAGAAAGATTTCTCTGAGTTTCTTACTCTGTTTTGATTCCTACTGTTACTTTTACCATTTACTATTCAAGTTAAGTAAATGAAAGAGGCTTTATTGTTGATTGTAAACTCTTCCACGTGTCCAGGAGCCTTTTACTCTTGCTGAGCTTGTAAGTATGCATGACTAGGGCAAGGTTTGTTCACAGTGTTGGGAAGAAATTTCTTTTAAGAAATCCATTGACACTCCTAACATGGCAGTAATGAATTGTTCTGTGCATTTGAAAGCATGTATGAATGTAATTCATGTAATTCATGTAATCTTGCTATTGCAAATGTAGAAAACTCAGAAACCGTATATCATAATAATCACATTTTCTTCAAAGCCACATTCCCAGCTTCCTAAAGGTCCACATCTGAATGGCTGTTTCTCATAAAGAGTATTGTTATTTGCACAGCACATTTCAAATAGAAGAAATAGGAAAGGAATCAATTTTTTGCTATGGCTTTCAAAAGAAATGAGCTGCTGAGTTGGCCAAACAGCTGATCAAATCTTAACTTAGGAGTTCTGAAGACTTCAGACATAAGCTATAATTATAGTATCTGTGGTGGTCTAGATTTTGTTACAGACCTTGAAAAAAATAATGAATTACAACAAAGTCAAAAGAGATCAGAGATGAAAGGCTTTTTATTCTCTCTGGCACTGCAGTTGGCTTAACTCTCTAAGTGGGTAAAATCAGTGCCTTGTGAGGTATTATGGGACAAATCTTGAATGATTAGTGATACATATATGTACCTCTGCAATGTAATTGTGTGTGTATGTGAGTGCATGTGCATCAAACAGCAGTAGATGGCTTAACCCTGATAATCTCCATAGTAAATGTGTACTTCCTCCCTTCTCTGTATGTGCAAAAATACCCAACAATGTTGTTCTCTGGCTATAAGTTTCATTATGTCTATCTTGTTTTGGCTGCATTTAACAGAAGTAATTTGTAGCTCAACACAATCAGTTTGGAAAGATTGAATTTCTCGGCCGTGCCAACAGACTGGGATAGTTACCTTTAACTTGCACAAGTTTCAGGTGTATAACTACTCCAACAAAGCAGGCTGTTTGTGTAAGGAGATACAGTCAAACGGAGGGCAGAAGGAGCAAAAGCCCAATTGAGAAGCTCTTGTTATTGAAGTTAAAAAAAATCACTGAATGCTCACTGAACCATAGTGAGTGAAAACACAGTTCATTCTTAAACCTCTAATTTTTTTCAAATACCAATTTATTATGCTTTGTAGCAATAATCCTTTGTTTACAAACAGACGATTCAGAACCCTTCGTAGTTATAACATTCCTGTTTTACATCATAAGTTTTAAATTTTAACTCACATAGGAAATCCAGGTCCTACTTGTGAATTGGATGTATGAATATATCTGCCATAGCTGCGCCCCTGCTGCCACTGTCAGCTGGGAGAGGACTCCTTGTTCCAGAGGGCTTCTGGAACCCAAAGGTGGCCCCTGCCCAGTGCAGTGGGACCAGCTCACTGCCTTTTGCTCCCATCCTGCACTGTGATGTGTTTTATTTTTCTTGAATTCAAATGTATTGAGCTTTTGGGTTCAATTCCTATTAAGACTGGTTCTGTAAGTTATTGAATTGGGCTGACCAATTAAAACATCTATTTTTGAATGAAGCAGGGTTTTAGTCTCTTGGAATTGCTCAACTTCTTTTTTAACAAGAAATTTAGTAACTTTGACAATATCTGGGGGTATTGATTGTTATTTCTTTCACTTTTACTTCACATATTGTCCTTTGCTGTCCACACATGCACAGTTTTATTCAGATACAAAATGGAGAAAAGAAGCAAGGACAAAGTGAGGGTGGGGGGAGCAGCAAGTAAGAAAATTGCTGAGAAAGGAAAGAAAAACTGACACACACATACACCAACCAGAACAATTTCTGTTTTCACAAAGGAACTTGTAGTTCTCCAAAGAGTTAGCAGGAATAACACAAATCTGGTACATTCCTCCAGGTTCCAGTAACCTGTGCTTCTCATCACAGGACAGTCTAATTTTTAGGTATGTTGATTTTAAAGTAATATCTATTTTCTTACATTTATTATGTGTTCATTTCACAATTCCAGAGGTAAACAGATATTGTAATATCCCCAAAAGGACCTGCAGTACCTGAAAGGCAGTACCTGAATGAAAATTTTAAAATATTGTATAAATGCTGCAAGGATACAACGAAATGCTCAGCTTCTCTTAACCCTACAGGAAGATGAGCTATAACACCTCCTCAGCCAATCAGCAGTACTAAAGCCTCAGACCAGGAAACTCTTTAAAGTACAGTATCTGAGAACATTGCAACAGGACTTTCCCATTGCTGTCCTTTCTTTTTCTCTTCTTTATGTTTATAGAGTTGCAAGCCACGTGTGAAGTTGCTCATGGAGAAATTTGAGGGAGGTAACAGAGACACAGAGGATACTTCAAACAGTCGGCCCATCAAAATCCCAAGACAAGATGCCCCTACAGGAATACAGACAAGGAAAGCAGCTCTTGAGAAATTTGCAAGTAAAGGATACGCAGCATGTTCTTCAGGACCCAGTTCCCTTCACAAATCTGTTCAGCCTAAGCCTCCTCTGGGAGTCAAGCCTTCAAGTGATGAAAAAACACAGAAAGATCCAAACCCACCACATTTGAACCCAGTGGCACAAAGGTTTGGTGTTCAGCTTCAGCCCACTAACAGAGGAAATGATGAAAAAACTGGATGCACTAAATTGTCTATCAAAACCAGTAACCCATCAAAAGAAGACCCAAAGCCTTTGAACCCAAAACCTGCATGGAACAAGTCCCTTGCTCCTCCTGATAAAGAAAAAAATCCTCTGGGACCAAAACCAAATTTAAATTTTGCACCACAGGAGAGTGAGGCAAAACCGGAATTTTCAAAAGTAGCCGCAGTTAAGGAAAAGTTAAGGTCTGCAACACAAGAAAATGAGCCCAAGCCTCCTGTTTCTAAACCACCACTTGCACAGAAGCCTTCTCTAAACAATGGGGTATCTCAGAATGAAGACACTTCTAATAAAAGTGGTTTTCTGCAAAGACTGTCAGGACCTAGAACAAATGTACACGCACTGCAAGAAGCAAAGGAAATGGGTGAAAATAGTAACTCTGCCGCAGAAGCTGCAGGCAGTCATTTTCCTAAAATAGCTCTGAAGCCTACTGGCCACAGGTCCAGCTTATCAAAAGGAACCCCCAAAACCATGGAGGAAAACACTGAAGAAAAGGGAATGAGTGCCGCCAAGAACATCTTCCTTAACAAAATCATCCAGGAAGAATCAGGTTCTTCTCATAAATTCCGTAAGATGAATACAGCACTTGCCGCAGGAAGACCATCAGGTGAACCACAAGAGAAAGAGGATGAGGACAGGAGTTCTAGAATGCCCAGGAGGAAAACCTTGCCCTCAGTGTTCACGCTGGGCCAGCCCCCACAGAAGCCCAGCAGACCCCCCATTGTGCACCTGGGAAAGTTCCAGAAGAGCTGCCAAAAAAAGAGTAAGTCCGCTCTGTTCTTGCTTCCTTGAGTATTAGCTTTTTGATGCATTTAGTACCAGGTCAGTTTCAGATGGAATCTCCTCTTCTGTTCAGGCATAACATGACATGCATCAGAAAACCCCTTAAAGCTTTAACTTAGGCTTGTGTCTCTTCCGTATGGGACAGAAATTAAAATTATATTCTCTATTCCTCAGCGATAAAGTGCAGGATGAATGTTGACAGTACGGGGTGCAGCTGTTCCTCAAAACTACTCAGATGCAGCTATAACTTGTGTCAGGGAGTATTTTCTCACCAGTCATTTAAGTCCTGATTAAATTAAACAGATCAAACTTAGATTATTCTATTTTCAGTGTAGTTAGTGAGAAAAGGCGATGCCTAATGGTGTGATTCAGAGCTCTACAGTAACTGACAATGGATGCTTTAACTCCATGATGTGCATGTGGGGTACACCAGGTACATTCATGTGATTTAGTTGATACATAATTTGTTCTTGTACCTTCTGCATCTAGAATACAGCATGGCTTGTGTTTCAACACTCCTGAAAACAAATAATGCTGGTCTTCCTGAGGCCAGAGATGTTCAGAGGGCCTATGGCATGATGAAAAAGCTCAGAGCTGATTTCTCTCAAGACGAAAAGCCTCACTAAAAACACAGAGTCCGCATGCAACTATATGTTGTGTTACTATTAATTCCACTCAGCTATTAGGAGTGTATCAGTAATAGAAAATGTACTTTCTTTTCAGCTGCTGTATTCTGGTTTTCCTCTGTTACCCTACGGTTAAGGAAATGTTCTCACAAATCCAAGATCAGGCCAAGATCCTCAAATGGTGCAAATTTGTTTATCTCTTTAAAACAAATATACCCATATACAATCTCAATATAGAAAAGCAGCCTTTTCAGTCAACTACACCAGTAAATGTTTTGGTTAAATAAGAAGAGTAAGAGCTCTGCTGGTTAAAACTTTGAGAAGTCCTGACAAAGGCTGGAAACACAGAAAATGATAGGTTTTTTAAAATACATTTTTTAATTAACTTGAAGTAATTAATCGAGGAATTTTTATTTGTTGTTCTGCTCGTTGTGTTTTTCAGATTTTTTTTCTGATTCCCGTTCAGTTATAGACACAAAGCGGTTTTTTCACCCTCTTTTTAAAACTGAGCATAAGAAGTATTTATCCTGTGCATTTTAAATTAACACTCTGAGCAGGGCTGTAAGAATAGTATCAGAACTTTTGCTAGAAGCAAGGTGTCCAGCTGTTACTAACCAGAGGTAAGAACAGCCACCACCCTGATGAGTCATGGGAACATGAGCTAAGGATGGAGATGCCCAGCATGGTGGCACAGATGGTTTTCCAAGTATGTTGCAAAACTCACACACAACTAAGTAGAAGTGAAGGATCAGACACAGTCTTCTCTATCTCACAGTCATAGGGGCAGGTCAAGACTGAAAGATTTAGAAACCACATCCATGAGAAGCTGTTCATAATGTCCCTATGAACTTCAGCCTTCCCCCCAGAGCTGGCATGTAGACCTTGATGTTTTGTTTGGCTTTAATTGATGCAGCCCATTTCTTTGTGGCCAGAAGTCTACACAGAACAGTTCTGGTGGACAGACCAGAAGGTACTCTAGAGTGAATCATGAACAAACTCCTTTTCAGCTCAACAGTTATGCATTGCTGATATGTTTCCTGGAACATAAATAAAAAAATCTACCTGCTTTGGAAGGGCGGTTAAACTGAACTCTTATTTTTTTCTTAACTGTCATTTCAAGAATCAAAGTCATGTCAGGAAGACACCACCCTCACAGCACAGATTCTTCCTGCTCCTTACTGTGTCCTGGTGAACAGAAGCTTGCCATAGTTGCTTAATTTGCTGCTGTGATTCAGGTGCTGAATATAAAGAGCAAGCAAATGAAAATAGTTTCTCCATGCAACAAAGCTTTCTGAGATCTAACCTTTGGTCTGAAATAGGGCAAAAGTTAGGCTTTGCATTGTCCCTTGAGAAGAGAAAACCTCCACACATAGTGGTTTTTACATTTGTGTTAGGAGCACATGCCTGCACTATAGAAAACCTTGTATTGCCTGATTTAAAACAGGATTTTGACTTCTGCTTTCTCAGAGGCATCAATTCACCTCTTTTTCTTTGGTTGTTATCCTTGCCCATGAAACCTGTTTTACTGGTTTTTGAAAATACGTATTCATTGGGCATGAAATGACATTAAATGTTAGAGGCTGAAGGACTTAGCTTTGACACAGCGATCTTAGTTATGTGTGGGAGAAGGATTTGAATCATCCACCATGCCTGCATGAATACTAAGGGATGTTAGTTTGGTGTTGGCCTTGCTGTGGATTAGAAATTTTCACCTAGTCCTGAAAGACTTTTCATGATAAAATTTCTGTAGATACAAATGTCTTTTTTAGGAAAGTGCTATTGAAGTGCTACTATTTTCCAGTGAAGGCCGGTTTTAAGAAATTCCTGTCTGGGCCTGTGAATTCATGGCAGAATTGTAAATTCCTGTGTTATGCCCCATTACAGCAATTTTCCCTGAGGGATCATATTTACATCAGCTAG
The DNA here is from genome assembly GCA_013389985.1 of Dryoscopus gambensis. Lineage (NCBI taxonomy): Eukaryota > Metazoa > Chordata > Aves > Passeriformes > Malaconotidae > Dryoscopus > Dryoscopus gambensis. Next base: position 3,565 of record WEIT01008690.1, on the reverse strand, counting down.
GAATCAATGAGATGCACGTGCTTTCAGTGTTCAGAAAATAATACCAACTATATTGTTTTATAATAAACACCAAAGGTGTTAGAAAAAAAGAAGAGGAACAAAGTCATTTTGCTGACAGCTTTCCATGTGAGGCCACAACTGTAGCGTTGCTTCCCAAGGGGTACTGCACTCAGCGCAGGGGGATCATACAGGTACGGGTGGCCACACACAAAGTGAAAGGCTGAGACGCCCAGTGCTCTCCACACCTCTGCACAACTCATGAACAATTAACACCAGGGCTTCAGTTTTTCAGTGAACAAGAAGTGGGCACATGCTGTCAGTCTGCCTCAGTCAGGGAGAAAATTCTTCAGAATTTTTAAGAGCCTCCGCAACCAAGAATATTAAGGCTATGGAGGAAAACCCTGCCACTCTGGAGTTTTTGAAGCATTACCTTCAAAGGTCAAGGATTTGCCACATAATTCTCCTAAAATATGTGGGTAAAACTGTAAATTAAACTTCTAGTATGGTTTACAACATTGAAAAAGATAAATCACTGCAATTTAAAAATTAATTCCACCATCCTGAGAGAAATATGAATGAGACAGTCATTTATCTGTCTCAGTTACTTAGTTAGTTATCTGCCTAAGAAAACAGATAAACCAACATTGAGTGTTTCCTTGCGGGAATTGCTCTGAGTGCAATGTGCTGCTCTTGTGCACAAGGAAGCAAAAGTACACAAAACCCATTGCAAATTAATATTTAAACTCATTGTACTCAATTATTTCCTTAGCTAGAAGAGTCTGCAACATTTTCCAAATGTCATAGAGTATGTTTTTATTTTTAAAGGAATAAATTGTATCTAGTTAACATCAGAAGACAGCTCTCCATTGTGAATTGTCAAAGCTTCTGCAACTGGCAGCACATCTTCCCCTAAATATCTCAATTTTTGTTTGTTAGGGCTTATATGCCACACTTGTTCCCTTCAAGTTTATCTGATTCTAGTAAATTAACAGAAAGATGTGGGTTGTTTGTATCACAGGATGGAGGCACAGAAATCTATTTTTCTCATGTATACACTTGTTACAGTCTACACATGAATTCTAGAGTTGTTCCTGCAGCTGAATACTCTTAAGTCCCATTGAGTCAGCTATAACCATTCCTGAGTGGAGGCTTCAGAATCTTAGATGCAGAATTTAGGACTCAAGAGAAACCATGAGAGTGAACCTGTTAATTTGGGTAAGAGGTTTGACATGTAGTTTGAACAGCTTTGAGGCCCCTTCCTTTTTGAATCAAAGTATATAACATATTCACACAATCTGTCTGGGCGTCTGCAAAGGACTGAATGAAGCACGTGACCTGTTATGCTCTACTTGAAACCATTGCCCACCTTCAAACAGGGCCAGTGTTGGATGGATTTAACACAGTGCCTTGAGGATTACACTACATACAAGAGCAGCCTTTGGGAAGAAGTGCTAAGAACAGTAGTTTGAAAGGAAAATTCATAAGGATGAAAAAAAAAGACAGCCATGAGTTTGTCATGGAAGGTGACAGAAAAGAAGCTGCTGGAGAAAAAAAAGTAAAACTGATGGAACTGAGTAATTCTTTCTGCTTAATAATATTTCCTTAATTTATTTGCTGAAATCTTGTTATTTTGTACACCTGTTTTGATTCACAAGAAGAAACATCTACTTATGCACCTTCGTAATATGGTTGCATTAAATGAGTCACAATACAAATGCATCTCTGCTGTACCAAAGCTCCAGGTGTTCTGAAACCTGCCCAGATTCCAGAAAATAATGTGAACACAAAGCATGTCTATAGATTTAATTTGGCGGTTGATAAAAATTATAAGGACAGGCTGAAAGTTTCCCATTCTTTAAGTGGACACATATTTTGCCTAAAGCCTAGTTTACAACTATTTTTAGCAAGGGAGTGTATCCAGCAAATGACATTACTTTATAGACAGCTTTATGGTCAAGTTGGAAAATATCTTCTTTTCCCTGATACACAGAAGTATTGTGGTGATGGAGTTCTGGACATGTTGCTGGTATCATTACTGGAGAATGCATCTTGAACCCTAAATGTCTCTAGCTCAAAAAAAAAAAATGCTTTGTAGTCTGTTTATTTGTAATTACAAGAATGATTAGCATATACTTCCCATATTTGAAGTTTGATATGTACTGAAATTTCTCTCTGAGCTGGAAGTCCATATTTCTCTGTACTCTTTAAATATTTCCTTAGTAGCTCACAGAGGTAAAACCTATGCAGCATGCATAATGTTTGAATTTGAAACAATCTGTGCCCTACTGGTGCAAGTATTTTAATCTTTTAATTTTCTAGACCTAATTCGGTTACAGGGAAAAATGCTCTTAATGAATCTTCATCATTTGTTAGCATTAAATGGGTAACACAGCACAAATTAATATAGTTCGTTATAGAAAATATATTTAAAAATCATAGTTCATTATTCATATATAGAAACCTTTCAGTCATTCTTGAAAGTTTTGATCTTAAATGTTACAATAAATATTGAGTATTAATAGAGACAAAAGAAACCCCAAGCATTTCGTAATAAAGCTGTTAGGAAGATTTAGAAATTGTGTCTAACAGTTATTTTTCTCCTAAAAGGTTCATTTTAATAAAGAACATTCCTGAGGTCATTGGTTTCCTCTTGAAATTGAACCCTCCTTAGATATGTGCATTTGGAACAATGATGTTCCTTGTCTGCCTATTCTGAAGAGAAAATCTGCAGACTTCCACTGTCCAAATGCAAGACTTTGTTGCATGGGAATTTTTTACGAGAATGATTTTTTATATACCGTGATATCTATGATGTAATTATTTTTCACATTCTAAGAAAGTTTTTCCAGTACATTTTCTTTTACTTGCCTTTGCATCATTGTACACATTTTCTTTTGCCTTCTCTTTCAAATATAAATGTATTACAAAACATTAGTTTTAAATTATTGCTATCTTAAATGTACTCTATCTCTGAATGCTTTCAATTTTTGTTCTTTTTTCTTGCATATGAAATAATACCATGCAACATAAAAATAATTGACTCAGGTTTATAAACAGTTTTTATTAAAACTAGAAGTAGTCTTTAAGGCTTTTTAGCAGATAAATGAATAGTTTCAACTGCAGTTCAATTGGGAATTAATTTTATGTTCCCCTTTAGATAAGGATAGGCTTCTGTCTATGATAACACATCTGCAGTTGGAAATCACTTTCCTTATGCCAGTCAGCACTGCTCGGGTGAAGAATTAGTAATATCTAACCTCATACTTAGTCACCACAAGGCTCAGTCCTGTAAACTTTTACATACTGAACTATTTTGGGTTAAACAGTGAGCTTTCTTTTGGGAGTAAGACCATGTGCATGATTAATATTTTTCAGCCATCAACCTTAAATGTAGATGCTCCCTTTCATGTGCTGCATTTTCTTCATCTGCTTGTCTCTACATATATGGAATGGGAAAAATCCCCTACCAGGTATGAAGTCTAGGACTTAATATGTCAATTCTATGACATTTTTGAGAATATCAGGGATAGAATAGGTTTTAAATATTATGTGAAACATCCTTAAG
>WEIT01008686.1:5800-16768 GCA_013389985.1 Dryoscopus gambensis | reverse complement strand
GCCTGGCCCTCACCCACCAGGCTTCCTCTCTGTGTTGCCTTCCTGAGTACTCCCTGTACACAATCACAGTGCCCTTCTGTCACCTCCTGGCATCCCCAGTCGAGTGACAAAGTCCTTAAGGCTCATTTTTTAAGGCAAAGGCAGAAAACCTTTCCAGCCACCATCAGCCTGGCCTGGTCAGAATTTCTTCCTGTCCCTATGGCTANGGATTGTTTTCATTCTCATTCCTTAGGCCGGTCTAACCAAACTTCCAGCTGTAAACCAAATGTCTGCATTTTCCCCATAATGACATTCAACAAACACCTTTTTTTTTACACTCTTCTGATTTAAGTAGTCTTCCATTTGCTAATTATAATTAATGAAGTGCTTCGGAAACTACTGTGATGGAACATGCACACATTAGGATTAGTTTGCTACAGCAGTTGCACCATCTTCAATTTTTCTATCTTATTTTCTTTACCTTTCATATACAATAAAATACCAGAAGTCCTTCCTCAAGTAAACACCAGAATATTAAGTTTCTCTAATATTCTGCAATACAGAAATGTGCTGCATTGAAAAATAGCTGCATTAATTCTAAATGTTTATATTGAATTTTCTATATTGAATTATTAAAATGATATATTAATTATTTATGTGCAGCATTGATGTACTTCCTAGTAAGCAAATGTATGAAATAGAGCTGTCAAATATAAAATAAGGGGAAAAATGTTAATATTTGCAACTCCCTCCTCGTTTCAGACTGAAAAGTTTGTTGTTACATTATCCATCACGGGTTGCCATAAAGTGTTTTCCACTGAGATATACAGTTATAGGGACATCCAGATGATTACTGCCTTTTCACATTCACACTATTGGGGATGAAAGAAATGCATCCACTCTAGATTCAAAAGAAATAACTGATAATTTTGGTTCTGATAGGCAAGTGGCGGAATATCTTAGAGGTTTATGGATTAATTTAGATGTAAAAGGTCCTGAAGAAAAAGAGGGAAGGAATGCAGAATCATCATTCTTTAGAGAAAGATTCATTTGACTGGGTTTTATGCTGGTTTCCTACAGAACAGAGCTACAGTGTTCTGAATATGAGGTTATTTTCTGATCTCTGGACCATGTCAAATATTTCAATATTTGTGGGGTTTTTTGAATAATTGGAGAAAGCTAAAATTATGACAGTTAGAAGAATGATGTGTCTGAAATATTTCATTTAAAAAATCAGTAAAGAATTTAAACCATAATGTATCCTAATGTATAAGATTGATGGAAAAAATAATGATCTCTTTATACAACCAAAGATGAAGAAACTTATTTATGAAATTAATATTTTGCATTTCTGTATCATGTGACATAAGTGTGATTTCAAAATAACTAAACTAAAAGCACAACCTAAGCTTCACTTACGGAATATATTTCCAGTTTGTCTATAAGTTTTAGATATAACTGTTGTACCTTTCATCTAAGCATTTAAAGGGAAAACCGCTGACAGCTCACCATGTTTATAAATTAATCTCCACAGCTATTGAAGGCAGTGGAATCATGGATTCCACTTTATATGGACCATGGGTAATACTGCATTTTATCAACAATAAGAATCATATATCTGAGAAGTGCAAGTTCAGTAAAGTTACAGAAAAAAAAGTGCCTCATTATGCCTATAAAGCATTTAAAAACTTATCAACTCCCCTGAAGTCTCCAAAACTGCAATTATTTCCAGAAATGGGACATATTAAGACTAGTCAATACAATCAGCAACTCTCTTAGCTCAGAGGTCAGCCCTAAAGAGAATTCTATATTTATTAGAGTGATGTGCAATATATTTATATGATAAAGAACTATTTGTTGCTCCCAGAAGATTATTAAGATATCAATTATTTAAAGCATGTTAATTTTTCTCTTTCATCTGGATGAGTATCTATGCTCTGCTGCAGTTTTTAATATAAGATTGAATCACTTTTCCAGTTCAGTTTCTAATTTAAACAGGTTTCCCATGCACTGTGTGACTGATTAGATGTTCCATCTATTATTTGAGGTTGCTGTAGCTTTATTATGATTCCTAGGTAGGTCGTTCACCTACCTAACCTGTTCACTAACCTATTGTGAAGTAATCTATTATTATGAAAATTGATTAGAATTGAACTTCGTTGTTCTTTCTATTACATGAGCAAAGTGTGGTGGAATAGGGAAAACTCATTTTTTGGAGTCAGTAAAACTTATAACAGAGTCACCAGTCATGAACATCAATTGTAGAACATGCCTGTAGCACTGAGCCAGTCCTGATTTTCCAAAAAGCTTTGCAAAGCAACATTATAATTTCTATACAGCTTTCACAGGGAAGAGTTACTGGATTTAACCCCGGAACTCTTTGTCAGGCACAGGACAATAAAGAGCCTTAACCTACAGTATTTTGTGGTTCAAACCTTCAGCTCTGCAGCAGGAAAGGGGAAAGCAGGAATCTTAAACTTGAGATATCCAAGGCAGCTACCACAAGCTCTGAGCAGAAGCCCTCCATCCCACTGTGCCAAAGTGGGTGGGTGTCAGACACTCTTTTTGGGCTTTTAGGCTGTTTAGTTGTGTTTTGTTTGCGAAACATCTTCTAAGACATTGGTATTATCTACATAGGGCGGAGGAAATTAAAGGAATGGTTTTTTCAACCCATTCCCTCACCCTCTGTTGTACTAAAACCTAAAAATTTTGGAGGGAAGAATTATAGCTTAAGTATCTCATAAGTAATACTGGGTAATATATTCTAAGAAGAAATTTAACCTGTGACATAGTTCTCAAAATGTCTTGTGCTGTTATGGCTGAAGAATGCTATAACACTACTGACTAGGTGGGAGCTTCACTCAAGATCAGTATTTCTTTGGGCTACACAAACACCTTCAAAGGTGCATCCTCTATCAAAAAAACTGTTGTGTTGTATGCATATAAAAATATAGGAGCAAAATATCCTTGCAAGTTAAATTCAGAAAACATTTCTGCAGTCTCAGATTTGTGCAGTAATGGCCAGGAGATTTCTTAATCTAGAAGGAAATGTTTAAATTTGGTGCATCATTACTGAATATTTTAGCAAGACAACTAGACCCCTATTTTAGAATGGGAAAGGTCAGTTCCCTGAGGAATTGTCCATTTTGTCATTTCATTCACAATAACTTTGCTTTCAAGTTGAGAAGTATTATCTAAAACTTCAGGCCATAAACGTATCACAGATTGTTAGAAAGAGAAGACAAAGCAGATAATATTAGGAATCTGCTGAGGCACAGTGGTTTCTGGATTCTTTGGATTTTTTTGACAGTACTAGTTCTTACAGTCCTGCAGACTTACCATTTGATCCTGCCTCATCTTTCCTAGTTTTCCTATTAGCAGTTCTTAAATGGATATTATTGTAAGCACATTGAAATCACTTAAAATTCAACAGTCTCCATAAATATTTTGGGGACTACATCCCTGGAAACAGGGCCTTAGGAACAGGAAGGAGAGCTGCTAGACCAAGCCAGCTGTCTGCAGGGTCCATAAAAGGAGTTAAAGGCCATGAGGACAGAAAGCTGAAATATGCAATACAAGTTTTGCTTATTATCCCTGAAGAGCAAATTGAGAATGAAAATTTTCTTCTTTTTTTTTTGCAAAAATATTTTTAAAAAATTATAATATGGAATAATCTAGAAGAGAATTTCTAAAAATCTACATTTAGTTTAGAGGTCAAAATCCCATTAAGGGGAAAATTCAGTAAGTCAATCTGATTCTGATTCTGATTCTGATTCTTCCCCACTCCCCATCAACAAAAAAGAATTGATCATCTCTCTATTCCTGAGAATTTTCATTTCTTGTTTTGTGGCTCTGTGACATGTTCAGTAAATGAATGCTTGAAATTATCACCGTGGAGTTTTTACTGTGGAGAAATAGGCCATTAAGTTTTGAATCAATGTGGATGATTGCAATGTGAAACTAACAATTTTCTTGAAATTAATACTGGAAGTGAAAAGCTATGGCAAAGAAGTAAAATCAAGAGTCATTTTTAGACACACTCCTACTGTTTCCACAGAACTTAGATAATTAACCTATATAAGCATCTTACCACATTCTTTCCACATTTCACTCAGTGCCCATTTCCTAAAACCCACTAAACTCAATGCGAAGATTTTTGGGACTCTCATCCTAATTCAAGTATTTTTCTATAGGATCACTTCACTCAGATTTATAACTCCCAAAATTCCTAAGAAATCACTTGTAAAGAGGATGGTTTTTGATGAGGACTCTGTGTGGTATAGGCTCTGAACAAGACTACCTGTGTCAATCCCCCAGCAGCATGAGCAATACCCACAGAAACTGCTGAAATCTCTTTGTAACTGCTGTAGCTGGAGCCTATTTCCACCGAGGGCAGGAAGAAATAGGGGTTCGGTCACCACAGAAGGCATATGGCTTCTCCAGAAGGAATATATGCAAGTTCTGTAAGGCAACTTATTAAAACAGACAGTTAGAAACTGTATCTATCTTGAAGAGCTTGCAATCTAAGCAGCGAAGATGGTGAATGGGTATATAAATACAGGTACAAAGCAGTCAAATGGCTTTGTCAAGGTTAGTGACAGAGCTGAAATTAGAAATCAAAGTATCTTTAATCCCAACCAAGGGAATTCAGATCAACTAAAGGATGTGTGTGGCATGTGACTTTAATGAAGTTTTAAAATTTATAACAAAGGAGATACTTGTTCATGAAAAATATTTCATGTTGTAGCCAGGCTGCAATCAAATGCAGCTTTTTCATGGAAAGCCTACTTTTTTTTTCCTGCCTCTTGAAAAAGAAATTAAGAAAGAGGCAAAAATAAAATTGAATTTTGATGAACAACTTGAAATTCTTGTCTGCTGTTCCAGCATATTTTGCTGGTGTAGAACAAAGAAAAATAATAATAAAAAAATGTAGCAAATGAAATATCTATAGATCAGGTAATTTGGATTTATTGAACCTTACTCCTTTATAGCAACATAAAAAGACTGGTTTAATAGAGGAGAATGTGAGAACAGAGATTCACAGAGAGTAATAGAATACTTTGATACAGCTTTTTTTCAATGATGTGTCTGGACATGTACTTGCTTTCTCTGACACAGCTCTGCTCATTTTTTCTTAACCTTTACTGTCCCAAAGGCCAGATTAGATCAGAATATATCACATATCTGCAATACATAAAGCAAACCATTCAATTTTTGGAATTACACTTTCCAAATCTTATTATTTCTTATAGATTATTTCTTTAAAAATTACTTTTGGGGGGGGGTTTGTGTCAATTATTTTTTCAGATGCAACAGAGAACTCAGGAAACGAAGCAATAACACATTATAAGCACCCTGATCATGAAGAAATCACAGCTTCCTGCAGCAGGAGACTATGAGACAAAAAGGTCTGCGCTGTTTCAAAGTGCTGTTATTGAGAACAGCAATAAGGCAGAGAGAACCTCATCTCTGAGGTGCTGCCTCAGCAAGTGCAGCACAAGGGGCAGCTGGGGCTGGTGCCAGCAGTTTCTCACACACGTAGTACGAGTGGGAGCAGAATATGTGCACGCGTGAGAATAGGTCAGAAAGACTGCCAAAATTCAGTGCAAGAAGACACACTTGAATGACGCAAGAACGTCTTTTTCTACAATTTGCAGTGCAAAAAACAAAGAAGAGCATATTATTCCTCTGAACAAACTGTGATGTAGTGTGATACAGTTCCAACAACACATGCTAGCACTTAAACACTTTTCAAGTCCTTTGGTTTTTTTAAAACTCATATCATGAGGTTTTTTATATTCTTTGGACAATAAGCCAAATTTACCAATCAAAATTTAGCAATAACAATAGGAAAGGAGAAGAAAACTGCTGTATTTCTGGTGTTAGCAGCTGCACTATTCTGTGAGGATCAGAAGGTTCTCGCCTATTGAGAACACACAGGGAAGGTGCACAATGAGCACCCTGCAGTCCTGAGTAACTCAAAATGAGCTATTTGATATTATGTGCAAAGAAAAAGCAAAAATTCTTGAGGCATAAACACTTTGTTCTGAGGGCAAATGTCTTTTACAGTTCACACAGTGACAATGAAGCTTCCATTTGCTTGAACTACATTTTAATATTATACATCCAGCAAGGATATCTTGAAAAGGTACAGGAGCAGAAAGCTATTCATGTTAACTTGGGATCTCTGCAGTACTTAAGTCTGAGCTAGTCAGCTCCACCTCTCTAGTCAATGGAGAGAAATAAGCACTTTGAATGTCTATTTTGGACAACTATCATAGGAAGGGATGAATCATGCCTTAGAAACATTCATTTTTCTTTGAGCCCTCTAAACTGTAAATCTCTTGAGATAAGGGTCCTTTATATGAGTTTGTGACTCCCAATGACATAGGACATTGACATATGACACCTGGTTTCAGTCCCAAGAAAGAATAGCCTATGAACAAGTATAAAGAAGAGATAAAGGACAATCATTTAGAGTAATTCTGAGCACCACCAGAAGACTGGAAATGGGTGATCGATGCAAATGGCACAAAGATAGAAGGAGAGCTTTGTGGATCATTGACTTTTCTGACCTTGGTCCAGAAACCTATGTACTAAGAACTGATGGAATAAATCAGCGTGGCTAAGTACAGAGTCTTTGTCTCAGGATGAAATATTCCCCCACAAATCTTCATAGCCTTCTGCAAACTTTAAACTTTATATCTCTGAGGTAAATTATTAGCTACCACTGTCAGTGTTTCCCAGCTAATGCAATGGAAATGAGGAACAGCTTTACCAACATCAAATAGTGACTCTACATTAGAAATAAGAAATAGCATGGGAGTCTTCTTAGCAGGTTTGATTCCAGTTCTACTATGATTACTACAGTAATTTTCCAGTTAATTAATCTAATACACTGCAATCCCGAAATTCAAATTGTTCATGCTTTCACAAAACACTTTTCTTTGATGCATTGACCCATTGCATTAAAGTAATAAGCAAATTGTTTAAGAACATGAAGTGAAAATAATTTGAACCATTTTCTTTCTTATTCTTTCAAAAGGACCTTATATACCACGAAATAGCCTGCTCCAGCCTCCAATGAATTTCATAGAAAGGCTCCTATTCATTTTAATGAGGGCTGACTTAGTCCTGTGATTCTACTAATTTAAACCAAATAAAAATGAGTCCCCTGGTTTTTAAAATACATGGCACAATATTGCCAGGTATAAACGTGTGTTTCACAGTATTTTATTCTTCTTTTATTACTGACTTGACATCTTTTCTTATTCCCACCAAATAGCTGGAAGAGAGGAAGAAGAAAAACTATTTCCTCAAGGAAAATATCCTATATTCAGAGTCTTGACCATGTTCCCAAACTTAGGAGGTGGCTGTTTGCCAAGCTAAACTCTCCTCCAGAGCCGGTGAGTTACAGTGTTCTGCAGAGGGCGATGGTCGGCTACTGCTCCCTGCTTCGGCAGCTGGAGCAACAACAAAGGAGCCGCCAGTTCCCAGTCACAGCTCAGCCCTTCCTGGAGGTGGGAGCAAACTGATTGTGCTGCTGCTGTGTGTGCAGTGACAGAGGTAAGAGCAGGAGCATGGTTGACATCACTTGCTGAAAAGGAGAGTGATGCAGAAAACCACTTTTTAGCTAAATCCTCAGCTGATATAAACCAGCCTAGCTCCACTGAAGTCAGCTGATGTCCCATCAGTCGATACGAGCTGCAGAACTGGCCCACTAAGCCTGCACATGGGACAGCCTCACCTTCAGACCCTGCCTGTTTTTAGGTTCACACAAGCACAAGTGGCCTCAGCTCCACTTTGCCCTTGGGCCCAACTGACATCACTGCAAGAATGCAACGTAATTCTTGTTTGCGCCACTGCTTCTACCCAATACTTACTCAGTAACTGAAAGATATTGTGGTTTATATACATCTACTGAGATGTAAATTTACATAGGCATACTTCTGGGAAACAACAATCCATATTTACCAGCACTGAAGGCATGAAAACAGGTACATTGTGCAATTGAAACATCCACTTCAGCTCCTCTTAGCACTTCAACAGGTTATTTGACAAGGAAAGGGGAAGCACTGTCAAGCAAGCACTCCAGAGCTGGCTAAGGGCACGATTGGTACCTTGCCTTGGGTGCACTGCAGACACTGCCCATCATTTTGGAGGGCTTTTCTCTCTGTCATCCCCAGGAAGTATAGAGACAGCGGAGGTCCTGGCAGCAGTGGGTTGTCTCAGCCTCACATTTATTTAATAGATTGGAAATTTAGGGCAATTTTTTATTTCACATCTTTGTTTTTTCTTTATGAATGTCTTGGATCAGTTGCTGAGCTCTGTTTGCTTCTGAGAATTATCACCTCCTTCCTCTGTTTCTGGATTTCAATAAATGCTTTGCTGTTGTTGCAACCATTATTTCGGTAGGCAGCTGTCCAACGTCAGTGCATCTACTTTGAAACTGAGTCCAACAATGCAGAAACATTTGTTTGCATCCATCTCTTCTGGTATCAAACAAAGTTAAGGGAAAGCCTTAGAGTACTGTCAAAAGCCTTGAGTGTGGGATTGCTGAGCCAGTCAGAGGGCCATTAGGCATGTCTTACCAGACAGGTCACCCTGCAGCCTTTTCAGGGAGAATATTTTGACTGTTTATAACTAATGTCGTTATTTGAGATACAAATACAATGGAAAATATGAAAACTGGTGAAAAACAGCACATCTTATGGCTAAAGCAATTTAATTGTCAAAATTTGTGGTCAATGCTCAGTAAATGTGCAAAGAATTAGTACTACTTGCTATTAACATCCCATGTTTTCTTAATAATGCTGTTTTATTTTGATAATCTGTTCCCATAAGGCTGCTCATGTGACTGTGATTCATTATAGGCATAAAAGCATTTGTTTTTATCTGAAGAGTGCAGAAATCAAAACACCGCATGCAAATACAAGATAAAAGTTGAGGACCCCAAGAGAAATAAAAGAGAGAGTTACTGATCTGATGTTAGTAATAACCGAGCAGCACGAGGGGAAAAGTTACACATCACTCGGTGCCTCATCACCACGCTGAGGTCTGAAGCACAAGTCAACACAGTTAAAAAGTTCTTTGGTCATCTTGGCCCATCCTGTTCCTCAAGGTGAGCTGCACAGCAGGCAGAGGGCACAGGCTTCCTATGGCAGAGATTTGTATTAAGCATTTATCATCACCTGTGCAATCTGCCCCTGATCTGCCTCTGCAGAAGAACCTTGGGGCTTTTTGGTATTCTGTGCAAAGCCTTTCAGAATCAAGGTCATGGCACTTGCATGTATTTACGCACACATCCCAGAGGCAGACTGGAATGGGTACATTGCAGCACAGAACTTTGGGTACAGCTGCCACTCGCTGACTTGCCCCTAGATGCAGTTCCCACTTCTACTTATGCCTGCAGGTTTGTATTTTGGACTTTTAGTCTTTGGACCTCAAAGTAGCTATGTCCGACAAGAAATTATGCATTTAAGTTGAAATCTGAGACATAAAGTCTACTTGTAATGACAATATTTAATGCTAAAACAAGTAAAACACTCACTGGTTAAGGAGCTTGTGGAAACTCCATTGCTGACTGTTTCTGAGGGCAGAGAAGGTTAATGTGACATAGATGATCCTGATTAGTCCAAAGACCCAACAGACAAGCTGCCTGTTTCTTCCCACCACTTGTAAGGAAATCTAGGTAAGTAGTGTCCACGAACATTGATGTTGCAGGTGCACATGGGAAAGGAAACGTATCTCTTTGAGGGTGACCAATAATGTAATAGCTTTCGTCTAAGTAGAAATACATTTGTTTGTATCTTCTGTATTAGAATGTGTATTTCCAAGACAATGGAGGCATTCACTCAGCTGCCAATTCAAACAAAAGGCAAGTTTGAAATTAAATGCTGAATGAAGTTTAAAATATTTATCTGCATGAAGTTTGCATTGTAGTTTGCATAACGGTTTGCTGCAGCAAAGCAATTCAACTGCTCCCTCTTCATCAAATGCTCTGCATCACTGAAATTGTGTACTGTGTGACTTACTTTTGTAGAATGGCAACTTCACAAATCTCAATCCTGGACTGTCTAAATGTTTGTTGCAGCAACAACAGAGTCAGGTCACACCTGAAAAATTTGCAGCAGTCTTCCTGGGAGTATCCTGGGATGCTTCAGACCTCTAACTTCGGCATGTTCAAAAGCAAAATATAAGAACTCTAAAGAGTATCCTAGCTTTTCAGGACTTTAAAGGCTATGCATTTTGAATTTCAATCTGGAAAATAGGCTGGAAATTATATTTTCCCAGGTGGTTTGGTTGTTCTAATTTAAAATCTTGTCATAACACCTGCTGCAGCCTCTGCCTACTGTATTCATTAGAAGAATAGTGCTTGTTAAAACAATAAAATTCTAGCTGAAATGTGACTTCAGATCCATGGTTTAGGAAAAGTTCTTCAATACTGCTTCCTGCTTCTGACAAAGCTAAACTGGAAATTCGTATCAGGTAACATGATAATGACCCTGCTGTTACAAAAAGAATCCTCTTGGTTATTAATAATAAAAAAGGTTGGAAAACGATTAATTAATTAAATAATATTAAAAGCATTTTATGAATTAGAGTCAGAAAAAAAAGGGATTGTTTATGATTAATGAGTTCTTTTGAACAATTTCCAAAATCAATAGATAAAGCTTTAAACTCCCTATGTCTAATGCAGAGGACAATGCTCTGGCCAGCAGCATCTACTGCTCTTTTACTGGGGAGCTGCTACCCAGGGTCCCAGGTTGGTCTGCCTGGAAAGTACCTGTCCTGCAGCCAAATGTGTCACTGAACTCTTATCCTCCCTATTTCGCAAGAAAGCTGAGGCGGTGCAATAAAAGAAACAGCAGAATATGTTGCAGGACCAGGAACAAAAAGATCAAGTGGAATGAATTTGATTTTAACTTGTCCACTTGACCTTCACATTCATTCCAGTTTCCTTTTAGATAATGTTCACTGCTTGTTGTC
>WEIT01008680.1:6010-17800 GCA_013389985.1 Dryoscopus gambensis | reverse complement strand
AGCAAAACATGGTTGTGAACATTTTCTATGCTGTTTACTGTTACTAAACTCCAAAAGTCACCACCATTAGCCGGTAGTGATTAATGGTGATAAGGCAGAGCAGGTAGTGGAGCAGGAGTGGCTGTTCTTCCTGCAGAATGACAAGGTTTTTCTGCTGGGCAAGATCCAAGACAGAACACAGCAGTATTTAAATATTTTTTAATCAGCTCTTAAGTACATTTTGCTGTTGTACATTATGGAATGAGTAATTTTTGTATTGGTCTGTTCATTTCCCTTTTATCTTTTTCTTTCTTCAGTGATATAGAAATAAGTGGTATCAAAAATAAAAGGTAATATATTTGCACATTCAGGAATTTGCAGAATCTCTTTTCATTGTAATTTTGTAGTGTATTTGGATCAAACTCTGCTTTGGTAACACTTGTGCAAATCTACCAAAATTAACTAATTGCATTATGTTGTTTGCTTTCACATATGTTTTACATCTTGACAACAGCTGAAACTGTTGTAAAAAGTGTAAGGTTTACCTTTGAACTGTGAAGTGATTAGTACAGTGAATTTGGGTGTTTTGTGCTCCATCATTCGCTAAATGCAAAAGCCTAGCATTAAAATTGCTGGGTTAAAATTAACAGTTAACAGTAAACACATTTGGAAATAACTTTCTGGATAAATAGCTATAAGAAGACAGACTGAGTTATGAAAGATAATGAGGCTTGATTCTTTTTCTTTCAGAAAACCAAAAAAATACCCCCAAACCCCAAGACATTCAGTTTCTGATCATAAGTTAACCCATACTACATTTTCTCAGTATTATAAACTTATGTAAATTAGAATATATTTTAACATAGATGACTGACCATGAAATGAAAATAATTTAAAATATAAATTCTCCAGAAAGGTCTCATGATTAAACAAGCTTAAATAGACAAGGGCAAATCAAGGTTGGAATGAAAGATTTGGTGTTTCCAGTGTGTTTCCAGAGCTGCATGTCATTGTTTGCTTTGCAATGTTGTAGGAGAGTTTTCCTTTGGCTTCTGAAATCAGCTGGCAGTGCAAACTGTCCTGCCTATCCTACACGAGCACTCATGGCTCTGCCTCTCGTGCTGCCTTTCCTGATCAAAAGAGACTGTGAAGCTACATATGCTCAACTTGAATAAACAATTCTGATCTATTCACAAATCACAATAAATGTGCATCTAAAGAGAAGTACAGAATTTCATTGGTATGCCCACCTACCTTGATGTGCTGATTTCAGTTCTTATTACTCTTTTTCCTTTGTCTTTTTTTTATAACAAAATAGCAAGTTTTCTCTTAAAGCATTAAGAAAACAGATGCTAGCTGCTTCCAAGGCACTTTGAAAACCTGATTATCAATCTGTAAGGGTTCTTTGAGCTAGCTTGTGATCTGTTCACTAAAGTGTTTAGTTTTTCCTTTACTTTATCTGACCTGACTGTAGTCTTAATAATCCAAGAAGGTACCATATATAATGAAACATGAGGGTCAAGATGAAGAACATTACAAAAATATCATCATCTGTTCAGAATTGCCAAAAGCAAGAAATAGATTTTTTACTTTCATATCTAGACAAAAGTGATAAATATTTAAAGTAAGTTAAAGAATACACAGGAGCTTAACTGCACATTTTCCTGGACAATTTGCCAAAGCAAACAGTTTGCAATATTTTCGGAAATAACGTGTCTTAATACAAATAGTCCCCAGGGCTGGGTCCATGGTTTTGCAGTTGATGGGAGGTACTGTGATATTCATAGAAATAAATCCTCCTCAAGTATATAGTGATACAAAAAAGGCAGCCTTTTACTTGCCAAATCCCCTGTGCTTAGTTAGAAGCGCAAATATTTTCTGAGGCTCTCCAGTTAGAATTAGACTGTCTCCAGATGTTTTGGTACAGTGAATTCTGAGGCTCAAATTCACTTTTAATGAACCATATTTTAATGTCAGTCTCTCCTGTCTACTTAAATGACAAAGAGCTCATCTGACTTTGTAATGAATTGCACAACTGTATCATTTATTGAGCCTCTGTCTCAGTGTTGTGCTGGTCCATGATAACATAGGTTGGCAGTTTACTTAAACTGCATTGTAGTTTTATTACCAAAGCTCCAGAACTTGAAGAAATTACATCCAACACAGCAGGAGCTGAAATTTCTACTGAGAACTACAGGTGTAGGTGAGAGATAGGTTAAAAGGGGTAAAAAATTATAAAGTTGGGCATGGCAATACATGAGGAATTATCCAGCTGAAAAATTAGTCATAAACAAACCACGCAATACCTGATTCAGACAGTAATCAAGTCTGATTGAACTTTATGTGTGCTTGTTGGGAGTGTGCAAAATGTAGGTGATCAAGCAGGTGTCTAAATCAATTGGCTTTTTAATAAAGGCATGTGACAATTAAAGAAAGATGGTACTAGTAGTTTTGGTACATAGGAAGTCTAAGATTTATATATATATATATGTATAAGGAATAAAGAAGTAGCAGTAAAGAACACAGGATGTACTGAGACACACATAAAGAATTAAATGCTGTCAGTGCATTGTCTACATAGCAATATTTGCTATGTAAGAGAAAGAGAGAGCTTGCAAGGCAGCCATAAAAAGATGGATGTATAGAGGGAGGACTGACAAATTCTAAAATGAAGCAGAATCTACCTTGTACTTTCAAAGGAAGTACCAAACTAGAAATCAATACCATTGTATATTTTGGAAGTAAGGAAGCATTGGAGCAGGCTAATCAATGGTCAATGTTTATGAAAGACTCAAAGGAAGAAAAATAAAGTTTTGCCTCTAGGCTCGTGCTCAGGAGTGAAGCAGATACTGGAAGAAAATGCTAACTGAGGAACCCCTCTGAGATGAACAACTAGTGAGATGTACTTTTTCATCTGGCTCTGTTAATATAAAGGATGTAAAACCAAACCTTTCTACTTTGTTCTAGTGACATTTCTAGTGATCACTAGCTCACCTGTGTTAGATCTTATGAGTAGTCATGGTCCCAGCTGTGAAGGAGTCCTTTCTTACAGATTTAGACATTTATTTTCTGTGTTTGTTTCTGTTTCTTGTAGGTGAAGTGTTGTTCCTCTATCTGGACACAGGGCTCTGATTTCTCACTGTAGAATTCTCTATTATGCAAAATAAATTAAATTTTTCTTGGAGATTTAATATTTTGGGGTCTAGGCACTGACAGATATTTACAGTAATGTAGGAAACTTATCAAAATGAGTTTCGTTTTATTCATCAAGTAGAATATGAAACAGTGGCAATCATGAAAGGAGGTGAAAAGTTTGTCCCATTTAGCATTTCTCTTGAAAGCTGCATTGATTGATTAAAATGTTTTGAGTGAGCGTTTGGACCAACGTTTCCAGTTATAGGTATATACACCAGACATTTCAAAGTCATATTTTCTCTCTTCAGTCCCACAAGACCTGACTAATACCAGATTTACCTTTCTTTTCTCCACGTGTACACTGTGTTGTACAGGCAGTGGGAGCTCTGCTGGCAGTGGGTGTTTAAAGGCCTGTTTGAATCTCTTTGGAATTACAGAGAAAAAATCCAAAGTGCAGTGAATGTTTTAGGTAAACATTTAATAAAACTGTCATGCTTCTACTGCTTAGTAGATCTCAGGCAACATCAGAAAGGAAAATCTTTGTGGCTTGTAGGCATATAAAAGTGTCTGAGAATATAAACCCACTTGAATTTTTGAGTATTACAGATTAAAAACAAAAATCTACCCAGGGCATTTTCTGTGCAAGACAAACTTCCATCAGCTCCAAGATGAACCTCTCTTTGGGTGTCCTGTGTGACACCTTGTTACAAGGAATGGCAAATTAGAATGCATTTTCTACACAAGGTACTGAATAATCTGTGACCCTAAAGTGGGCACTGGGACTAGGTTGGAACTTCCAAATGATTGGTTTTCGGCTTAATCTTCCTGTAAACAATCCTTGAGACTCTGCACAGATTCCAAAGGAGTCTTCAGCTGCCAGCAGACTGACTTGTGGGGCCTGTAGGCAGGCCTGGGCTTTGGGGGCTGGAAGCTGCTGCACTCAGGAATTCAGAGCTGTGAGCAGAGGCAATGGGATCATATCCTGCACCATTTCAGTAGGGTTGGATGTTGTGATGCCTGTTACATGGCTGTGATCCATGCGAGACTTGGATGCTGTACAGAGGATGTTTCTGTGTGTCTTTGGGGGGAGAGGTGACATGTCCTAAAATATTCTTTTAGTTTCCTCCGTGGGAAGAGTCCATTCCACCAGATTGGCAAGTACTTTGGACTGACTAGGTACACAGGCCAACAACTGTCTAGAGTTCAGCAGGAAGCATCGTTCCTGGTTACTCAGGAACGTCTTTCAAGGATATTCTAGTGTGGAGGGACTCGCTCTTTGATTTAGAATTGAGGGCCTCTTCACTGCTCAGTCAGAGAACCTTAAGCACTTTCTGGCATCAGTAGTTTGCTGCAGTCTCCCAGTTAAGTAAAACTTTAGGTTGTTAGTTTTCTGGCTGTAGCTTGGATTGACTGAACGTACCTCCACTGAGGTTGACTTTCCCATTCATACTATGGCATGGTCATCTTTAAATACAAAGGACTTGAACAACATGAATGATGAAAACTGCAGGATGTTGAGGCCATTTAATCAGAGTAGTGAATCCAGATCTGGAAACCCTGCATGTCTTTGCTTCGTAGCTTCTGCTTTTTTATGTAAGTCATTTTCTAGTGAGTTCTATCTGCATGTATTTGTTTTATGCTTGTAAATGTTCTGAGGGGAAAAACAATAAATGGTGATTAAGTTTTGAACAGTTACATCTCAGAGAAAACATAACATCTACAACCACTTTAAAATCTCTCAGTTGCAGAAGCCTAAAGGAGATAGAAATAGCTTTTGTTTCCCCTGTGTTTATTTCCTGTCTTGTATTACTTTTATTAAATTTCTATCTAAAATTCAGTTGTCTATTCAGTAAATGCTAGTATTAGTCAGGTCTTAGATAGTATAAATATTGATTTACTCTGACAGAGAAGAGAAACAGTTCCTCCAACGTATGTGAAAATACTCAGTAGAAGATTTTATTCTGTGAGCTTGTGCACTTTGTGTGCCTTTGAAATGTGTTATACATGGTAAGTGAACTAGGGACACTTAAGCAGTGAAAGCAGTTGCTTTATTTCAACACTTAATATCTTCCAGAGTATCCTGTTACCAGCCCCAGTAAATATGTCATGCTGAATGCAAACTCCCCAGCTATATTCAATTGAATAAATGTAAGCTGAGTAAATAAGGCTGTGAAAAACAATAGTCTGCTGTGTTCGGTGAGTGTCCTGGTATATTCACTAGATGCAAAAAGAAGCTAAAAATGCTGTATCTATTACTGCAGGGGAAAAAATAAAACTACAAAAGGATACAGTGCTCTGCGTTGTATTCCATTCACATTCCAATTAACCTTGGAGATTGTTTTTGTGAGCTGTACTCTTTATCTTATATAGCCACCTAAGTTAAAGGAAGTGAATAAGGGTTGCTCTGTAGCTGGGCTATTTCTTCTGTCATGCTGTAGTTTTACTTTCACAAGATTTAATGCAATGTCTTCTTCAGTGGAGGACTATATTTGCTGCAGCAGCAAGGCAAGTTTTGTACTTACCCAGGCAGGATGCCTCATGGAGAGATACCATATGGGGAGTGTCTATTTTTAGTGGGCCTTGAGCCTATTCCAAACTTGTGGAAATCAGATGTGGAGGGAGTGGCTCTTTGACTTAGAGCTGAGGGCCTCTTCACTGCTCAGTCAAAGAACCTGAAGCGCTTTCCGGCATCAGTAGTTTGCTGCACTCTCTCAGTCAAGTAAAACTTTCGGTTGTTAGTTTTGAGTTGGTTTTGGTTAGTTTAGGTTTAATGACTTTTTCTTCTGAATCTGTTAAGACAATCCAGCTTATTGTGATCCTCTGTCCATTCTCCTTTCTCAAGAGATAATAACGGGCTCACTACAATGGCTTCAGAGAGACTGTTACATAAAGTATGAGTGGCTTTATGTAATGGCTTCAGCATTCTGGTCTGTAACATCATCCCTCAAGGCCATTGCACACACAGGTTTGGGAGAGGGTCTCACCTGCTTCGGTTTCTAATTTTTATTTCTTCTTTAATTCATTCTTTGTACTTTGCCAATTATCCATGTTGCATGTCCCAGGTTAATTCTTTATTTGTGTTTTTGTACACTTCAATCAAATGTCCTGTCCTTTATGTCTGATATTTTATATTTCCCAGTGTCACTTTACCTGTGGGAGATTTTTGTAAGCTGTTTAACACTTTGGATCCAGTTTTGCCATTATTTTTATGTTCTGTTTAATCTCAGTTTTCCTATTTGCTTTGCTAGCAAACACAGCTTAGTTTGTCAGGTCTGTTTTTCCTCTGTTCTTGTTTTCTATATTGACTTTGACCTATGAGTGCAGAGATGATCTTGACTCCAGCTCAGTCTCTACTCCAAAGTAAGCATTGCTGGATTCCTAACTTGGTTTTGTTCCTGTTGCTGGTAGCTCTCTTCCCATTAGTTTGGGTACCTTCCTGTGTATTTGAATCAAACCCACACATTTTAAAACCTGTAACATTCTAAATTGACTTTGTTTTATACATCCAAAGAGATGTATTTCCCAGTGCTTCTCTAATTTTCCATGTATATCTGTTGGACTAATTAAAGATACTATTTCTAAGTGGAGGTGTGATCTGCCTACTTACAGAACACCATGGCAAAGCACACAGTGGTATAAATGTACAGCACTAGATGCAATTTTGGTACTGCATATAAATATATGCAGGGGAATGTAAGAGTCCTTATTTTTAACATTTTTACATCAAATTTCTAAAATTATTGCACTTATATCTACAATATTGCACTTTCAGTGCAGTAAGTGAAAAAAGGAATATGTGACAATGTATTTTACATACATTTAATGGGGGAAGCTAAAGTGTGAATGAGTTTACTTGCTGCAACTTGTGAAAGCAGAATTGTATAGCATAAAAAAAGGAAAACGCCTTACTTAAGAAGATATTTTTTTGAAGGGATTACATTTTTAAGAGGAGAATAAGTAACATATTATGGAAGGATTAAAAAGTGCTGCATGAAAGGTAGCTTTGCATTCCTACTTCCACATATATGCCTGGACAAAGTGAATGAATTTAAAGGTAGCCCTGTGCTACAAAGCCATTAATGTCTGAATAAATGGGGAAATATTAACTATATTTAAATTCATAGATTGATAACTGGGTTTTGAAGTTCACAGTTTCCAAGAGGGAAGTAATTTTGGAAACAGTCTTGTGTAAGGCAGATATTACAGACCTCAACTGGATGTCTGTATGGCACGTCTGTGCACACTGCAGTGTGTAGATCATGTGTGTTTGCTGAAGCCTCAAGAAAGAATTGACTGAGTGTACTGGTTTGAAGGCAAACCAGCAGGAGGAATTAACTCCACACAAATATCTTATGAGAGAATCCAAGTCAGAACTACAATTTAATATGAGAACTAAAATGAAGGCAATAGTACAGAAACACTGGATTAAACTGACGAAAGTCAGAATACAGCCTGACACCCTGTTGGTTTGGGTGGTGCTTGCAGCCTGACTAAATGGTGGCTGCAGTCCTGTTGGAATGATGGATGTGCTTTTGTCGAAGCGGTGATCCTGCAGAAAGATCAGTCCTTCTCTGGAGGTCCAGTGATGGTTATCGAGCTCTTGTCCTCTGGGAATCCAGTGGCAGTGCTCTCATGGTGTTCCAAGCCTCAGATTATACACAGGTAGGAATGTTTAGTTCCTCCCCCTGGGCAGGGCATCTCACAGTGGGATGATGTAATTCTGTGAGGCATTCTGTGAGACCCTGATGGCCCACTAGTGGAGAGGGCCCCCTCAGGGTGGCTGCTGCTTCCCCAGAGGGAGTTATCAGGGCTGAGTCACGGAGAAGATAAGGAACACTGCCCCAGCCATTTTAACAGCTTATGTAGGTGGTAGTAGAATACGTAGTTTTGGTTACACCCTACATTGTAACCCAAAACACTGCATAAATGCAATTCAGTGCAGTTGTATCAACTTATCCATGGACAAAAAACTTAGTCTATATAAAATAATAAAATTATTTAATAATGAAAAGGATACAAAATTATTGCTGTTACATCTGAAGTAACTTCTATACATGTTTTTATTTCTCGGTGCTTGTTTCTTGTTTCGCTGCTTTGTTTCAGGTAAAAGAATTCTCTAAAGTGCCATTGATATCTAATAGTATTCAATCAGGAGGTAATCAGCAATCTGAACTTCATGATCTTGACTTCTGATGGAAAATTTTATTTTTAGGTTTTATGTACAAGTTTAGATATCACTAAGAAAACCACATTCAGTGAAGCTTTAAGATAACCTGTTCAAGTGCTTGTTTACAAGGTAGCTTTTCCTGCCATCAACACCTTCACAATTTTTTTGTTTGTTGCTTTTCTTTGCATCATTTCTTTATTTAAAAAAAATAATTTATGGCCACCTGTAAAATTTTAAATTAAAACATTAAGATGATGTGATAGGGACCTCACTCCTGAAATTTTAGGTAACAGATGCAATGGTAACTGGTTTCATACATAACTTTGTCTATTGTCCCTCTCCTTTCTGTTACTTTCCTTTCTCAGGGAAACGTAGCTTTCTGTAAGTGCCTGTGTGTCAGAGAAACCATAATATCTGGTAGGAATAGTCATTTTTTTGGCACAAGAATAGAATAGCCAGGAATAAACTCCTAGCCTAAAGTAAAAGACTTGTTACAGGTACCAGAAAAGTCTCCATGTACCAAGTTATGGAGAAAACAACAAACATTAGGAAAAAGAAGGTAATTTTTGTTTGTCATTTTGTGATGTGAAGGATTATATTCTGAAGGCTTTGTGTAATGCAGTAAGACGCTTTTATTGTTTATTTGTTATGTTTGGTGCTGCTGGAGACTGCATACTGCTATAATTTAGGAGCCTTTTTATAATTTGAGACTGTATTTCTCATGGATAATTGTTGTTTGTAGGGAGTCTAGTTCTTTGAATGTTATGTGCAGCTTCACGCTCTTCCTTTCAGCACCTGCTGTCCGGGTTTTTTTTAACTACATGCCCCTTCCCACTTGAATCACTGTGGAATGCAGAATATTCCAAGATTTCTTTGGAATAAATTTCCAAATTATATCTAATGATATTGTGGACATGTTTTATTTTATTTTGTAGCTATAAAATAATCTTATTGTTTTGGCTTGTGAGGTTTATAACCTCATATGATTTCTTGTTGCTGTTATCTATAAATGCTTCTCAAAAGTTTAAGGATCACAAGTCTTATTAAATGAACATGCACGGAATCTATTTTATTTAATTGGCAAGCTGTCTAGGTGACTCAAAACCATAATGCTGTGTTTCTTAATATGTCTGTAACTACAATGAGAGAAAAAATGAAACTCCACAGTATTTATTTTACCTATTTGTTATATGGGCTCTGCCTGCAATTGTAAGAAAAACTTCATCTTGGGGGTTAAAACATACCTAAGGAAATATTGGCTCTGTAGATCATTCTTTAAAGAATTTAAAATACCACTGAGAAATATGCAAATTAATTTAAAATGTTACATTATCTATGGTTTAACATGGGAACTTTGTGATGGGAATTTCCCTTTAGCAGGATAATTTAAGATTTTTCAAATAAATGAATCCTGTGGGAATTTCTGTTAATTATAACTATATTTTTGTATCATTAAATTAATTGCTGGATCAAATAACAGTATTTAGAATAATGTTAGTCTTAATATTGTTTTATTTTTCTTAAAATTGTGTAATTTTTTTAATTCTTATTTTCGTGTGTACAGTATTATGAATATTCTGCAAGCTTGGTGTTCATGCACACTCTTACTTATTTGGCAAAGATTTTGTGTGCTGAAAAGGTAGTCTAGGTCAAAGTAACATGAAGGGCTTACCTATTTAAGGCTGATCTGTATCTGAATTACTTCCTGGGCTGATCTAGAGCTTGCTTTAGAGCTTCTTTGAATACTGCTGCATTTGTGGTGAAATAAAAAGCCATGAGTTTTGGGTTTTATTTAAATTTTTGCTGAATAAATCCAAAGAAATTGTGTGATGTTTCCTCTGCATGTTGGGTATGGAAAAATGGAAGGCAAACTAAAAAGGACTTTTAAGGAGCCAGTCAAATCTGCAGCAGTCGGGCTCTCCATCCTTTCACTTGTGCCGGTAGCACCGAGACTTGGAACTGAGGAAGGACTACAGGATGGTTTAGCTCTACTGTTGATGCAATTGTAAACCTGCTACAGGAAAAATTAAATTGCAAGTTAGTATCTTTTGACGTGAAAAGAGGGGCATATTGTGCTCTTACTTCAGTTTATTTTGGGGGTTTGTGCACTGGATTTTTATTTTTATATATATGTACATGTACATGTATACCTGGGGTTTTTTTTAGCAACAACTGAATATCTTTTGCATTTCTGTAAATTTGGGAAATTTGGAACTTAAACCTTTGCATTTCAAGATATGGAAAGTGCTACATGTCTGTTTTGACAGTGAAGTTATTGGAAATTATTAACACTCATGTTAAAGACGTTTTCCAATTTTACAGTGTTGGTGGAATTTTGAAGAGGGGTTGGCCTAGCTGATTTAAATCATTCTTGCAACACTTGCTGCTTATGTAGTTATGTATTTGGTCATCTTTTTAACAGGAAATGCAAACAGTGGTTGATAACAACCCTAAACACAGGCAAATAGTAATAGACATTTTCTAGAATAAAAATTTTATATAAATTTTAGAAAATTATATGGGAAAATAGAGTGGAAAATAGAAATAGAGGTGCCTTGCTTTGTTCTTGTCAGTACTGTCTTGCTTTTCCTGAGTTTTGTTTGTTTGCAGTGTTTAATTTATTGATACTTTTGCAGCATGGTCTTGCAAAAATTTGAACAAACAGGGGCAGTGAGCCATAGTCTGGAGCAGCAACATTTCTCAGGCAGTTTGGTCTAATTAGAAATGTACTATCTATTTATTTTCCTTCTTTAATATATATTGTAACCGAAGGTGTAGCGTTGTGGTGTCTGCCCCTGGTTTCCTCCGCTCTGAGCTGAGCTTGACCCATCTGCTGGTGCTGCTGTGGTTTTGCTTCCTCAGGGTGCTGTCAGTGCACCAGGTTACATCGTTCCTCCTCCCAGCAAGTACCAGACCGAGTGACCCTTGTAATCCTCAGTTTAGGACGAGATAATTCAGTCTTTGGTGGTTTTCTAATTGCTCCACTGGTGCCCAGTGTTAACCACCCCACCTGTTCACCACTTACAAGCTCTCCCGTGGCTGATGGAACTTTCCTGCCTAGTTCAGCATTCGGAGTTGCTTCTCTCTTTCTGTAAGTCCATATTTGACTTAAACTTTATGAGATGCATAAATGTACTTCGTTAAAATCTTTCCTTCTGTCTTCTGTGTCTCAAGAGCTTCATCTTTTACAGAATTTAAACTGTATTGCACTTCCATGCAGATATTTTAGACAAAAAACCGCTGTGTCTCTGTGGGAACTGTGAGCAGCTCATTTAGGTGGCGTCTGTCAAGGGCACACACATCTCATTGTCTGGTTGGACAATGAGAGCTCTGCAGAGCAGAAATCTCCTTGGGTTCTGTCTGTCTCTGCAATATCTTTTTCTTTTTTTGTGATAAATAAGCTAATTTACCTGATGATATGAAACAAAGCCAAACCACCCCCCCCCCCCCCCCCCCCCCCCCCCCCCCCCCCCCCCCCCCCCCCCCCACGCGGGCGGCGGGGGCGGGCG
>WEIT01008661.1:0-10970 GCA_013389985.1 Dryoscopus gambensis | reverse complement strand
GGCATCTCCATCTTTATTTAGGGCCCACTGAGAATTCAAGCCAAGATAGGGAAAAGGATAAGGAAAAATACCAGTCTTCTTGACCACAATGATGCTCATCAGCATCAAAAACCTCTTCTGTCATCTTCTGCATTCTTCCATCATTTGTATTAAAATATTTTCTAGTACCAAAACACCGAATATGTAGCCCAGCCCTAGCCAATCAAGGTCCCCCATGACAATGACCAGAGGTTATGTTTCTCTTTTGTACTCTCTAGTACCCAGTGTGTATGACTTTTCTCAATAGTCACCTTCACCAGCAGTTTGATTTCCTAATCTATCATTTATCATATGAATTCAGAAGTTGTCTTCCATTGTAAGGCCAGAGCCATTTTCTCCTCTCTCACGACAGTCCTTCAGCATAACATGTAAAGTTGGTCCTTCTTGGCTCTCACAAATGCTTCCTGATGACCTGACCACCAAGGTTATCTATCCAATTCATCCATAGCACAAACCATGAAATCTTGTCATCTTCTTTATGGGTAAAGAGGAGTTATCTTGGCAGCAATGAACTCAGTTGGAAAAAAATAATTTAAACCCTCTCTGCCAGCTCAGCAGCTAAATCACAAATTGGGAGCCTCTTTCCTACACTATGGCTAATGCTTAAAGTAAGAGTGAAGCAGACTCACAGGGGTTACACACTCAGGCACCTCCTTTATCCTGGACTTCACCATCATCCAGCCCACTGCATACCTGCCAGCTGGTAGTGCCACTGCCTCTTTTTGTTTCCAGAGGCCTTTGCAGCAGGGTATTAGAGAAGGAATTCATGCCATCTTTTTATCCACAAAAGCTCCACAGATCTGAGGGGGAAAAAATAGCTTCTTCGACCTGTTCATCAGATATTCTGAGCTGTGGCTGAGGGTCAGCTTTCAGAGCACTCTGCTAACCTGTGGCATGCCTATACCAGCAGCTTCAGCTCCCTGGACTGTACAGCTGCAGGACTCAACAGAACT
The DNA here is from genome assembly GCA_013389985.1 of Dryoscopus gambensis. Lineage (NCBI taxonomy): Eukaryota > Metazoa > Chordata > Aves > Passeriformes > Malaconotidae > Dryoscopus > Dryoscopus gambensis. The sequence continues at coordinate 9,978 of WEIT01008661.1, read as the reverse complement.
CTGGAACAAGCTAAATGTTTAGGAAATGCTGAAGGCAAATCTTGCAGACCTGACTTGAACACTTAACAGGGATCCCTGCTTTTAAATTTACTCCAGATATCTGCAAGAAAACCTGTAACTGAAACAAAAATTGCTCTGAGGGGAATCTAATGTGTATTGCACTACAGTTTCATTAGAGTAGAAGACAGGATATTTTTGTGGAATTGCACACACACACATACACGTGCACACACACACACACACACAATGTAAACAAAAAATGAGAAATTTTTTGATTACCATATTTGTGTAGAAGTCCTTGTGGTCATTTCAACATGGTCTTTTGCCAGGTTTAGATTCTTGTTCTTCTATTTCCAATGGAAGTTTGGGATTTTTTTTGTTGGACTGTGTTCTTTTTTGCCTGCTTTTGTTGCTGGTGAAATTGCCGTATTTCTAAACCTTGCTTGTTAGTAAATTCAATGGTTTTCTGTTATATCATATTTAATACAGCTGTCTATGCAAAAGTTTAAGAAGAGAACTGAAAGCTGGCTATGGAGAACAGGGCACAACTACAGCAGCATAATTAAAAGAATAAAAATTAATTCTCATTTTGTGAAAGATATGGATTGCATCTTCCAGCAAGTCCAATCTTCCTATTATATCTTTCAATTCATTTCTAAAGTCAAATGAGCTTGTGCCATTAACATTTGTACTTCTTGCTTGCCACTGAATTTCCACTGGAAAAAGATTTAAACATTACAAAGCTACTTTTCAAGGTATTGACTTTCTAAGACCAACTTGATGCTTTCTTCGCCTTGTAGAAATGTCAGTCCTTTATCTCTGTGGCAATACTGCAGAAGGCCACCAAATTATATCTCTAAAGTAGTCACCATCAACGCCGCTCTCTGCTTATACTACGTCCTGCTTCACAGTCGACTTTATTGTTTTATCTTGTATTTTTTTCAGAGGTCTTAAGTCTATTGAATGATAGCTGTGGAGTTATTAGAGTTACATCTTTAATTCATATGAATAATAGGGTACTGAAAAAAATGAATTAGTCTTTTCTGGGAACTCATCCATGCATCACAGTTTGCATATAGCTCTAGTTCAGTAAAAGATCCTTTAATTGCCACCACAGCACAGTATCATTCTCACACCCCAAAACTGGTGAGGAGTCAATGCAGAATAAGGGTCGCATTGGAATGAGGAGTTGTATCCACTGTCAGAGTGGTACCACATTTTTGGGACCAAGGTATACTTATTTACCTTCTGCCATGGAAATTAAATAGGAAAATCAGTAAAACTTTCCTGCTTACGTGTATAATTCTGTTATCATGCTTTAGCTTAGTTACAAATAGGGTCAGAATATTTTATTCAGTATTCTGACCTCTCTTAACCTCCATACAAGGCAGCTATTGATAAGCTCGAGTCAGCTCAGTGGACAGCAACCAAGTTTTATTCAGCTTGGAGAAGGGAAGGTGGTCAAGGCAGCCTGAGAGTGGCCTCCCAGTGCCTGTAAGGAGGTCACCAAGATGAAGCTGGATGCTTCACAGTGGTGGGCATTGGGAGGATAAGGGACAATGGGCATATACTGAGGGAAGACCGGTTCAAACTGGATATAAGGAAAAATGTTTTCACCGTCGTAACAGTCAAGCGGTGGAGCAGTTGGCCCAAAGATGCAGGGCAGTCTCCCTCCTCGGGGGCTTTAAGATGAGACAGGACAAAGCCAAGAGCAGCCTGATCGAATCCCAAAGCTGACCCTGTTTTGAGCAGGAGATTGGATGAGAGACCTTCTGAAGTCCCTTATAACCTGAACTATCCTATGATCTTATATTATGAAAAAAATTTGTTTCTGATATTACTTCAGTGGTTCAGGTAATGGCAAGAAATTCTCACCTGTCTAATAATTTCGTAAATTCCATCCACGTCTGAGATTTATCTTCCCTAATGAAGGGAATGTAATTGTAAAACTAAGGTCTGTAAAGGAGGAGGATGTAGGGCTGATGATATAAATATATCTATGCCATACAATGGAATTCCATGCAGAATTCCCTGAGTTAGAACAAACCAATCTCTCTGCAAAACTCGCTATACCGAAGTTAAATGAGGATGGAGAATATGGAGCGAATTAATTGTCTGAGAAGTGAGATCTATACATTCAGAAACAGGCTGATAAAACACAGTTATGTTTCCTTTGGATTCTGGGGAAAACCCCTTCGTATGGACACTGTTCAGTGACAGCAGCTTGCATAGCGGTGATGATGTGCTTGTGGAGGGTCTCTGGCTGAAACACAAATATTACTGTAGAGAACTAAATGCATGCTGAAACAGAGTTTATTATGGAAAACTTCAAGTCTTTTGTGACCTCCTCACAATAAGTAACCAGGCTGTTTTTACAATCTTTTATAAATGTTTTGAAACCAACACCTATCAAATGGATGTTGTTAATTAACAAAACTCCTAACATTATGCTGTCATCTATTCTCATTTAAACCCTTTCAGGTGGGAGGTTATCATAGATACGTTGTGTTGCACATAGAAATACTTGGGTTTTTTACTTGGCTATATATATGCCCCAATGCACAGAAAGAAACTTTCAAAAGAATTACGAACTCTGACAGCAGAAAAGAAGTAGCTTTCAGGGCATACATACCCAAGAGCACAGAAGGTTTTAAAAGTAGCATAGAGCAGAAGAAGCAAGGCTATTAAATGTAAGACATTATTGTTTTTGACCACAGGCCAATATCACTTGTCTGCAACCAAAAACTTGCTCTTCCCCAGAAATATTGAATGAAATAAAATGTTCTATTCGCCCTTCGGTTCTCAGCAAAACTCAGGGGACTGCAAACTGCAAGAACAAATATTTTCTAAATTGGTATTTTTGCCAGCATTGAAGAAAGTGGAATTATATATTAAAAAAAAAAAAAAGAAAAGAAAAGAGTCTGCTGTTTTGAAATTGAAGAAAGCAGATGGTTAAATGGTCGGTTATATGATTTCTTGCAATTTTTACTTCTGTTTCAAATATCTGCATTATTAATAATTTTAAGTGCCTGAGTGTGAATTTTATGTATCAATTATTACAGTGAAAAAGTGAACTCTACAAAGACATGACAAATGTAAGTTTTCTCCATTGTATTCCGCCTTAACTACAAATAAGGGATAAATTGATATCAATTTATATCTCAGGAAGCTGTGCTGCTCATTTACTTCTTTTGCTTCTAAAACTAAATCACGGTCAAGCACCATGCTAGAACACACTGTATTGCTAGAAATACTTCAATGGATTTTTAATTCTGAAGCACTGGTATAAATATGAATTAGCATCAATAGAAACACTCTACAATTATGTCAATGTGAACATAATCTGAATCTGACCTTTTCTTTTAAAAGATATAAAGCTCATATTGTAATTCCTTTTGTCAATAGAAAAGACATTGCCCAGACCACATTTTAATTAACCACCCTGAATTCCATTTGCAGATTCAATTAAGGAAAGATATTATTCTTCACTTCTTGTCCTAACCTGTCCTTCAAAGTGACAGTGCAGTTTACTGATATGTTATCAATTATGGGTTCTGAGGAACTGTTCTAGCAGTTGTTTGGACAACACTTCATAATTATGAATAAAATACATGATTAGAAAAAAAGGGAAGAATCCCAACATTAAAATGTTACAGTTACTCTTAAAACTAAGGGTAAATAAGCACAGGACTGGGGAAGGACTTCAGTAATCATGTACACACTTTGCCTTCTGAGTCCTCACATTTAGTTTTCTGTATGTGCAGTAATAGCCTTATACAACTGTTTCGACATTCCTAACTGTCTCTAGAATTGCTGAAATAGAAAAAGCCAGAAGAATCAAAACCAGAAATCTAAAAGCCTCTACTCATCTAAATAACAGGCCCAATACTATGTAATGAGTGAATTGATTCCTAAATGTTTTGTGAATATTCAATTCCATTCAATATATATTTAATCACATAGATCACTTTATTTTCTAGAATCATGGGAACACCACTTGGGAAGGACCTCTGGAGATCTCTTGTCCAGCCTCTTACTCAGAGCAGGGCTGTCACCTAACCAGGGCAGGCCAGCTCTGCCTTTGTCTGGCAGTGCAGTGCAGTTCCTGGAAAGCACCAGGGGTGGAGAGTTCCACCACCTCCCTGTGTAACCAGCTCCAGTGCCACCCGCGTTCCATGTGGGAGTTTTCCTCCTCGGCAGACTGAACCTCCCATGGTGCGTCTGTGGCTGTTGTCCCTCCCTACATCATCTGCCAGTACCGAGGGGAGAGCAGGCTCCTTGTTTGCCTTGTTGGCCGCTCCACTGATTAAATATTGTCAGAAATTTGTCAACAATGCCCTGCTTTATTAAGTGCTATATTTTTTATAGTACACTGTAGTATGATATAAAGAAATGGCTTTTACCTTTTTTAAAGTGTGGATCCTCTGCCTTTTCGCAAAGTCCTGAAGTCTTTCTTTGGGACGTCTTTCAACCAGCCTCTGATAGTCACCCATACTCTGTCTAACATATTTATTTTCTATTGCACCTCCTTATTTTCATGTTCACTCTTTTGAAAACTTTGATCATCCCCAGCAAAAATATAGATTTTTTTTTTCCTTTAATAATTATTCCAGTAAATACTTAATAATTCCAGTGTAAATACAAGCAGTCATTTCATTGCATCTGCAGGCAAGTAGATCTTTCCAGATTCCTAACCTTTACAAATGCTAACAATGGTAACAGTAGTGCCTATTTTTTCCCCACAACAATAAAATAAAATAAAATAGCATATATCTGATAACAACAGTTTGTAAAATCTACTGTGAAATTCAGAGTAATTTCTGAAGGCAGTGTTATTTTATATGCACGTTACATCACAAATCTCAAAGTATTATCACAAGAATCCCATAATTTCACAGTATCAAATTCTTTACACACTTTCTTTGTTGAATAAATCAAGAAAGTCCCATTGTTTACAGCAAATAAGGCACCCAGAATTATACTTATTGCCAACCATTAATCTCTTACCCCAATCCATTAGCACCTCAGCTAGACAGTGTAATTCAATAGTTATGAACAAAGCGAAGTATTGTGCAGATTTTCTCTATAAAGGTGATGCAGACAGGATTTAGGTTATGCTTCTACAAAGCATGGGATATTTGGATTTCAGTTCAAGTTCAGTGACACTACCAATTATGCCAAAACAGGAAGAGAGGAGAGTTTAAAAATGCAATAATGCTTTATGCTCAATTTACTGGGGGATCAATATCTTTTGTTGATAGTTTGGTCCTATAGTTTATGCTTTTATTTTCCTGGATTACACTAGGATAGCTTGAGGATATATAGGACAGCAGAGAACTTGGATAACTGTGTGGGAGCCCACAGCCATGAATTTGTAATTTTGAACCAGGTATTTTATACATAAATGATATTTTAAACAGAATAGAAAATATACTTTGTTTAAAATGTGTACTATATGATAAACGCTTTATTGGCAAACTGAAATGTTTGATTTTAGCATCAAGAGATAGAAAAGCAGTCCAAAATTGAGGGAAACAAAAACCAACAATAGACTCTGCTCTTAAATCTCTTGTACTAACTAAAGACAAGTTATCATCGCTAATTAGATCAGCTTCAAGAGATTAAACACCAAGCTTATTTTTCCATGGTTTCTAGTCCATTATAATAGCTATTTGTCTCCTTCTACCAGCAGGACTGGCCAAATAAATTACACCAGCCGTAATTTACTAATGTTTCTGTAGTCATTTCTGAATTAGGGAAGAGAGGCTGTCAGTCCCAGAAAGCTTATATAAAAACATTTGCCTTTATGGGGTTTCGATGGGACTCTGAGGAGGTCTAAGCCTTGAGGTAGGACCAGTTTTATCTGCAAAATGAACATCCCCTCAAACCACAGAAGTAATTCTAACCCCTATGTTTTGTTGGAGCACAGGCAACCCATTAAAATACACCAAATGAAGGTCTTCCGGATGATGCAGATAAACAAATGTTTGGAAAACAAATCTCCCTGTGTTCTATTTCCTTTCAGAATGAGCTCTCCTTCCAGATGCTCTGGAGCCCAGCAGCTTGCACTGCTTCCTGGGTTGCAGCAACCCTCACAGTCTCCCTCTGGGTCTCTAGGAATGTATCCTCTCCTTGACCTCTGAGGCTTGGCCGCAGATCTGCTCCTTTGAAACGAGCAAGCCATGTGCTTTGTCAGGAGTCTTTCCATGTGCACACAGACATTGTAATCTCCTCCTTTTCCTCCCCACAGTCCACCTGACATAAACTGCCACAGCCCGGAAAAGCAGAGGCAGCCTTCTGCTGTTCTGTCACACCATTTTAAACCAAGCAAGAAGAAAAAACCCCAACAACCACGAAATAGAGACTAAGCCAAGAAGAAAAAACTCAGTTTTGTCATCTGTCAGGTAAAAAAGCAGTCAAAAGGCAGCAGTAGGCTGTCTGGAGTGCCTACATCTAAACTGCAAAGCCTTTCCTGGTTTCCTGGCTTAGATGTGCACCCTTTTAATTTCCTTATCTCGAGTAAGACCTGTGGTGAGACCTGGATTCATCAACTCTCCCTAGGCCCTGGTTTCCGGAGGGACAAGATGCAAATGTATGTGCCAGAATGGCTCAGCCTTATCCTCATCTTTCAGAGTGTCCAGTTAGTATAGACTAACATAGTCCAGAACAAGGATGATATGACTGCTTGTATTGGGCAGTACAGAAACGAGCAAATGGATAGATCTTACAAAATAATTAAAATATGTCCACCTCTTGCCTGATCTTTCTAGTCACTTCTCACAATTATTGAATTTTTGTCTGTCCGGCTCATGGCACCTGACTGCCTCCTAAAATAGTGAAAGATTGATTCTAATCTGTGCACATGGAAAACAAAGCATAACTTCCGAAAGTTTCTATTTCAGCAAAACTCAGTGAAAGAGGTGGCTATTACTAAATGTAGCTTTTTGTAGAAATGTGTATGAGTTAAAATTCTCACTTGAAGCAGGAGCAGTCTCTAGGATGTGCCAGAACAGCCTGTTGGATGTTGGGAGAGAAAATAAACAAGAACTGGGAGTTGAACCCTTTTGGTAATAAGAGTGGCTCTTCCATAACCATCCCCATCTTTTTTGTAAGCTCAGAAGCCTCCAGGGTCTCTGTCAGGTTTCAAAAACTGTATCAGTTAGGACAGTCTGCACAAAACTGAGGAATTCCAAATCCTGTGTTCTGTCGTTTATCAGCTTCAATTTTGATTAGCCATGAGAGACCTTAGCTCTGCTGGGATTCACCGTGGCCTGTGTGATGCTGGTCCGTGCCCTACTGCTCACTGCCTCAGCTTTCCATCTGTGTCTTGTTACCGTATGCACTCGATACACAAAGTAGACACATCAAGTCTTTACAGCCTTTCTGTTAGAAAGGCTTTTTCCTTGCTCATGTTTCCTTCAGATACATTCTAAATTCTTTCTGAGGTGACCTTTAAAATCCATTTGGATCTAGTATTTTTCATCCATTGTAGCAAATATGTTGGCAGACACCAAGTCATTCATGCCCAAAATGTCAAGAATCAATGTATTTTTCTACAGAGACTTTCTATATGCCACATTTGTGATTTTTCACTAAAACCACTGTGGTACTGCCATCGTGAAGCCATTGATAGTATTTAAGATATTTATCAGCTTGTGTCAGCCTTTAATGAAACAGATTTCCAACTTCAACCTTTCCTTTTTAACAGTCATTCATAAACTTCATACATTTCTGAGGGGATAAAGACCATTTATTAAAAAATAAAATTAAATACCCATAGGTAGGTGTTTCCAAGGTCTGTAGATATGTTCATTTGATTTCCCAGTCTTCCCATTTCTCAAGGGAAATCCAGAGAGAGGCTTCAGAGATCAAACTGGAGAACATAGAATATGTCCCACCTGTTAGTATTCAATAAAAGGAGACAGGATTTCTCCAGAAAAATTACAATAGAAATCTGTGGTAAAAGAACACAAAAAATTATATTTTATCTTTCTAAGTGGCTTTCAAGATAAGAAGAATATAGATCAGCATACTAGGGACCTTTGTTCTTTATAAGTGGCCTTCTATTTCCAAGATGTTTAGAGATCCTCTTTTCTGCATAGCAGCAGAGGCAATGTGGCTAAGAAATTGAACAACTATGATTAAAAATATATTAACCTTGCGCCCAAGTCTGAAAGCCCTCACAGATTTAAAACTGGAGGCAAAGAGACCCCATGAGAATAATATCTAGGAAATGTTATAAAATTAGCTAATTAAAATGTGAATATTCTCACTAGTTATAAAGGAAAACTACAGATAAAATTTTTAAAGTATTTTCTTAGACAGAGTAATGTGGAATGTTAGGTTTGGACCTAGTAAATTACCTACCAAGCTATACTAATAATGTAAATGAAAATACATTATAAGCATAGTCATACTAAAAAGACAGCCAAGGCATCTGCATATACAACATTGAAAGAAAAGAAGCATAGTATACTTTTATAAGCCTACCTCCTTCAATTTATCCATCAGACTAGAAGAGTCTGAAGGGACATATTAGGATCTCACAAATCCTTTTGGCAGTGACATCTGGAAAATCTCTAGAAGGAGCTTCATTTTCTGGAGTGAAAAAAGACTCCTTTGAGCCATCCACAGTGTTTGGTACAAGTCCTGAAGGCTCTAAGTTTTCACTCAAACACAAAGGTAGGGAAAGGATGTGGATTAAGACATCTCTTCACTCGGGAACATGCCAAGAAAACCCTGGAAACTTATTATAGTTACCTCATAACTGAGGTCCTAGAAAATAAAATAAATGCATACATAAATACATAAAAGTCAGATACAAAGAAGTTTTTTTTATTGTCTTACAGATTTTTTTATTGAATTACCAACCTCTGACCCTATTCAGTTCATTTGGACGTTTTCAATAGCTGTTGTTTACATCCTGCATTGTTAACTCTGATGTCATATTTCAGAGCATGAAAAGGCTATTATGGTAACAATGAACCTTCCTTTTTTTCCAGCATCCTTTTGCTGACCTGTCTTGAGTAATGCTCATGTGTGTTTATTATTTAAGTATGTCAGCATTACCAAAGGACAAGAAGGGAGGAGATCTGTATAGCTTAGGAAATGCTGCTCATCTGCAGTTATCAAAGGAACTGTTTGCTATGGGTTTTTTTTTTTGCCAATACAGGTATAACCTTTCACATTTTGAAGAAAGTATTTAGGTTAGAAATATCAGTTTATAGAGCACCTCTCATATGTCCATGATATTCCTCTGGAAAATGTCAGAGTGACAAAATTTAGTCAGAAGAGTGACTGAAACTCTCAATCATATTTGTTCTTTGAAATTTTAATCTCCTTTCACTTTATTGCATGAAAGCTTATTTAATTTCATAAATGTTTTTCATTTTACTGATATACTTAATAACATTGAAATGAGGCATTTCTTCTTCCATTTTCTCATAATATGGAAAATTCATGAAAATGTGAGAGCAGTGCAGTGGATGGAAAATTATTGCTTTCTCTCATAAATGTGGACAAGAAATGCAGAATACCTACTCAAATAATCCCAGAATATAGAATATTTTCAAATTGGACAAGTGCTAAGTATTTTGTTTTGTTAAGTTGGCTAACCTTCAATAAATCAAGTATATCTCCTCCAAGGTTAGTTTTAACAGTTTCTGTCCAGCTTTGCAGTAAGCTGCTCCAAAACAATCGGCCATACTTTTCAGATGACCAGATCTGCTTACTAATACTAAATTTTCAAGTAAGGACATCAATATTCTCTACTTTTTTGAGTGAAATTCCTTTACTTATACACTTCTTAGATCATTTTGTTTCTAAGAATCACAGGGTGAGCCTACATCAACATTTTAGCTCAGTTGTCATCTTTTGAAGCAAATTCCCTGACTATTCCCATTTAATAATGCTTTCGTTCATATTTACTGACTGGTCTTGGATCCCCACACAAACTTGGATTTTGGAATGAAAGTAAGT
>WEIT01008658.1:11666-28682 GCA_013389985.1 Dryoscopus gambensis | reverse complement strand
TTTTCTCTCTCCATTTTTGCCTTCATGTTTTTTTCCATGCTGCTGGTTGAACATGGGATATCAGCTAATTCATGTGCTGTTGCTGCGCCTTAGCTCAGTTGACGACGTAACAAGCATTGAAAAACGTATTTTCCCAGTATTTNACACACACACACACACATACAGCCAGCAATCACTCACAGAAGTTTTAGTCTTCTTCAGCAGTCGTCCTTTGATGCGTCTGGAATGCAAAGGATTCATTTCTAGTCCACACAAGATATATTGCAGAGTATATAGATGTACGGAAATCGGAGCTTAGCTGTTTTTTGGGGCTGCCAAAGTTTCACTGTAAACACAACTTCAAACAGAGCTGCTTTCTCTAGACTTAGGTTTATCCTGAAATTCACAGCTTGTTTTCATTGTGAGTGTGCTTGTGGGAAAAGTCTGTTATACTGTAGATAATTTGCACCGCTGCCCAGAAATCACTGCCGTACAGCTTGGTACAAGAAGACTGTTTGGGCAACACAGGCTGTTCTCTCTGGATTTTATTTGAATATGTTGGCACTGGAATCGAGCCTGGAAGGTAAACTTGATGGTTGGTGTTATAAAGGCCTGTTCCTGCTTTTGCTGAGGTTGCAACTGAGTAACCGTAGTAGTCTATAAACTATTGGAACTTTTAGCAGTTCCAACTCCTGGATCCCAGTGTTTGCTACGCTAAGAGTTCTTCCCAGTGTAGGAACAGCAGCATTCTTCCAGACCCTGGGCTTCCATGTTGTTAGCTTGAAGCTGCCTGTGTTTGTGAAAGTCCTGCCTCTGTCACTCGGCATCACAGATCTTTGCTCAGAACGCCCTTCTTTCACCTAAATTTCTCTCCTGTTTGTGGCACATTGCATTTTTCACTGAGACTCAGGTCGAAACAATCCTTTCAACAGCTTGAATTCTTTGCCTTTTTGCACAAAGGGTAAACACGGACAGCAGGCTGAAGATAGTTTTGGATTGATACGCCAAATACACCTGAATTCCAGGGAGCTCAGAATATTCTTCTGATTCATTAATGACCATCATTAATCTTGATAGAACCTCTAATGGACATAGTAATACTTGCGTTTTGTCCAATCCTATTACTCAGATAGCTGCCAACAGTCAGACAGCACTGTGTTATCCTAGAATTAAAAGATAAATCTTCTCCATGCACTAATGCCTAAGTAGCTGGAGTTTTAACAGAACAGTTAATGTGACAAGTCTTATGATGTTAACTGGGGCAGAAAATGAAATATTTCTACTTGGTAGAAAAGAACAAATATCCCAACTTAAGATGCAGACAATTTTCTGGCTTGCCAGCAACTTAAAAAGAAATGCATATGGTCATCTTTACTCTTGTGTGCGTCTAAGCTTGCAGTGTGCAAGTTGTCAAAACTGTTTTTCTCAGCATAGTATTTAAAGGGGGCAAAATAATAATTACAAAGAAAGATTTTTGCCTCACACAGTATTAATTTATCTGAGTGGCTTGCACATACATTGGATGATCTGTTGTTCTTCTAAAAAGAATATGTGGTTCTAAAAATGATCCTTCTTGCTCAATCATGGATTTGAATTCCTTGACCAAATATGCATGTGAATGTTAGAACATAAAGTGCATTCATGTAGCATGTAATTTTCTGTTGATGAGCAGTGACGACTCCACAGTAAAAATCCATATATAACTTTTTTAATATACATGTGCATTTGTAAAGCTTTTTAAACTATGAATTCTTTTAAATGAAACAAGGAAACATTTTGCTTTTAAGTGAAGTAATCTTCCGAACTGGAGGTGCTGATAGAATAATTATGTTTATTCTTCCAGTTTCACAATTTCTGTCTTATAAACATTGTTTTGCATTATTGGGCTCCACGTTTCCCCTTCTCATCTGATGTTTTACAAATATTTTTCTAATTGCTTGAGACAGTGTGGTCCAATAAAATTACATCGACTTTCTGCTGAACTTGTTTGTCTGATCCTCTGCCAAAAGTTGTAGGCAGCTAGGCAGAACACTTGGTCTCACTTTCTTTCACTCCCCCTCCTCTAAGGCAATGCTTTCAGTCAGCCTTCTACCCTTAAAAGAACATGCATGTGAAGATTTAGGGTTGTGAACTATGCATTTTATACTTCTAAGCCATTCAAATGCTTCAGCAAGGCACTACATCCTAGCAGATTTTTAGGACTGAAACAGAATCTGTTTCTCTCTGTAGATTGCTATGTGATGAAGTTAATAGAGATAAATCATACATTATATTTTAAAGCAGAAGTACTCCTTTTGGATCTGGGCCCATTCATGCTTCAGGACAGCATCTATCTCAGCCTCTATTCAGTATTTCTTCATCTGATAAAGGACAAATTACAGCTAGAAGTGTCCAGAAAGTGAGGTATTGTACTGCACTGCCTTATCACCCTGAGAGCCCACAAAAAGAAGGTACAAGGGGATATAACAGCTGACATACATAGCTGTAAAGTGTTCTATATTTTTACAGTGACGGGGATACTCAGAGGAGAAGTGCAATCCTGTGGTTCTGAGTGTCTGAAAGAGCTAACAGAACAATGAACTATTATTCTTGAGTCTTGATAACTGAGTGCCTTACAATGAGGGATGAATTGTAACTAGCTGTGAACTGAAAATAGACCCTTCCCTTTCATTGTCATGAACATGTTGCTGTTTATGATCAGTTTGGCAGACACTTTCTTCATTACATTACCTCTCTTCTGGTTTTTTTGCTCTCATATAATGAGATGAGGCTGTAATTTCTTTACTTATAGTATATAGATTTGTTGGGTTTTCTTTTAAGAGGACCACATGTACATCACACACCTCATTTCAGGTGCATTTTTGAGTGTTTGCTTACCATGTGCCACATTTTGTGTGATAGAACATGATCAGGTCTGAGATGCCCTAAAATAACTGGCTGCTTGATATTTGGAATCATTTTTAGAAGTACCTTGAGGTAGAAGACCAAAGCAAACAGTGCTGATTTGCCACAGTGGAACAGATATGGTATGTGATCAGTTAGCTGCAGCCCTCAGATAAACACAGACAGACAAGCTAGCAAGCATCAACAGAAACCACATTATTGTCCCACTTAGACTTCTGGCCTCATGTTTGTTAAGTGATCTCTAGAGTCTGAAAAGCAAAACAAAAATTTTCAAGTGCAGAGAGCTGAATTTGACATTATTTGATATTAGGCGTCTACGGTTCTTTTAATCTTTAGCATCAGTCATTTTTTAAGTTGTCTTTCTCTCCAGTTAGTGAATAAATAGATGGGCTGTATAATGGATGGTATTTATCAGTGCAACCTCATTTAATTTTTTAAGAGCTGCATAAAGCATAAACATAATATCTCTGGCTTGGGCAAAATACTTGACATGCTTAGTAACATATGAATACCTAATAGTAATTTCAGAGAGAGTTTGTTGAAGCCTCCAGATGTCAGGCGCTATGGAAGTGTAAAGTATTATTACAGATGTTTCTCATAATAATAATACATCTGATAGCAGGGCAGAAAAAGGAATTAAGGGCCAAGTACTTCAGTCATTAACTGAGCTGAACTCCCACTAAGGTCTATGTGAGTTTTGTTCAAATAAGGATTACAGAATTCAAATGTAAGTAATTATTTCCAACATGGAATGATTTATACTGCTTTTCCAGCCTTGTCTTTCTAAAATCTTGAAAACAGTGTCAGAGTATATTGACTCACTGTACACAGAAGGAAAGCTTGCCAGCGTAGGGCTTGGTAGCACGAGGAAAGTTTGACTCAGCCATAGATGCGCAGAATCAAGCAGGGTGACTTATGTCTGCAGAGCAACCAGAAGTGTGCCTGCGGCAGGAGGAGTCATACCCACAGCCCCACGGGGTTACAGAGAAACCCTGTGCTGGAATCCTGGCTGCTGCATTCTCACTAGTTCTGACAAGGTGGGGGCTCCAGCTCAGGGGTGCCTGGAGGCACCACTGTCACACCTCCGGCCGCAGCATGGGCTCAGCTATCCTTAAAGACATGCCAAAGAACCAATGGGGAGAGAAGCTGCCGTTCCCGTTGATGGAGAGATTTTCACTGAGAGCTTTCTTTTTAGGCTGCATGCTCTAGCTTGTTTGGGGTTTTTAAAAGTTGTTTATGAAATAAGCAGCTTTAAATAGCCTGTGTGCTTGTGGGAAACCACCACCAGTAACTGCTTTGTTGCAAAGAGCAGGTACTGTAGCACTGCTAAACACATTAAGTTATAGTTTGGTCCTACAGTATGGACAGCTCTGACTTTGTTCAAATGATGTTCCTGAAATTCTGATGAAATGCAGATGTTTAGAATAGATCTGGAACTCTCAAAATACAATTAGAGACCTATTCACTGTAGGACTTGTAGGTGTGCCATCTTTCTTGAGCAATCAAATCCTGCAAAATCCTGGTTTTTCTTCTACTACACAAGCAGAAAGTTGCTGTGTACGTGGTGCACAAGTCTTCTGAAACACTGGTGTGCAAGATGATAGGTGGAACATTATTTTTGGCAACCCTGAACTTTTTGAAAGCCTCCATATTGCTCCACATCTGTGTCTGGGTCACAAAATTGTAGTTGTTTAGTGCTGGTATATCTGTTTATACACATGGAGAACAAAAAGAGGACTGGCATAAACAAAATGTCATATACATTCTAATTTTGATTACAATAAAATAATCATTCTGACATCATCACAAAAACCGAGTGCCAAAAATAGTAATCTGCCAGCTCATGAAGGGCAAGCCTCAAATTTCTGTGGTTTGGTTCATTTAAGCACTAAGAAATTTAAGCATGTTCATAAAACTTCTCAGATCCATGCTCTGTTCCTACTTCTTTGCCAAGAGTTAGAGGCTTAAATCATCATGTTTCTTTCTGTCCCCCAGTAGCTCCAGTTCAGGTATCCTGTGCAGGATTCACCTTGGTTGACTGAACATCAGCAGTATAGGACCCCTGTAAGAACTAGTCATTAGGCTTCCTAAAATCAGTGAAAAAAATGAGGCATTTCTTAACTGTGATTCATCAAGCCTGTGTAGCCTTGGAATGAGATGTCTCATGCCTGAATAGTACTGATTTTTCTCCCCAGGCTTAGGAGGGATTCTTGAACTGTCTCAGATGTGACACTCTAGGTCCCACTCATCTGCTGTCTGTCTTTCAATAGTCTCAGATTCAACAGTCAAACAATTGCGTTTCTCTCAATTTTGCCTTGAAATTATTACTGTTATTGTGGTGATCAGCAACAGTCAAGCAATTTGAAATTTAACATTATTCCTGGAATATTCTTTTTCCCAATGTTCTAATAAATATTTAATGACATTTTGAATTTTGATTCTTTTCCACTCTAATTACTCCTTGTCCTATATCATTCAGTGTAAGAAAATAGATTGCCTAGCATTGTGATATTGCTGGTTTTGACAGATATATAAATAAATACATTGCATATTCAGATATTTATTATATCAGATATTGATGCCTTATATGCTTTACTGGTTAAATAGATGAAGATTTCTGCCTGATCAACTAGAAGGCATTTTTGCCCAAATAGTAGAATTTGCACTGTTACTTTTTGGAGGTAATGTGCTCAAAAGCAAGGCAACAGAGACTCAAAAATTTACTGGAATGATGATGCAAGTTGGGGGATTCTTAATGATAGAAACTTTGAAGTACTTTGAAGCAAGTCTCAATTTCCCAATGACGTTATGGTATAAGTCGGATGACAAAACCAAAGAGATGTACTTGGTTATTTCATGAGGGGTGCTGAAAGAAGCTGTCATTAGTTCAGGAATGGCAAAATTACCCAGAACACACAATCCGAGCAGAACTTGCCATGTCTGAAGTACTTCATGGGTTTTGCTAAGTTAACTCAACAATATAAGTGTGAAATGTGAAGTTAGAATATTGACAGCCATGATGTTTGATAACATTTGTGAAAAGAAAGTGATGGTATTTAGGGAAGATTTGATATGGGAGAGCAGAAGTACCACTCCTCACAGAAGAAACATCCAGAAATTTCATGTACTTTCATGAGAAATTCTGGCAACCCTAAAGAAAACACCAATCATAATCAGCTGCAATAGAAAACTCAGTGGAAATTTTGGTTCCTCAACTTCCAGCAGCTGAAGAATCGCAATTCATCAGAGAGCTGTATGGAGTCAAGCATGAAGATTCCTAACCTATTTTGAGTGACCTAATATATTTGTAACATAATTTCATTTTACTCATTTCCAGATTAGTTTCCTGTTTGAAATGCTCATGCTGAAAGATAACTTGTGTCTTATAAAAAATGTATAATCACAAAATGCAAACTGCCATGCAAATGAAATATTCTTGAAGGAAAATGGTGGACCATGTATAGAAATCTGGATGACAAAGTCATTTACAATCGTTAAAAGAAAGAAAGAAATCATCTTTTATCAAAACAACATTTTAAAATAGATTTTGTTTAAAACAGCACAATACATTAATTCCATTTAGATTTCTGTATGTAGTATCTGTAAAGTAGGTAGTTTAGCTAGGTGCTAAGGTTTCTTAACTCAGAAATGGCCTCAGAATTCTTATCATATTTAAGTGAATTTTTTTGAGAATTATTATTTTCTGATGTAAAAATTGGGTTTTTGGTGACATACAAAGAATTTCTTTAAGCCTTTTGAAGGCTGTGTTTCAGGTTTTGGTATTTTACCATTAGGTGTAATTTAAGGTGAAGAGCTCACTCGGAAAATCTGGTCTTCTGTGAGACTTTTCCCACCTGGTTATTTTGCCTGTTTGTAAATGTCTAATGACACTTTTCCCTCCTTTTTGACTTCCAAGTACACAGCCTTGGGTAACTGTGTCATCTCTCATATTGCCCATATTTTGTTTCCCACTGTAAATAACCTTTGTTACAAGAACATGCCACTCTTGGAGATTTTTCTGCATATCAGAGCAGATTTCACTGAGTCTCTGGGAATGCCTGTAAGCATTTTTTAAACTAATCAAATGAGGTCCTACTCCTTCTTTTGCTCCCTGGCAAAGGAAGGGACCACCCCTCAGTAAGTTGTAACTGTTTTTTATATTTGGTGCAATGAAATTAAGATTAGATTCCAGACAAAACTGTTTTACTCAACAGAAATAAAACTGTGATCATATACAGACAAGTCTGTATTTGTACCTTGACTGGAAATCAGACTAAAGCTTTGAGTCTTCTTCAACAGGCGCTTGAAAGACTGTGTATAGCTGAAATTAAATAAGAAAATGAAAGTATTTTTATTATATTTTTGTGTTTTATTGCACCTCTATGGCTCACAGCACTCAGAATTTGGTTGATTTCTAATGCTATGGATACTGGAAAACCAGGTCCTTTTATATCTGTTTAAAAACAGTGCTCCAGTGAATCTCCTTCTCTAAAACACACAAGGCCAGGTGGAAACTTGGCGGTTCATGGCAGCCTTTTCTAACTCTTGCAGGCTGCAGTGGCACTACCTTAGCTGTCACTGAACCCTTCCACAGCACTCACACAGCCCTGCCAGTCTGAGCAGAAGGCCCTGGCAGCAGTGTTTGTGCTCTCCATTTGTTCTCTGGGGGTTTGAGGCTGTAATGAAAATAAAGGAAATGCTTGCTCTTCTTTCATGGGAAATAAGATGATGAAACTGTAAAAATCCTACTGTAAATATGTAAATATCCTCAGTCTGGAGATAAAAATGAGAAAGAAGTAGTACTTTCATTCATCCTATATTAAGATGTTAAACTACGTTAAAATACTTCTTTTCCCCCCTGGCTTCCTGAGTGTACTTGCCCCATATAATTAGTGTCCTGAAAAATTATATAGGTGCTCAGGGAGAGCATCTTTGATAGAATTGCTCCTGTTTATGAGTTATGAGTTTTATGAGTTTATGAGTTAACCGTAATATATTTCTTCTAAGTTAGACTTCGTAATTTCACATTGCTTCTTGTATTATTATTTCCTCTGAGATGTAAAGAAATTGGAAACTTACTTTTCATGTATTACAGTGCTCAAGTAAAACATTCCACAACAAATCACAGCTTTAGAATGGCTGTATATTTGTAATTTTGTCTCCCCAAATAAATGTCTCATGACTTTACATTTTTCTGCTCTTAAAAAAAGTACTTTGTCCCATGGAGAATCAGCAGAATGTGAATCTCACTCTAAGATTCATGTTTTATGGTTCCATTTTACTTTTGGGCAAGAGTTTGAAACCTTCCTTGAGGACTTTTTAAACTGTCATTTTCATAGAATCATGAAATCATTTATGTTGGAAAAGACCTCCAAGATCATCGAGTCCAACCTTTGACTGAACACCACCATGGCAACTAAACCATAGCAGTAAGTGCCACGTCCAGTCATTTCTTGAACACCTCCAGGGATGGTGACTCCACCACCTCCCTGGGCATCCTGTTCCAGTTTTTAACCATCCTTTCAGTGAAAAAACTCTTTCTGATGTCCAACCTGAACCTCCCTTGGCTCAGCTTCAGGCCATTTCCTCTTGTCCCCTCACTGGTTGCCTGGAAGAAGAGACTCACCTCTGCCTTGCCAAAACTACTTTCAGGTAGTTTTAGAGAGAGATAATGGCTCCTCTGAGCCTCCTTTTCTCCAGACTAAACACCCCCAGCTCCCTCAGCTGCTTCTAATATGATTTACTCTCTAGACCCCTCACCAGCTCCATTGTTCTTCTGTGGACTCACTCCAGCACCTCAATGTCTTCCTTGAAGTAAAGGGCCCAGAACTCTTGAACATAATTCTAGTTGCACATAGGCACATAAGAATTGAAGCCAAACCTTGTATTCATGCTTAAGGCAGAGCTACAGCATTTGTCATATCTAGGAGCAGAATTTGCTAGTAAAGAACTACTAAAGATTTCCTTCTAGAACGCTGTAGCTGACATTTGTGACAAATGTCATTTTACAGATACAGAAATACATGCCCACACACTTATATTTCCTTGACCATGGGGAATTTATGAGGATCCCATTTCCATGCTTTCACTAGATCTTTTAAACCTAGACAAAGAAATGTACAGAAACATGCCAAGGCATAGCCGGCTTCGTGTTCTTCAAGAGGGATAATATGTTAGCAATATAATACAGGGAGTCTCTGCCACATGAACCAAGAATTCAGAACACAAACCATCAGGCCCGCAGGAGAGGTTCGTTTTATCTGAGCTTGGAAGAAGTAGGCCTATGGAAACAAACCAATTTACCTTCGATCCAAATGATCAGGTGAAAGGAGTCTTCTGCAAAAGACCAGAAACAGATGTTGATGCCTTTTCTCAACAGCTGCAAGCCAGTCAGTTCAGTTTCCAGTTTTCTCCCTTTTGTGATAAAACCTCAGATTCTCACTCAGGTCTTGTGGGAAAGGAAAGCCTTGAAGTAATTTAATACCCCTTTGGCTTTGGGTTTTGTCCTTCCTGAAGATGCTAAAGGTGTTACCAGTCATCTTTATGTGGCATGAATTTACAATATTTCCAGTAAATTCTCTTGACTAGGAAATATTTTCTTCCTCTGTAAAAAGAACCTTTCTCCACAGAGATTTGAGAATTACATTCCATGGAGGGTAACCATCTCTGGAACAAATGTGTCTTATGGAGGAGCTTAATCTGTATGGCATGTAATATATTACTTGAGTTTACAGTGGAAGACTTTAACTTCTAGACTTCAAACCTCTCAGTCTGTATTACTGTGTTAATGCACTGGCTTTTCACCTTTTAAAAATTTGGTTAAAACTTACTTCACTGAAAAGTGAAAATGAGCTTAGCAGGCTTGACTGACTCTGTTTTCTATATTACACCATGTAGCACGATGAGCACAACTGGCAAGGCACCAGTGAAGAAAAAATTTAGAGAGTAGAGCAACCTCCCCCCTTCAGAAGAAGTGCCGAAACCCACTCCTCGGTATTTAAAAGTAAGCAACAAAGGGAAGAAATACTTGATGCAATTTCAACTGCACAAAGAGCTGAAGTTTTACCAGTGTCAGTTCATTGTCTCGATCCTCAGTTCTACAAGTCTATAATCCTTGTTATGGAACACAGATTACAAACAACAGAACGGCCATAGCTCTTCAAAAATTTGTCATGAATCTGGTTCTTGATGTTTTGCATTGGCAGAAACTTTTTATTTTAAAAATCTGTAGGGTAAAAAGACATTCCTTAAATCCTTCACTTGTTTTAATAACTAAGCTTTAGTTTAATGTGCTTCCAGTGAGTATTTTTAAAGTACTGGCGTCCAAAATAAATTTTAAGGAAGTAACTTTTATCCCTGAGAGATACTAGGCACCCATTAAATTCATAGGAAATACTGGCATTTTATTCAGTGGTCTGATTCACATGTACTTCTTGTGATGCTAATCCATTTTTGCAGTGGAACAAACACAAACATGTTTGTGTTATAATAGTCAGGTTTGAATACTGGCAGAGAAAGAAATGCAGATTTTTATTAGTGTACAAAGATCTACCAAATTCTAGAATTTGTGGTATAAAATGCCACAAATTTTATGTACCATAAAACACATGGAAAAAAGAATACCTTTTCATGTGTAGGTCACGAAATATTCTGAAAAGGCAGGAAGATATTTTTGCAAACTCCTCCTATGAGGCACAAAGATCACAGATGGCCATTAGGGCATCCAGCAACGGAATCACCCCAGGTCTGGTCCAGTACTCACTGAACTCTTCAGGAAATTTCATTTTAGTGAACAGACTGCATTAAATTAGCAGGATGCTGCACTGATCTTTATTTCATCAAAGATCTGCAAAAGTTGCTGTAGTCTAGGAAGAAATATTTTTACTTGCTCTACTTTTGAGTCTGTGGGTGGGCCACTGAGGATCCACAACTATTTTCAGGTTTTGGGCACATTTCTACAGGAGACATATCTGGTTTTCTGTCTTTATTTTGGTCAAAGAACAGTACAGTATCTGTGGCAATTTGTAATCTCTTTGGAATACTCTTGAAGTGGCAGATGATGAGAAATATTTTCTGCAAGGTTTTTCAGGGGTAAAAAATTTTGGCCAAGTGATTTTTATCTTGTTTTTAAGGCTTCAAAAAACTTATTAATATTGTCATCCTTCAGTTTTCTGTGTTCTCTTTTTAGTAGAAACATGCTTACTATTTTGATAGATTCAGAAGTAAAATAATAGTCTTTCAACACCTTTGATTTTATCTTCCTCTGTGGTCATTGTTCTAAGTTCAATGGTTTTACTGTCACTTTTTAAGTCTTAATTGCTGCAGATTTTATCTGAAACAAATGCCTCATCTAGTGTATCATTGTATTTTGAGGAGTCCTTGATGCCATGTGCACAGCAACTCAAATGTATATTAATGTCCAAGTATGATGTTGTCATATAAATGGAAGAGGAAGGCAACAGTGAAAATCTAGAAACATTGGTTTCCTGTGGAAATGAACAGAAGTCCCCTAAGGCTTTAATTCTTGGAGAAATGCTCTGGTGAAGTCAAAGCAAACCAAGCATCTCTCCGTACAGTTGGATTCCTCTGGAGTAAGTAGTAAATGACAGACAGACAGCCTGTAGCTGCATCCCCTGAGCCCAAGAGGTACACAGAGACACAGACACAGAGAGCTCTGGCGGAACTGTTTTGTCTGGTGGGCTAAAATCCAGCCTAGGAGGGAATGAAGAAACTCAACACTGAAAGGAAATTAAGGAAAAGCTGTTATTTCCCGGAACTCATCTGCAAATAGGTCTTCACCAGGTCCCAGCTAGGGATTCCCCCAGAGGGGTTTTGCCAGATGGCACAGGGAATGCAATGACTCGCGTTTTTGCTTGTTCCCGTATCCTCCCCCAGATATTCCTGGATTGTTTCTCCTTCACTATCCTCTCTGTCCTAATCACTGGGTCTTCTGAGAAAGAGCTGAAAGAAGGGCTGGGATATTGTATTTAGTGGGGAGCCTGTCATGTGAAATGTCCTCAGCAGGGAGCTGGGGTGCTTATTTAGGAAGAGTTAGAGATGTGAAGAGGTATAGCAGAGTGGCAGAACAGGACTGGAATAACCAGCCCTTCTCTGTCCCTACCACCAAGCAAATCTCTGGTTTGTCAAGAATTTTGTGCCCAAAGCCAATTTTTAATAGAAATTAAAATAGGTAAAATGTGTTTCCAAAGAAAGCCATCCTCCCTTGCTTAGGGCCACTGTGGTTTACTGGGGATCTAAAATGAGCTGGCTGATAGATTTGTCATCAGCCTGGATTTCCTGTGCTAATAGAAAAAAAAAATTAATGGAAAAATTTCTCTGATGCTGTGTTGCTCTGCTTCTATGCTTTTACTTGGCTTCAGTTTCACAAACATGGATCTTGCTCAGCAAATGGGGTTTGCAATTTTACACCTTAGAAATACATTACTTGATGAAAACTTTCAATTTTGGATGTTGATATAATACAGTAAACTACATAATCACTTCAGACTTGACGCTGGCCATCTTCAGAACTGCAAATGTCATGCTTATTCTCTGTTCCAACATACCTTATGGATCAGGATGGTTCTTTCAGAGAAACTGTGTGTGCCCCATCATTGGAAGTGCTCAAGGCCAGGCCGGATGGGGCTCTGAGCACCCTGGTCTACTGAAAGGTGTCCCTGCCCATGGCAGGGAGGTTGGAACTGGATGATCTTTAAGCTTCCTTCAAACCCAAGCCTTTCTATGATTCTGTGACTGTATGATTTAAATGACTTATTTAAAGAGCTGAACAATAGGAACAATTACTTTATCAGAATCCACCAGCTGAGGAATATAAATTTATGCGTACATTAGTGAAAAATATGGAATTCATGATGTCTTTGCTGTCATGACTTCTCTTCTGGAAATCCCAAGGCCTGTATAGTGCCAGCACAGGAAGGTGGGGTTCTGGCCATCTTTAAAGCAATGCAATAATTTATCTACCTATAAACTAACTGTCACGTTCAGAAACTTATTTTCCAGTGCAATAGTAAATGGAGATGATAAAAAATCTGCGTTTTTCAATTTTATGAATAGAAGATTAATTATTTGGGGAAAAAAGTCAGCTTTCCATTATTCATTCAGGGAAAAATAAAAGAAGTACTATTAAAAGTGAATCAATGGAAATCTTTTGAGTAATTATATTTCTGATTTCGTTTTTTTACGATTTGTGATCATGATCAGTTCTTACAATTTTTGTGCTCAGCTTGTTTTAATTAGGATCGAAATGGAAAAAATATTTCATATAAGAATTCTGCCTTCCTTTCTGATTAATTAATACCACACAGTTTCAGAAAATATGAATAATAGAGGCTGCAAGGATACTGGTTTTATGTTTTCTCACAGACAGTGTAGTAGTGAGCCAGCAAATGAAATATTGCATGTCATGCCACTTGATGGGATATAATTCTGTTATGGAGTTGAGTTTAAATTCAGCTTGGCAGATCCATTGCTCACACTGTCATAAACCAATCTATTTTTATGCTGTCATTGTGTGAACTAAAAAAAAAAAAGTCAAGTTTGAATCTGTGTGCTCTACCTCTCCATTAACTCACTGTCTCTAGAATAGTGACCTGCCTTTCAGTCTTTTCTAGCAGGCTAAGCTCCCATTTCTATGTAAAATGTGGGATGTTTTTAGCAAAAGTGGAGATTTCAGTTCTTTTCCAATGTTATTGCTTATTGAGGCCTCAGAAGTTTCCCTACTAAAAGGCTACAAAAAGCCCTTGAAAGATGCCTGCTCTGTGCCAACTGTTTTTGCCTTGGCCCTCTCAAATGAGGAGCTGACATTTTCATTCTGGTAGGAAGGAACGAGGGGGAGAGAGAGAAAACTTAAACACTGATAATTCCCGACAAACAATTTTAACACTGTCTGTGAGAGGGATATCCAGGCTGGCCCTGCTGGCTCCTGCTGTGATGCTTCCTGCCATAGCCAGGGAAGTCAATAACCAGCTGCCCAGGGTTATCCAGTTGTGGCTGGTCAGTCAACACAGTCTGGCATGGAAGATGTGCTTGAGCTGTTGAACAGAAGCTTCTACTGTACCTTTTTTGTTTTTAACATTTTCCTCTCTATTTTTTTCTGGATTTATTTCTTTGCCATGCATCTCCACATCCCCTCTTCCCACAGTTTTTTTTTTCTCATGAGTGCTCAGCTGCTCCTTCCTGGGTGTACTGAACAGTGCAAAGGGCTGGTCACATTGCTGCCTGGGTTTTATTTCCTGTGAAATCTCTGGCCTTTTCACTACAAACAAAATCCTTTGGGACAGAGTTCGTCTTTTCTATCCCTTGCCTTCAGTAGTTTCTATTCCCTTGCCCTTCAGTCATTTCTATTCTGCTGTGAGTTGGGAGATGAAACTCCAGAAAACTGCTTGCACCTATTCAAATATTAGGATGGATGAAGGATCTGGAAGACAGCAGATGTAGCAGAACAAAGAGGAGAAAAGATGAGTAACTTGGCTGCAGTCACACAACAAAGTGCTGACAGAGAGAGGAATAGAAACCAGGAATGCTACTTCTCAAGCCCGTGTTCAAAACAGTAAACCATGCAATTTTTCCATAGCCTTATCTAGAAATTTCAAAGACAGAATGACATGCTGTTGTAAAACTGATAATAGAAGACTACCATCAGCGAAGCACTATTTATAAATGGGAGGGTGGGAAGGAGCTCTCTGTGCTGATTGCCATAAACAAAGAGCACCAAGAGACTAAGGGGAATATTTTGATGTTGGTGTGCTGTCGTTAGCTTTATTTAAACACAAACATTGTTAATAAACATGGGTTTATATATTTTCTTTGATCAGTGGACTCTGATAGGTTTTAAACATCCTGAATATCTCATTTCTGTGTGTCCAAAAGGAGAGGAAGAAAGACACAGGAGCCCATTCTTAAATCCGTTGCAGTCCCGTTTTTGTACAAGTTTATGCTGGTATCAAAGAGACAGATTTTTCAAGGACAATATGAAACTGCATTTTTAAACAAAGGGGACTAAAGTTGCTCCAATTAAAATGTGTCTAAGGACATTTTCTTACACTTTACTTTCACAAAAGAGATAAATAAACAGGTACAGAATGAATGTTTGGTTTTACANTATTATATCCCAGGGATGTTGTTAATATTTGTTCTCTGACTCTTGCTCGCAGACCTTTTATTCTTTTGCTTAGTATGCTGCAAATTGCCTGCTCATCTGTGTCCTTCACTGCCTGGATTACTTCATGGTGTTTACATAGCAAAGCAAACTATACAACATCCCAGGGGCCCAATGCTGCTGCCCCGGAATACCGGTGAGTCTAATTGACAACAGGATGTGCCTGTGCTTTATGACAGGAGAACCAAGCCCTCATCACAGCCAGCCAAGCCGGAGCAATAAAACCCAGACTTCATATTCTCTCACTCCTTGAGAGGCAGAAATCCCTGGTTAGCAATATGTCAGATTACCTTTAGCATGATTCCTATTGTATAATAATGCAAATTAGTATCAGCATTTATACGGGTTTGCTTAAGTCACTGATCCCATTGAAACTATTTTCAACAAGTTTAAGGTTACTTATTAATTTCTAAGGCTTAATGAGAGGGTGTCGCCTTATTTTGAAATATTCCATGCTGTGAGTGATTCAAAAGTGCCTTGAATGAAATCCTTGCTTAAGTCTAGTGTTTAAAGCAATTTATAACTGGATTATTTTCTACTATTTTTGCCATTTCTCCTCTTCTCTGTGGAAGGCTGGAGAATCTTGTCTGCCACTCTTTTATTAGTGAGAGAAACAGAAGATAATACAACGCTAACTAAGCTGGCAAAAGCAGTTTATCTCTTTCCTTGAAGTTCTATTTGAAGAAAAAAATATTCTCCTCTTGAGAAGAATGATCCTCAGAAGCAGAATCTGAAGAAAACTTCTAGGTTAAGTCTCTGGCTATCACCCAGCCACAAAAAGGGGCAGTAACAACTGGCTTTCTAGTTTGTGTCACTTCTGCAGAGGAAGCAGCATTTTATTCCCCCATGAACAGAAGAGGGTAAGGACAAGAGTGGGTGCACAGACATGCAGTAGATATGAGACTGCAGGAAACATCCAGGAAAATCTGCATTAGTTGTTTGGAGGAAATCCACACCATCCCTCATGGGCCTTTAGAAGGCAGCATCACAGGCTGACACATAATCCTGCCTGACTGCCCCAGTGCTGTTTCATTCCCTCCAGTCCTTCCTTTTCTAGTTTTCTGTTCCCTCCCACCCATAAATTCACTCTTCTGCCCCAGAAGGCTGCAAAGTTCTGAGATGTGAGATCTGTCTCCCAGAGGGAGGTCAATAATAAATTATAAAAAGTGACCAAGAAAACCCAGTTCAGCATGCTGTATACCACGTACAGGGAGAACAGGGCAGCATGGAACTATCACTGACTCAGCTGTGACAGATTGCTCTAGCATGAACTCTGACCTTTTGCATGGAAGAAATCTCCTTTCAGCATTCACAGCTTGTTTCTTCGAAATGAAACAGTGAATCCCATGGACACTGAATGTTTACTCCAACAAATTTGCCATTCGCATGTAGGTGATGTAACAATTGCTCGGAATAACCTCAAAATAGCAGTATTAATATTGATCTTTCCTTTTAGTGTACTTAATATGAAAAAAAAGGCATGAGAAAGTGATGATAGTGGAGTGCTGAGTGTGCTCAGTGAAAATACTGTTTCTCTGCTCCCCAGTAAGAACCTTCCCTGAAAGTCAAGTATTTCATCTCATCCTCTCTTTGCAGCACTCGAGGCCAAGCATGTGGTGTAAGAATAGCAATTTTGCTGTGCAGGCTGCCATGATGGGCTGCATAAGACAAATATTCCAAACCCTCCTTTTGAGCACAGAGCAAGTTTACCACGACAGTAACATAATTGTGTTACTGTTTACTGGCTGTAATGGCATTGTTAGGTGTAACGATAATCCAGGTGGGTGAACGGCCCATAATTTGGGGCCATTTCATCAGAGTGAGGCTAAAAACTTGCATTTTTCTCTTTTGGCGGCAGCACTGACAGAACCCTCTGCTTCCTCTTTCTGTCCTCCAGCCTGGCAAATGACACTGTAGTAGCATATATGAGCTGTCCAGGAAGAGACTCAAGTAGG
>WEIT01008652.1:0-14322 GCA_013389985.1 Dryoscopus gambensis | reverse complement strand
ATATAATTAATAATAAAATTAAATAATTTTTTTTTTAAGGAGATAAGGGAAAAGCAAAATACAGAGAGAGCTGTGGTGAGTGTTGTCCAAAAGCTGAATTTTTCCATTGATTTGTGCTGGATTTACCTCCTGGGCAGCTCAGAGGGGAGAAATGTCCCTTTCCCAGCTTTTCAGAGCACAAGGAACATCCTTGGAGGGCAAACCCACGGAGCTGAGGTGAGGCAGGGCAGCAAAGTGCTCTGGGCTGCCAGGCTCCTGCAGACGTTTCTTTTTTGACAAAATTGGAGTTTCACGCTCAAGTCCTGGTGGCCACGTCAGGCTGGAGTGTCCATGCTCCAACCCAAGCAGCTCACTCGGATCTCCCGGTGTTTCCCAAGCTTTTGGGAGCAGGGGAAGGCTGGAAGTTGGCAAAGGGCTGTCTCTGTCCTGCTCTGATGCCAATTTATGCCCAGAGCCCTCTTGGATCAGAGCAAGGAGCTGCTAAAATCTGGCCCCAACCTGACTCGTCCCTTGGATCCCATCCAGGGAGAGGCAAACAAGCTCCTCCACCCCATCTCAAAGTTCAGCCTCTCGGACAGCGACCTCCTCAATCTTGATTACGTAAAAAATTCCATGGAAAAACAATTTAAACTCTTCCAGGGAGAGCTGCTTCGTTATTACGGCAGGAATCAAGCGGAGGGAATGAGCTTTAACCTTGGGATAAAGCTTTGGAAGTGCTGGTGCACTGATAAACCCTAAAAATTCCTATTTAATAAACCCCAAAGGCAGCCTAAGGCTGTTGATAAGACAGAGCTTAGTGGTGCTGAGGGGAGAAGGGAAAAAACCTGCATTAATTCCAGTTGCTCTTTAATTATCCACAACAAATCCTAAATCCCAGCTTCTTTCCTCAGCTTCTGTCCCCTCCTGGAGCGAGGGATGAACAGGACAAATGGTTTAATCCAGAATGTTTTTAGGAGTTCTGTGGTTTTTTGAGGCCTTTCGGGATAAATTCTCCTGCCCCATGTCGGAATGGGAGCGTTGAGGTTTTCCCAGCTCGAGGGTTAATCTCCCATTCCAGCCATGCTGTAGGATGGCAATCCATAGGTTTCTGCCACATCCTGAATTATTTGGGATCGGGCTTGCATGGAAGAGGCCATTAAAGTGTTTGGGAAGGACTGTGGGATCTGTGAGAGATCCAAACTTGGGATTCCCTGCGGAGTTGTTGCATCCACGCCAAGGCGCCAAATCCATATGAATAAAAGGAATGAACTTTTGGGAAAAAAACAGGTGGGATTTGGTGTCCGTGGGGCATTTTGTGGTGGTGGACGGCAGGGGCAGCCTGGTGGAAGGGAATTTTGGGGTCAGTGGAAAGCCGGGAATGGTTGGTAGGAAGCGACCCCAGGTGCAAATTCCAGGAATTGGAGCCTCAGGTGCTCCCACCAGAGAGATTTGACTTTTCCATGCCCATCCTGCCCATCCGAGCCCGTCGGTGGGAAGCTGGATGCTCCTGGAAAAGCAGAGCCTGGAGCAGCCTGGGATTAAAGCCGGGCCATCCGAAGACCTTGCAAGGCATCGGATGTGGGATCAGATCCCTCCCTGGATTTTGGATCCAACCACTTCACGGGGCTGAGCTCCCTCTCCACCCCCAGGGATCTGTTTGGGTTTCCAAGCCAACCTTCCCAAGCCAAATCCAGCGGGATTCCCACAGCTCCAGGCTGCTCCAGAGCATCACCTGGCACTGACTGAATCCCAAGCCTCGGGACTATGGATTTGCACCCAAATTCTCCCACAAGCCCAACTCCAAAAGCTGTTTCCAAGGACCACAGAGGCCACTGGAATATTTTCTGGGATGCACTATTTCTCTGGGCCACATTTCATCTCCATGCCCCACTTAATTCCTTAATTCTTCCCATTTTTCCAGCACCATCCCTGTGTTCATTTGCTTTTGGCTCTGCCTCTAATCACTCCCGTTGCTAATGAGTCACTCCTGAATGCTAATTAGCATCCAGTCCCATCCATGGATATTCTTCCATGCATCCCTAAACCCCTCACGCTGTTTCACACATTCCATGGAATGATATCCTCAGGAAGCAGATGCGGGGCGTGTGGTGTGAGATGCCAGCTTGAATTCCACGTGGGAACAGGTCGGGAATGATTTATATCCCCCTCCATTCCTAAACGACCTTGCTGATGGCATCCATTCATTTTCCGGCGCGAAATCGCGGGAGACAAAACATTCCAGGCAGATCCAACGGGATGCGCTTCGCGTGCTGAGCTAAACACGTGTTACAAACCCAACAACAAGACAATTTTCCAATTAATAAATTCCGTGGATGGCTGGGAATGCGGCAGGAAAACGCTGTCGTGGCACAGAGCAGATGGTGGATGCTCAGGAAGAATTCCTGCAATCTCCGCTCCTGCTGCGGGATGAATTTCCAGCAGGATTTGGTGGATCCCAGCCCGCATACCCTCAGGGAGGAATCAGAGCCGCTCTTCCCAGAGTTTATCTTGGCTGTGCAAATGTTTCGGAGCGAGCTGGGGTTGGGTTTCCGGCGGGAGGGCCGCACTGGTGGCACGGGGGTATTTATGGGGTGCAGCTGCCCCTCCCTCCCACAGAACCTTCACGAGTCTCCCACCATCGAATTTCCTTCTGGTTCTCCAAGGTCAGCTCGGAATTCAAAGGCAGGGAGGGATTTTTGAGGGGGGGTTGGGGTTTTTGTTGTAAAAACATTAAAATTAACCTTTGCTTTCTGCACGACTCATCCTCTCAGCGGCGGATCGAGCCAAGGATTATCATGAAATCATGGAATTGAGTAGGAAGTGCCCCAAAGGGTCATCAAGTCCTGCACAGCACAAACCCCAAATCCCACCACGTGCCTGAGGGCGTTGTCCAAACACTCCAAGGATATTCCTGGACCTTGTGAAGGTGGTGGGAGATCCAGAGCTGCTGCAGATGGCACTGACCTCTCACCCCGCTCCGATTCCTTCCCCTTGTCACTCATCGCTCCCAACATCCGCATTTCTCCCCGTGATCCGCATCCGGAGCTCTTCCTGATATTTCAAGTAGCTTTCTCTCTACCTCCTCCTTGCTAATTCTCCATCTAATTTTAAACCTCATCCATAACAGGAGCTTTTCTCTGCTTCCTCCATGTGTCACCACGTTTTCTTTCTCCGCGTTTTTTCCCCATTTGCCACCGGCTCCTATTTACATCTGTGTTTGGAAGAGACACGAAGCAAAACTTATGGCCAAGCCCAAACTATTCTATAGAATCCGGAGATGCTTCCCAGTGTGGAGAGTTGCCCGGGAAAGAAGCTTGAAATAAAATCCCAAAAAAAGCAGAGGATGCATCCAACTGCTGCTCAAATCCGCGAGCTGGGTGTTTTGGCAGGGTGGGAAGAGCTGACAGTCAGCAAGTGAGGAAAGGAATTAATTCTGGCTATTTAATGAGAAAAATATTATAAAAAATAGGAGCATATGAAAAGATTAAATTCAATATTCCAATCTTTTTTCATGCTCTACCCAACAGAAGAGCCCCAGATCGTGGGTGCTGTGATAAAATAACTTTTCTGAAGTTTAGGAAAATTAAAGGAAGCTGTTGCACAACAGCATCTTCTGATGTCGCAATGGGATCCCCACCCAAGGCTGGGGGAAGTGGGCACCCGGCCAAGCCCGTGGGCTGCATTCCCTGCCCAGCCAGCTCCTTATCCAGCAAATAAACGGAATTCGCTCGGCTTTGACCTTAACTCACTTTTTAATTTATTTTTTTTGAATAGGAAGTCGTCGGAATGGTCCAACTGTCAGGTCAGCGAAACATCCCCCAGCTGGATGCTGCCCTGACAGAATTATGGATTGCAGATGTTGCCTGGGAGCTGTTGGGATTCAGAGCGGGGCCAGGAGTCCCCGGGGTGGCTGTGGAGCTGCCTCCCGAGCCTTTGGGAAGAGGGGTTTGTTTTCCACTCGAAGTGAACTTTTAACCATTTGGGATTTCGCTAAAGAAAAGTGACAGAAAGCAGGCGAAGAGGAAGCAGCAGATCCAGATCCTGGTTCCTCTCTTCTCAGGAAAAATTCCTTCATGGAAAGGGCTGTCAGGTACTGGATCTGCTCAGGGAGGTTTGGAGTCCCCATCCCTGGAGGTGTCCAAGGAAGGCCTGGATGTGGCGCTGGTGACAAGGTGCGGATGGAGCACAGCTTGGACTCGGTGACCTTGGAAGGCTTTTCCAGCCTCAGCAATCCTGAGATTCTTCCTGCACACCTGGGAAGTCCCACAGAAACGTGGCTTCAGGGCTTGGATGTCCCCCCAGCAGTGGTGGCACCTCAGAGCTTGGTGTCAACCGACGACGTTGGCCATCAGGGACTGGAGAAAGCCAAAGGCTGGAAATTATTTAATTTATTGGGATTATTATACTTAACGACATCCCAGGGTTAAGGATAAAAAGGATGGGGTCAAATACTGACTTTGGGTCAAATAATCCTCAGATCAGTCAACTGAAAGGACAGAGATCCTTAAATCAGCCCCAGGAAGCTGCTGGAGGTCCAGCCTTTGAGCCAAGCCTAGTTAAGATGAGCTCTGTAGGTTTTCCACTCCACGTTTATTCTCTGGAGAACAGAGGTGCTGTTATCTCCATGGTCTTGTCCATAATTCCATAGGGAAAATGTTATGTTTGAGGTTTCTTCTTCTTCTTCTTCTTCTTCTTCTCCTTCTCCTTCTTCTTCTTCTTCTTCTTCTTCTTCTTATTCTTCTTATTATTATTATTATTATTACTATTATTGTAATAATAATAGTAATAATAAGTTTTTATTATTATTAATATTATTTTCATGTACAAATGCCATTTATTATTCTGCCCATTTTATCCCCAGAAGCCAGCTTTGACTGCTGGAGATGAATTTGCTGTTGAGAAAGGCTCCAAGCACCTCCATGCTTGGAGGGGACAAACCCCCCTGGATGCATTCCCTTCTCCTACATCTTTTCATGACTCCCCTTGAGTTTTACGGTGGCTTTTTTACCTGATTTAATTTGGAAAATGTGAGGATTCATCAATAACTTTTGGCAGATCTTTAGAGCTGGTGGACACGATGAACACGGGGACCTCAGCCTGAAGATGAGAATGCCCAGGGGGGATGAAGATCCTCCTGCAGGGACACGGTGGAGCTGAGTTCCCTGGATCTGTTCAGCCTGCCAGGAGCCCAGGACTGGTGGGAATGACTCTGGATATTTCTCCTGGCTGTTTTCCATGCACGGTTGTCAGTCTGGGAGGGCTTTGGGACCGTCCTGTGTCTTGTGTGCCCCTGGGATGGGGATGTGGGGCCAGGATGGGGATGTGGAGCCAGGATGGGGATGTGGGGCCAGGATGGGTGCATGGCATGAGGGACTGAGGATTCTCCCAGGAATCCTTTTTTCCAGGCTGTCCAGGAGCTCCACGGCATTAAACTCCTTTCATTTCCCTCCAACCTCCCTCCCCAGACCCCACATCACTTCCCCCCTCACCAAGCAGCCAAGAGAAGACCCAAAGTTTACATTTTTCAAGAGAGCACTAAAATCAACAATTTCCTGTGCTCTTCTTACCCAGAGACCCCGGCCAGGGAGTCAGAAAGATTTAGGGGTAGGAACTCCTGCCCGTTCCCACCTGCGTGGGCTGGGATCTGGGATAATGAGGTGTTCACACTTCACCAAAGCTGAGGGAAGGTGTCAGATCCCTCTCCCACAGTTGGGCTGGAGGGAGGGTGTGAGGGAACTTTAAAGGCTCTGAGTGGAAAACAATAACAAACAGAACAGGGGAGAAAAACCACGTTGTAAAGAAAAAGGGGAATGGAAAAGAAAAGGGGTGGGTGGAACCCGTGTGAGGCTGAGCTCAAAGGCCCAGGGTTGTGTTCAGGGGGTGCTGATGTCTGGCCCAAACAATCCCCCTTCCATGGGGCTTTTTAGAAGCTGAGCACTCCAGGGAGGGGTTTCCCTCAATTTGTTTTGGAACCAAGCAGCTCTAAGGTGTGTGATTGAGGAACACAGAAATCTGGGATTCATTTCTTCCAGAGATGTGAAAATACTGCTCTGGGCACCTTGTGCCAGGCCCTTCCCTCCCTCCCAGCCAGGAATTCCTTCCCAATATCCCACCCATCCCTGCCCTCTGGCAGTGGGAAGCCATTCCCTGGCTCCTGTCCCTCCAGCCCTTGTCCCCAGTCCCTCTCCAGCTCTCCTGGAGCCCCTTCAGGCCCTGCAAGGGGCTCTGCGCTCTCCCTGGAGCCTTCCCCTCTCCAGGGGAGCACCCCCAGCTCTCCCAGCCTGGCTCCAGAGGGGCTCCAGCCCTTGAAGCAGCTCCGAGTCCTCCTCTGGACTCTCCCCAGCAGCTCCAGGTCCCTCCTGTGCTGGGATCCCCGAGCTGGAGGCCGCTCTGCAGGTGGGGTCTCACCGGAGCACAGGGGCACAGGGGCAGAATTCCCCCTTCCTGCTGCCCACACCGGGATCAGCCCAGGATTCAGGGAGTTCTGGGTGCCAGAGGACACGGCTGGCACGTGCCCAGCTCCTGTCACAAAGCCCTTGGATTAATGGAGGGGATGAGCAGGAATTCCCCCACCTGGACCCCAGCTCCTGGTGCTGGGCAGAGCAGGACAAGCCCCTGCCTGGAGTGACAGAGCTTGGGAAGAGCAGGGAAGGTGCAGCAGCACTGAGCAGTGCAGCCTGGAGCAAAGAAAAACATTTATTAAGAAATATTATAACTGTAAATGACCCAGACACAGAGAATGGATTTTTTTTTTCTTTTTTTTTTTCTTTTTTTTTTTTTTTTTTTTTTTTGTTGCTTGTTTTCCTTTCAGTTCTCTCCAGCTGGCCCGGAGACCCCTGGCAGCAGCTGGAAACCGAAGAGGTTTGGAGCCTGAGAGGCATATGAGCCCCAGACAGTTTGATTGCTCAAACATTTCTCAAAGATTAGCTTTGTCAAAGCAAGCACCAGGGAGGATAAATCACGTGGCTCGAGCTCAGCTCTGGCCAGGCTGCTCCAGAGGAAGGCAGACTCTGAAGGGGTGAGGAGATGGCAACGAGCTGGAGCTGCAATATCACACGGGAGAGCTTCCCACATAGATGAGGAGTAAAATCCAGGCAGGCACTTGCCCCATCCATAAAAACCCTGGCTCAAGGCGTCACAGAGATGAGCCAGATGTTCCTCTGGTTCAAAAGGACATTAAACCACCATTTTTACCCTAAAAAAATAAAAAGAGAGCAGCTTAGAGGAGCCATCCATTTTGTCAGTGCTGTCTGCAGAACCCAGGGGTTAAAGTTAAAAGGAAAAAAAAAACCCCAAGTCTGACGGTGATCCTGAGTCCCTCTGACTGTGCTGCTTGCTCCTCTCGTTTATTTTTAAATCCTGAGCTTGGAGCCGGGGGAAGCTCCTCGGAGCTGCTGCTCGTGCCCGGGGCCCTGTGCGCCGCTGCAGGCCCTGCCCCGAGGGCCAGGCCTGGGCCGGCCACATCCTGAGGGATCCGTGAGGGATTCCCTGCCCCATTCCAGGCTGCCTGAGCATTACAAACAATCCCAGGATATCCTGAGCTGGAAAAGACCCGTGAGGATCATAAATTCAACTCCAGGCCCTGCACAGACACCCCAAAAATGCCACCCTGGACATCCCTGGGAGCGGAGTCCAAACGCTGCTGGAGCTCTGGCAGCCTCGGGGCCGTGCCCATTCCCTGGAGAGCCTGGGCAGTGCCCAGCACCCTCTGGGACAAAAATCTTGCCCTAATCTCCGGCCTAAACCTCCCCTGGCACAGCTGGCAAAGTGCTCCTTAAGGGAAAAACCTCCACAAACTGGTTTGGGTGAGCACCAGTAGGAAACCCCCTCACGGCCAAGNCAATACAATATGCATTTATAACACCAGCACATGCCAAGCCCTCTCTTGCTGTGTTTGATGCACTTCAGTCTAATTAAGCTCAGCTTAAATATAGCTCAGCTCTTCCTTTGCTCCTCCAGCCCCAGCCTGGGAGGTTTTTTCCAGGGCCACATGTAAGAACGATCTGCTTTGCCTCGCTTTTATTTATAGCTGCTCTTTGCAACTGGCTGCTTCTCAGTCCCCAGCAGAACCAGAAATCACCCTTAGGAAGGGAAGAAAACACAGGCAGGGTGGGTTTAACCCGGTTGTTTCCCCAGCCAGCAGGGGCAGAGGCAGAGGATGGATCCTGGCATGGACACCGAGCATAATCTGGGACACCAGGCACTTCTTTTCCAGCTCGTTTTCTGCCCACACCTCACCAGAGGTGAAAATTTTTCCAATTTCTCTAATTTTCCTCATTTTTCTAACTTTTCTTTTCCATTTTTTTCGTATTTTTTCTGATTTTCCCACGTCAGGAGCAGTGATACGGATAAAGGGGCCCATGAGGTTTGACCAGGGGTAAAGCAACCCTGGATTTTGTGCAAATGACTCTGAAAAGATCTTTGCCCACCTCCCATTCATACAGTTATTTAAAACCAGTTTCTCTCTAAATATGAGCTGCTGCCTTTGGAGGAAAGATCAGTGATCCCAGGTGCAGAGGGGAGATAAAACAAGATTATTTTTTACACTGAAACGATCATTATTTCGGCGTTGACATGAAAGAAAACAATTGATTTGCCCAAATTCTGGGTCTTTGGGAATCTTGTGGTGAAGGTGTTCGCAGGGGGGCTCAAGACATGAATTTATTGCTGTTTTATTGATCTGCTCAGTAAAAAAACCTCACGAATTATTTGCTTTAATCCTACAGCTGTGGCCAGATGTGCTGCAGAGAGGAAGGGGAAGTGGAAGAACCTCTTCTTCCCCCAGCCAGAGGTTTGATTCCATGTCCCATGGGACATCCAGGGATTCTTTCCCTCCCTGTCACCCAAAATCATCCCCTGAACAGCCCCATGTCTTTGATCCTATGGAGTGACCCCAAAAAAATCCCCCCAAATTCCTACTGGGACTTAATTTTCTGGGTGATGATATAAATAACTGGGTTATATCACCTGGTGTCCCAGCTTAGTTGGAGAGAATTCCAGCAGAAAATGAAGTTGAATGGGTTAGGGGTGCAGCTTTTCCTGGGATGGGATGTTGGGAAAAGCTGCCTCCTGGGAAGCAGGACATGCAGGAAAGGGAAGGACAGGATTTGGGTGGGAAAATGTGAATTAAATGTGGAAGGATTCTTGATGTTGTCTGTGCAGGTGCAAGAGTTGGACTCAATCTTTGTGGGATCCAATTCCAATCCAGGATATTTCAGGATTCTGTGATTCAAGGAGTGCCTGAACGGCAAAATATAGAAAATAAAAATTACTGTCTGCCTTGAGGACTCTCCGCTTACAAAGTGAGTGATCATCCCACCTTCTGGAAGTGTGGGGCAGCCTTTCCTTGGGAAACATGGGATCATCACTCCACAGCTCCTGTATCCCAGCACACAGAGGCAGCTCAGCCAAAAAATCCTTTCTGATGTTTAAGATGCTGCAAAAATCAACGTTTTTCCTCGTGTTCAGACAAAAACCTGCCAGCAGTAACTCAAAGGCAACATCTGTCATTTTAAACAGAGAATTATTGAGGCCTCAGAGCTGACCTGAATAGGCAGAGCCCAGATCTGTATTTGGGACAGGAGTATTTTCAAGGCCAGGCTGGGATTCGGAGCCGGCCCCCGGGAGAAGCTCCAGTTAATTCCGAGGGCTCCTCCCGGCCCTGCTCACACGTCATTCCCATGTAGGCTCCGCACAGATCTTTTCATCGAGGATGAAAAGAGAGCAAAGAGCTCTCTATTTACAGAGATGTTAGAAATGAGTGCTTCCACAGCTGCTGCAGAGACCTACATTCCTCCAGGCTGGACGTGGAGGGGAGGAAAGCCTGGATTCATGGGCAGGATTCATGGAATATCATCCTGAGATCCATCCTCGTGCCATTCCTGCAATCCAGCTGAGGAATCTCCGGGGAAAACAGCACCAAACCCCATCAAAGCCACCCTGAGCCTGCCCTGGCCCAGCCCGAGGCCGTTCCCTCTCCTCCTGTCCCTGTTCCCTGCGAGCAGAGCCCGACCCCCCCGGCTGCCCCCTCCTGTCAGGGACTTGTGCAGAGCCACAAGGGCCCCCTGAGCTCCTTTGCTCCAGGCTGAGCCCCTTTCCCAGCTCCCTCAGCCCCTCCTGGTGCTCCAGACCCTTCCCAGCTCCATTCCCTTCGCTGGACATGCTCCAGCCCCTCCATGTTTCTCTTGTCATGAGGGGAAAATCACAAAGAGGCAGAAAATGTGAGGAAAAAAGAAATGAGGGAAGTTTGGGGAGGGCTGTGCTGCAGAGCTTTTCCCTTCCGGATCCTCCTTTGCTCCAGGATGAGCCCCTTTTGCGGCTCCCTCAGCCACTCCTGCTGCTCCAGCCCCTTCCCAGCTCCATTCCCTCAGCCCCTCAATGTCTCTCTTGTCATGAGGGGAAAATCAAGAAGTGGGAGAAAACGTGAGGGGAAAAGCAAGGGAGGGAAGTTTGGGGAGGGCTGTGCTGCAGAGCTTTTCCCTTCTGGATCCTCCTTTGCTCCAGGCTGAGCCCCTTTCCCAGCTCCCTCAGGAATTCCCCGGCCCCTTCCCAGCTCCATTCCCTTCCCTGGACATGCTCCAGCCTCCCAATGTCTCTCTTGTTTTGTCTCCATATGGGAAAATCCTGTGAAGCACTGCTCTTTACAAGGTGCTCCATTCCTTCTGGGAATTAAATCCCAATTATTTTAGTTGCTCTTCTCTGTCCCGCTCGGCGCTTGGCAAATCCCAGTCCTGTGGCACTGGCAGGCAAAAACCCAAAAATGCTTTCATGATGATCCAGCCCAGTGTGAGGCAGGGAGCTACAGGGAGCTGCAGGAATTGTTATTATTTGTGTACGGAAGATTCCGAGTGTTGGAAAAGAGCTGGAAGTATCCAAATGTGAGGAATTCATGAGTGGGATTTGCCTCTTTGGCTGGCAGGACCTTTCCCAAACCTTCCAGCCTTGCTGCATACAGGCTGTGATTCACCCTGGAGGAAATGATGGATTTCGGGCTGCCCTGCGCATTTCCCTTGATCCTTTTTGGATCATTTGGACAAACCATTATTCCCTAGTCTTTGTTTTGGCCGGGCTGAGAAAAAAAAAAACAACCCATGTGATTGAATCATTTCCCCTTATCTCCAAGTTATCCCAGCAAAAGCTCGCCCAACTGTCTCGGGAATGACTTAGTGCATCCAGTTATTGTGCTCAGGGAGGCTGTGGGTGGCTATTTCAGTACATCCAGGGCTTTTTTTTTCCCTATAATTCTCCTTTTCAAACATTTTACAAGCGCTCCAGAGCGAGGAGGTTCCCAGCCTCCCACTGGTTTTGCAAGAGCCCAGCCAGAGCCAGAGGGTTTCTATTTGTGGGGACTCCAATAAGACTTGATTTGAGGGAGTGCGAGGCGGCCTCGTTTTCCAGGAGATGAGAAAAGCTGGCGGAGAAAAGGGGAATAACGGGAAAGGTGGGAAGAGCTCGCTGGTGTCGTACAGGCAGGCAAAGGTGATTCCGAGCTGCCAGGAAATCACTGCCTGCCCCTTGTCTGCGACCCCAGGGAGGAGGGAAATGTCACCCGGGGCATCGGGGGAAGGAAAACTCCTCTTTGATGATTCTTGTGTTCCTTTTCTGTGTATTTCTGAAGGGTTGGAGCATTTTCCTTGCAAAGCAGCTCATGGTGACACCCGGTGACACCCGTGATGGGCATTGTTTGGGGAGAAAACTGGGAAAATGATAGGCTGGGATTTCCCCCGGAGAAGCTGCTTGTTGTCTTCTTAGTTCAATTTAAAATCTCCTTTTGGGGGCTGCCATTCCCTTCATTTTTCCTTCCTTTCTCCGTAAGTTGCTCCACACTCCTCCCAGCTGGTTCGTGCCACCCCATGTTCCAAACCCTTATGCCAAGGCACTTCCCAAGCTTTGCAATTGTATCCGTCAACTTTTTTGAATCCTTTCCGTGCCCACCGTTCCTCGGTGCAGCCCTTTCCTGTCACCTGAAGCTCTCCCACCCCGCTCCAGTGAAAAATCCCATTAGAATTCCTGCCTTCCTTGCTGGGCTTTAAGCTCAGAGTTTAAATTATTTTTCCACAATAGTGGCCTAATCCTTTCTCTTATCAGCGTGGCAGATTAATTCTCCCAAGCATGGTTGGCACCTTGTCTCCTCCCTAATTAGACAGAGACAAATTTTGCTCCCGGACGAGCGCGGGCTTGGAATTAACAGCAGGAAAAGCCCCAAAGTAAAGCCCTGCCTTGGAGAGCATCTTCCTCCTATCCCAGCTGGCTCAGCCAAGGCAAACACAGAGCATATTTTGTGTCAACTCTAAATATACTCATCCCTCCAGCTGGGATTTAGGGACACTTCCCAAACATTCTCTAATAGCAACGGGATGTGTCAGCTGCAGCGAGGCGCTGTCAAAGCCTCCCTTCAGCCCAGGGCCAACCTGCTCGGCCAGGGATGCTTCCAGGGCAGGAGGAGCAGAAATAACTTCCCAAATAATTCCAGGAGCACACGAGCTGCCGTGTTTTCTGCACGGTTGGATGGGGAGCGTGCAGTGTCCTCACAGTTTAATTACGGGCTGAAGGTGCTGTTTGTTCCAGTTGTCCTCACACTTTTTCCATGAATTTGCCTTAGTTGCTCTTATTTTCATTAACAGCTCAGTGATCATTCTCATTATTCAGCCCCAGCCCCAAGGGAAGGCACCAGCAGGGATGAACTTTGTGCCAGCACAGCCCCAGGAGCTTGAAACACTTGGGAAGAGCGAACCCCTTGTATTTCCCTGGGATAATATCCCAGCACGTAAAAGCATGAACACGGAACTCTCACTCCAGGGATTAATTCCTTTAAATCCTCATTCACCTGAAAGCCCACACCAGTCCCTCCAGACTTGTTCTGTTTTACCCAGCCTAGAACAGGAATTCCACTTAATTTTTAAATGTTGCCTTTGGATGAGACCAGAAACAATCCCAAAAGCTCTGCTGGATATTTCCCAGTGTCCTCCCGGGGAAAAACTTAACGACCCCGCGGCTCTCCGGGCCAAATTCCCTCCTGCTTTCTCCCTGTGGGTGCTGAGCAGTCCCAGCTCGGGCAGCTGCCTCAAGAAGTCCTCGGCCTAAATTTGTGCTCCCTGCTTCCCACGGGATCTGGTTGGGATCCCATCCATGTCCTGGAAGAGTGAGTTCACCTGCTGGGATGAGGTCTGGATTCCCTGGGTGATCAGTGATCACTGTATTTTGAGCCAATCATGCACATCCTACAAATATCCCCACTAATTAACATCCCAATTAACACCCTCCTCATTCTTAATGAGCACTCAAGATGCTACAAATCCCTTTTATCTCCTCTTTTTTCCCTACTTTTAAGTGACCGTGTTGGTGGTGGACCACGCCCCAGCACACACACGGAGCATCACAAACCCACAGCCTGCAGCGTGGAGAAATTAATATCCTAATCTCATAAAGATTTTTAAATATTAACTTAATCTTCTGATGATGGATTATGGACTCAGAAACCAATCACCATTTTCCCCTAAATAACTGTTAAAATAGGAGAAATATGTCTGGTGTGGGGGGGAATTGATGTCCCCTTGTTAAAAGGCCTGACTGCCATGGGAATATTTCTTGGCTCCTGACACCTTGTTAGGTTATTTAACAACATCCCAATTTATTGTTCTGTCCAGCGAATGCAGAAATTCTTAAAATTAAGTAGAGAAAGAGAAAAATAAAAGTAGGCATTTATCAGCCTCCCTGCGGGAAAGGACACAGCAAGGAAATGCGAAATACGGGAGAACAGAGGGTTGCGACACAGAGCGAATTCCAAATCTGTCTGGAAATTCCACAGGGAATAAATATGCAATTATCCCGGTCGGGATGGGCACAGAAAGTCTGCTGTGGACTGGTCTGGCTGCTTCACATTTTCTCTCCAGAGAGAGAATCTCCAGTCCTTGGAGCATCTCCGTGGCCTCCTCAGGACTCGCTTGAGAAGCTTCTCTGGGCACCCTGTGCCAGGGCCCCACCAGCCTCCAGCCAGGAATCCCTTCCCAATATCCCACCCACCCCTGCCCTCTGGCAGTGGGAAGCCATTCCCTGGCTCCTGTCCCTCCGTGCCTTGTCCCCAGCCCCTCTCCAGCTC
Source organism: Dryoscopus gambensis (assembly GCA_013389985.1). Classification (NCBI taxonomy): domain Eukaryota; kingdom Metazoa; phylum Chordata; class Aves; order Passeriformes; family Malaconotidae; genus Dryoscopus; species Dryoscopus gambensis. The sequence goes on along the minus strand of WEIT01008652.1, from coordinate 245 downwards.
TCCTGGAGCCCCTTCAGGCCCTGCAAGGGGCTCTGAGCTCTCCCTGGAGCCTTCTCCTCTCCAGGTGAGCACCCCCAGCTCTCCCAGCCTGGCTCCAGAGGGGCTCCAGCCCTGGGAGCAGCTCCGTGGCCTCCTCTGGATCCTCTCCAGCAGCGCCTCCCGTGCTGGGCCCCAGGGCTGGAGCAGCTCTGCAGGTGGGGTCCCACCCGAGCAGGGCACAGAGGCAGAATCCCCCTCTCCTGCTG
>WEIT01008644.1:360-13101 GCA_013389985.1 Dryoscopus gambensis | reverse complement strand
ACTGAGATTTCAGAACCTGATATAAGTTAAAGTCCACCCTGTCAAAACAACTGGCACAGAGAACTAGTGGGTTAGCCAAAAAATCCACTGTATTTGTTTAAAAGCAAGGATCTTATTTAAAATACTAGAGGAGGAGTTACTTGCCTTCTTGTTCTTGAGAATTTCCACTTTTAAGGTTTTCTCTAGAACCATGAAAGTAGGAATATTTTAAGTGTTATTCTGAAGTTGAAACCCTTATAAAATCATATGACTGTAAAAAGTAGGCTTTTTGAAAAAGCAAATAAGTGATATGCAATAAAATTAGGAAAACTGGCAATATGGACGTGTGCTTAAGATCATAGGATAAACACCCTTTGAAGCTACCTTGCTAGAAAGGCCAGTCCTGAAACACAGTATATGCTGGACATAGTACATGGCACATCTATGTCTTTTTCAGGATCAGAATCCTACTAAAGTAAAAGAAATACAATCACATTCATATTTTGTGGCTAAATTTCTCTCTTCAAATGACCTTTGAAAAGGGTCATATTTTCTACTGCCATCTCTCAAAAATCTGGTGGCAAATCAGCAATGAGAAAAACAGATGCAATCTTTTTTGTTTTCCTTAAAAACATTTCTTTGAAATGCAATTATGTTTAAGTAGAAAGATTCTAGAATTCTCTGCACTTAACTTCTCAGATTAGGAAACATTCTTACAGAACACTCAAATAAAAATTTATATATATACATGTATATACCTGAACAGTTCATACCGTGCGTCATAACTGGCATTGCTTCTATTACAGTACTACTATACAGAAAGGGAAAATCTTTCAACAATCTATAAAGTTTGATTCCTGCAGTTTTCTTTCCATAAAACTGTGTAATAAGTGCTAAGTTTTGCTGGGTTTATATGTAAGTATTTGCCATTTTTATACAGTGATTCCTTAACAGTTGTGGTAGCTGTGGTGATGTCATTTATAATAAGGAATAACAGATGGGCTGGAATGAAGAACAAAGTATTTTCAAGCATCTGGACAGCTAAAAAATCCAATGAGGGGAGTGTTATTTTGACTCCACCCACTATTACCATATATGTGGTTGCACTTTTATACCTTATATACTTAATTCAACTATAATATTTCTTCATATTTTTTCCAGCTAAATTCAGTTCCTGTTGCTTTTCTACTGTTTGGAGAGCCCAGCTACATAGAGCACGTTCATCCAACCACCCAACATACTACAATTCTGTGCCAGAAAAAAAGTTTACATTTCAAGTTCATATTTGGGCCAGGCCAATATTTTCTCACTTACAAACTGATCGCAGATTTTAGTATTCTTTTAAAAATACTGGAAGCTAAAATTTCACAAAAGCACAACTTCAACCAATGGCTATACACCAGAATTCAGAACTCCAATCTTTTGATTCATCTACCTCATTTAAATTAAACTCATCAGTCTGTTGGGCTACATATGAGTTCAAACCTGGGAATTAATCCAGTGTCAAAACAAAGAATTTAAACCCTAGTTTATGTTCTCGTCTTTAAGGAGACGGGGTGCTGAATTAGAGACTTTTTATATAATTTTATTCAGATAAAGTGCCATGAAGTTACAAGCATGTTAATTATGTCAGGTTCAAGCTATTACTCGTGCACACAAGATAAGTCTTGTTCTGTGAAGTCAGTGAACAACAGGCTGCAGGGACTTTAAACCTCATTAGACCAGTAAGTATACAAACCACACATTTCTTACCAATCATTCTAATATTGTGAAATACTAATAAATAAAAAAATCCAAAGGGAGCATTTTATTAAGTATTTTTCAAGAAGGAAAAAAGGTGATTCTCTCCATTTGCTGCAATAACTAAAATTCTTTATTGTTTTGGTGTTGTGGGAAAGATGGGATTGGTTTTAAATGCAATAAACACAATGAATATCTCTTTCAATAGTGTTCCCTCCAAAATGCAAACTGATGGGCAATCCTGATGTGCAGCAGCACACGACATTTGGCTTATGCTTCAAGTGCATTGGAGGTGGTGTAGGGACAATCTCTACTTGTCTGAGTCACCAGCCCAATAATTGTCAGCCTTGCAGTCAAGCTGCAGACTAATGGGGAGAGACTGGATAGGAACAGAGTACTAAGTAAGGTACTAAGTCATAAAACCCACCCAACCCTTCCTCACATATTCTTTCACATCCCGGGTTTAAGCACGGTTTAAGCACTGGGAATTTTTCTGCAGGCATTCGCCATTTTAGTGCATTCTTTTCAGCAGAGTAGGAGTAAAATGATAACTCAGTACGTGGCAAGAAACTATCAGTTTAGTAAATTTGAAGTCACGGTCTTTAAAACTAACTTGTGTGATAAAATATTGTAAAATACTCTTTTGCAATGCACCTGTGTAACTGTAACACAAGTGGGGATATCCTGAGAGACAGGGAAGTGTAGTAGTCCTGGCTATCAGCACCACATGGGACAATACAATATTCAAACAATTATTAACATGATTACATAGAAAATTAAATTTCAGTCCCTTCACTAGTCAAATAGTCTCTGCTTCTTTATTATTTATGCAAGGGGAGAGACTCATGCAAGAACAACATTACACATTTTAGATGTAATGATTCACTTTATTTTGTCTTATAAGTAGTAAGAAAATTGGACCCTACTATAGCAACTAAAATCAATAATTTTGCAGTGATTCAGTAAGCTGCAGTATTTTCTGCATCTCAGCCTACACAATGCAACTTTAAAGTAGTAAATTTAAGTCTCTAATTCAGCAACATCAAATACAGAACTGCATATGTCAAAAAATGAACACCAATAGCCTATGGGTAGCTGGTCTTAAGAGATGGCTGATTAATATATTAATATGTGACACAGTAATTGGTTCATATACCAATGTTAGGAGTTCAGGCATGACCCCAACAGTCAAGAGTGCAGTGATCATACTTGGAGAAGCTACAACAAAAAATTACCTCGGTAAATTTCAAATACCATAGTTAGTTGTAGTGCTAGCAATGTGCAGAAGGAAATCACTGCTTGATTGCAAACTGAGCAAAACAGAATCAGCGGTGATTCTGTGAAACCCTATGATACATTTATGCGATCACTCTTCCAAATAAATCTAAGAAAACTTGAAGTTTATAAAGAGTTGAAGTGTGGATAAAGCTTGCTAAGTAACCCTGCTTGCCATCTTGAACATATAAAGTCTACTTTATTTCCTGACTTTTCAACAGTTACTTTTGTTTAAAAAAGAAAATAATTTTTTCCCCATCTCAAATAATGAAAATCTATTTACTAGCTTACCTCAAGCTAAAAGGTTGAGTCCTGGAAATTTAATATTTTAAGAAACTCAGAAATTCTAATTCTTTGGAGGTGATAAATTACTTCCACATAAAAAAACCTTTCCAGACTTCTTTATATTTCCTCTTCAGAAAACACGTTGTTCCATTACCAAGTAAAATGACATCTATCAGTCAAATAAATGAAAGTGAAAGCAAATATTCTAGCTACTTTCACCAACTTGTCCATACCTGTCAACCCCCAGTAATAAAAGTAATTTCATATTTTACAAGGCACACGCATCATTATGTGGGTTATTTGTTTCAAGAATCTTTCTTCCATGAAGAACAGTCCTTCCGCTCACAGATAGAGAGGTACATACAAATGGTCACAAAAAAACATTGCTTACTGTATTCTAATTCCCAGATGTAGCTCCTAAAAACAAGAAGCACTACATATGCAAAGCATCCAATAACCTATGGACAAGTACTACAGAATCACAGAATATGCTGAGTTGGAAGGGACCCACAAGGATCGTCAAGTCCAATTCCTCGCCCCGCACAAGACAACAGTCTGCACAACTGACTCTCTATAAAGCCACAAATTCAGAAGTAATGGGTCACAAATGTGGAAAATTAAATCACAATTTGCCATAGTCAGAACAGGTGACTTACCCCGAACACAAATTCACATATCTCTGCCTTACTACAGTGGGTCTAAATTTTTTCTTTTGGGTATTACTAACCAAATTCTAATGTGGCTGAAGGGGAAAACATCCTTCATTCAAACATTAAGTTTGCTTCTAAACTGGTCTCTAAAGTAGTAAGAGTCCCCAGCAGAATAGAGAGGGAAGAAATATCTTTCCCACAACACATCCCCTAAACTCTGAGGTTGGCTTCCTGTTAGAACTGTGCCTGCTGATAAATTCCACATGAAATCAACATTTTTTGCCATATGGATACCACCGGACTTAATTTCTTAGTGGACAGACAAAAGCACAAAAAACCAAAATTAGAGACATCATGAAACACTGATTTGAAGAAGAGAGGTATTGAGCAAGTCTGCAGTCTGTTTCACTTTAAAATAAAAAAGCCAGGCTAACTTTTAGCATTCACAGGCTTATCACATAAAACTTGAAGACTGTATACAAACAAAACCAAGGAGTAAAGTGGAAAGTAGTGAACTTTAAAAATGTTCAGAAGAAAAAAAAGTCCCCAATTTAAAGGCTTCATGTTTTCCTATGGCAAAACACAGGTTCACAACTTGGTAGTGATCAAAACAGAAACCCCTTTCCTGAGACTACATCTGAACTCTATATATGTGTATATATAATACTCTATGTGCTTTAACTCAACCCACACTGGCATTTCAGATGTTTGTGACAGAAATAGCCCAGAGGCTGGCAACACAAACTATTTTGCTTCAGACTGGATGCACCTTAACATAATGTTCTAGTTTCAGGCCAACCAGGACAGAGCAATTAATACTCAGTGCAATCAATCAGCTTTTAAAAGATGTACTGTTAGAAACAGCTCTGCCAAGAGTCAAATAAACAGAAAAGTAGTTGTCTAAGTATTATAATCTACTCCAAGGACCTTTTATGGTCAAGCATATGGAGACAGAATAATTCAGATACAGAAAAACAAATGTGACTTGTGATGGGCTCATAAAAAGTGAGAAGAGAAAGAGTCAGAGAGAGAAAAATCTTAACACATCTCAAGAAGCATCAACCAGTGACAAATTCATGGAATTTATAATCCGTAAGTGTAAGAGTTAGTGCTCATGAAACTTTCTTTGCAAAGGAGATGTGGAGGTACAAAGAAGGTCTTAGAAAAGAGGTCTCTCATGAAACAGAAAAATGGAAACTCAAGGGCAGGGAAAAAGGGAATGGACTTTAAAGTCAATGCTATGAAGATACTTACATAATTATGATGCATACCAAGCAAATACTGCTGCTTACAACTACCATTTCAACACTGAAATTTTGAGCAGAGTAGGAATTCTTGTCATTCCTTTGTGTAACCTTCCCAGATTTCAGCTGTTTCAACTGCAGCATATGGACAGTTTCTCTTCAAACCACTCTAGAAAGGTTTGGGAGGGGCTGTTTGTGGATTTGGTGGGGGAATGTTTGGGGTTTTTTAATCAACTAGGGCAGAACACCTAAACCATTTTATTCAAGAGTTTCAGCTTCAGTGACAATGTGCTTGCACAGCCACAACTTGAAGGATAACAACACAGGGTAAGCAAAAATATAACTGTTTAAGCAGGCTTATCCATGAGAAGATAAATTTGTGCTGAGACAGAGACCTAAGCAGTTTAAATTAATTGAAATTGTCAGTGTAAGTGGTTACACTCCTGAAGCAATCCAGGCAGTGTTAAGAATGTAGGAGGGCCCTTGACATTAAAAATATGTCAGAAAATGTAACTAATATACATTAACAGAACTAGAACATAAACTTTCAAAAAAATAAGGGACAAACTTCTATAACAATGACTAGAACTTAATTTCCAGTTCAGATTAGTTATAAAGACATTCAGGTAAAACCCAGAATAAGATAAACTCTCAAAATTTTGCCTACAGTTCAAGTTTCTGATCACAAACTTTTACAGCAAATTTGTAATTTCCTGACAGAGCATTCAGGTTTTAACAGAAGGCAAAAATGTGTCATTTAACATCTTAAAAATACATAACTTTTAGAGTGCAGTACCTAAAAATGTTCTAAGTAACTGCTTCTCTTTGATTCTATTTTTCCTTGCATGTTTCTGAAAATGTGATGGAAATCAAGCAGTTTCTACTGGAATTTAATCCCAAATGTTGTAGTAAATTATTATCTTTATTTACATACTGGTACTGCAATAGAGAAATAATGTATTACACATTATTTTAAGAGGAAAAATCAATTCATAAATAATAAGGCAGGGCATACACTAGCATCACAAGCTGCTTTTGTGAGGCAAACACTACTCCTGCCCCAAGGGATTTACATAACGTAGCTTCTAATAGGGCTTTTCTTATCCAGCAAGACAGAGTTACACCTTAGAAGTAACAGACATTATGCCTAGGAGAAAATACAAATGAAGATGTACAAACTGTAGAGACAACTGCTTTCAGAACGTTCCATTTGCTTTGTAAGTATTATCGCTATAAAAGTGAAAAAAGTAATTAATTGGCATACATCATATTTAAGGCCCTTCAATCTTTCAGCAGTGTAGGATTAACAACTTTATGCTTAATAAAGTCCTTAATATTATTTATGTTACAGTAGTGCTGTGCTCAGAGGCCTCAACTAAGACTGAGGTCTCTCTTGAGTAGAAGAAAATCATTATCACATTGACTCACAAAGAATTCCCTTTCAAATTATTTTTTAAAAACACCAAAACAAACACATATGCCCTGTTTAAGCCAATTTACTATCTCTACAAGCTTTACTACAGTTTAGCTGTTTAGCTCATCTTTTTTTGTTTTAATTCCAGAAGGAAGTACAAGTATACTGCACATTTTTCAATAGACAGATAAAAGCATAGCTCAGAAACACACAGCCCTGGACCTCTCCATGCCTTTCAGGACACTGGGTGTAGGCACACAGATGTTCCTTCTTTTATCAGTACCTCTATAAAGAGGTTTGCATAACTAGATTGCTGTCTCTCTACCTGCTAAAGAACACAACCCCAAGTCAAACCCTGGCATTAGTACATCTGTGGGAATTCTGAATCTAACTAATAAATTGAGCTGAGACAGATTTTAGACTCTCAAATTTCTCCCTAATAGCAAACATAATAGGTGAGTGTTAAAGCTCACAGGGAACAGGCAGAATCTGCACAAATGTTTTAGACACATTATTGAAGCAGGTGGTTCAACAGAATGAGTTTCCAAACAAGTATATACAAATGTTAGTACAATCTGCTGTTGTAAACATCAACGTTTCAGATTTTTCTAACACAAATATTTTTTCCATACTTCAAAAGCTGTACTGTCATATCCTGCATAATTAACTTCTGGGTTATACTAAGTGGCCTCCTGAGACGGTTCATTATATTTCACTTGTTAAGACCTGTTGGATGAAAGCCAGCCCAACTCTCTCCAGAGTCTAAAAAAAATAAATTATGAATAGTTTTTTTTAAAAATTAGGTATCTATTAGTAACAAACAAAACACAAACATCCCTCAGATTACTCTGCACAAGTCAGTAAAGCTAGTTAGTCAGATGTTGCATTTCCATTTGTTTGGAGGTAAAATGCTTGACTTATGATCGAGTGTTTAGCAGTCCAGGGTATGTTGGCCCAGGAGCCACCAGCCTGCTGGGGATCAGAAGATGTACGTGACAAGGACACTCCTACTGCATCCCCTATGGTCACAGGCACTGGGCAACCAGCACACAGCCCAGCTCTGGGAGCACACAGTACAGGCATAAATTGGATTGTATGAAAACACTGGCTGAAACTTTCTGTGGTTTGCTTATTTCAGTGACAGCCACAGCACAAGTTATAAACGTGTCCTACCTTCTCTTCACTCAATCCTCCACCCAACCAGATTTTCCCTGATCCATTTTATGCTTCTTTTACAAAAACTTTTGGTCTGTTGCAGTGCAGCCCTGGGCAATTTAAACAGTTCCTTAATTTCCATAATTTAACACTGGATTTTAATAATCCATTCCAACAAACCATCTCTGGAATGCATATGCTCTTAAATGCTTAATGAAGAACAGATTTTCAGTGAGATTCCCTATTTTCCTGTCTAAGGGAAGGACCTTGCCAGATGGCACAACCACACTTTTCATTCTTTTGCAAAAGAAGCTACTGGATTGGAGCTATGAGACTCCAGGTTCAAACCTCACTCAAGAAAAACAGAAAACCTAAAGCACAATAGAGCAATTCTAGTATTGTTCTAGTACATTCATTAATGAAATGAACATTTTACAAAACAATGGAAAAACGCTTAGAAATTTCCTTTTAAAAGTTACCTTATTTGTTACACACCTCAGGATTGTTTGTTAGGATCTCAAAGCAAATTACACAACCAGAGATTAACCAAACTAAAAAGTACACTTTAACAAGTTACTTACTGAAAATTCGCTACTTTTACTGATACAGGAATGCAGGGAAGTTGAGTGGCCCATTTCAATGTAACATCTTGATAAACATTCAACATTTTACTGTGGTTTGCAATTAAAGTGTTTATTGTTCCTTCTTGAACTGTTCAAAGATAAAAAAAAAAATTTACGATGAAAGATTTTACAAAAGCCAGTACTTTTCTTCGAGGTTTATAGAGTTATGTTTTCTTTTATTTTTAAGCCATTAGTTGTTATAAATTAATTTAATATAAAGTGTCAAAAGTTATGAAAGTTACATTGACATTAATCAAGGACATACGTGATTAATTATGGATACCAATTTCAATTGCATATTACACGATACATGCCACAATTTTCTAAGGTTCTGGCCAGCCATGTTTGGTAATTTAAAACATGACAAACAAAGACTCATAACGGCCATGCTGGCATGCCAGGATAGATATGACAAAATACACATCGATTAAATATCTGCTACTTACGCTATTCATTAATTCATTAACTTGTGAATACAAATTAAATGTGTATGCATTTATAGGGTTTATTTATAATATGATTCAAATCAGAAAGTATAATATGTGATGATTGATAAGATCAAATTTATAAAGACTAAAATGGTATTTTAAGTTCAAAAGGAGACATAGTGTCAAAAGTTTATCAGATAGTTTTTGAAACATTAAAAGAGAATAGGTATTAAGAGTCTGTATTTATAACCAAGTATCTAACCAAGTTGTTTCCACCAATGTAGTAACAATAAACTTTGATTTTTTTTTTTTAAAGAATCTGTAAATACCAGAAGGTCATAAATCAAAAGGTTCTCAAATAGAAGGTCCTCAAACACTAGTTTATTCTTCCAAAGACTGTCATTCTTCTGTATTGGTTGCTTTGATAGCCTGGGCACTAGACAAGCATCTCAATTTGGTGGTAAGAAAATATTTAGATTCTAAAAATTATGACACTTCACAAAAAGTAACATTTGAAAATAAACCTGCCTGGTTCAAAAAGAGAGCTCCAATTTCACATCCTTCCTACAAATCACAGAATTACAAAATCATAGAATGGCTTGGGTTAGAATGGACCTTAAAGACCATCTAGTTCCAACTCCCATTACCAAGGGCAGGTACATCTCCCATTAGACCAGGTCACTCAAAGCCTTATCCAGCCTGGCTTTCAACACTGCCAGGGTTGGGGCAACATGTTCCAGTGTCTCACCACCCTCACAGTGAAGAATTTCTTCCTAAAATATCTAACCTAAATGCCAGGGGGCAGGGACACCTTCCACTAGACCAGGCTGCACAATGCCCCATCCAACCTGCTTATTCAGAAAAATATATTTATTTAGTGGTAAAAAATAAACAAACAACTGTTAGTTCTAAAAGCAACCAAGCTAAAGTTAAGATGAATCTTCCTTTTACAAACCTGAACAGTAAGGAATGAAGCAACTTGGACTGTAATCAAGCTTTTTCATGAATCGTATTTGCCCATTATCCTTAAGGCAAAAGAAGTTTCTCTCCCCAAGCACAAAAACAGAAGAAACTCCCTGATTAAACGAGACAACGCATATATCCAGTGCTTGCTCTCCGATGTTTAAAACCCAATCCACCTTCAAAAGAAAAAACATGCTCCAGAAATCAATTGACAGCTGCACATTAAGGACAAAACTTTGAGAAGGCTCACAACTAATCAAATTACATATCATTAACATACATAGAAAAGCAAAATCAAGGTCTTTTTCTGAATGAGAATTATTCTCTTATTCTGAAGCCAGTTGGTAACTTTCCTTAATGTGACTCAAGCAGCAAAAATGTCTTCTTTTTAAAAGAGTCATAAATTGTTGGCTATGCATTTAGATTTTAAAATACACATCCCATTCAAAATGGAAATGCTTTATATTTTAACAAATGAATCCAAGAACAGAGTATTAGAATCATTTTCATCTGCCTCTGTACATGACCTTGGTTATTAAGGGTAAAAGCAAAACGTGACAACTTATTCTACCAATATATGCAAATGGAAAACTAGACAAATATTTTAGGTGTGTAAGACAATATTTATGCTTGCAGCCACTCATGTACACCCCTTAATCTGGAGAATGCTTGTGGATGTCACAGTTTGTTTACTTCTCCAACTACATACATTGATGTAATAAACAACTGCTTACAAATCCTGCCTCACTTGACTTTAAAAAATACTACTGCTTATTGATACACTTCACTGGCTTGTTTCTTCAGCTCCTGTGAGAAATTTCAACTAAACACATACGCAAAAAATGCTTTTGACTTCTGCCAAGCTGGTTAAACAGAAATTTAGAATTTCTGAAGTAAAAACATATCAAAGTTCAACTGTCAGCACTTCTTACATGAACAGCATCAATCATTTTGCTTAAAGAGCATATAATGTGTCAGCAAATATCCTAGTATATCTGATATATGAAACTGGAAGTGTCATCTTGAAAGTTAAAGCGAAAAATCCAGCCTATTATGTTTGTTTCCATGTATGCTTCAAGTTTTAGATTTTTAAAAAAAGGTTTCATTTGCAGTATATCTGACGAAGCTTACAGATTTTTTATTTATAAATTGCCTTCTCCTACTTCTACATGTAGGATTCAGCCTATGTATAGTTGAAAAATTCTACTGTTAGCCAGTGGAAGGAAGATGCTCTCCCAATATTTTACTGTCTTACCTGAAATATGCTGAATCTAGCATTTTACATGTGCAGTAAAGACAAGCAACTCTACTGCAAGACTACAAAGAATTAAATTCTCTTCCTCTTAAGAGGAGGCAGCTCAAATATTAAACAAATTAGTGACAGGGACCTCCAGAAGACTATTGAATCCACAGGTTTTTGATAAAAAGAGTTCAGGACACTGACTATTTATGGAAACATTTCACTGTGAATTTTTCTCTAAGTATAAAGGATTCCCCAAGGAGAATGAGATTAATTTTCTACAATACAAAGTCACAATTAGACTTCACTTAAAAACATGAGCAATAATTCAGGTGTACCTATTTATCTATTTTACTACAGTGTAGGTTCTGTATTACAAAGATTGCCTTGGAAACAGCTATTTCAAGTGCATCCTCTCTTTTTCTTTTCTCGTTAGAACAACAGCAAGTTTTAAGGTCCAGCCTTAAACAACTGAGGCCCACAGAAACCTTAATAGAAATCTACTGGAGTCTTTCCATTGCCTTTAGCAGCAACTAGATCAGGCCCTTTGTCAGCAGACAATGTTTCCATTTGTTACTTAGCATCGGTCATTTCAATATGTGTGCAGTGTTCATACAGGGTATGTAAAATAAACAGGTTTTACCGCAAGTCTTTTTCCAGAACTGAGTTTTTGCTGTTCTGTGTCTTGTCTTTCATCAGCATCTGTCGCAAATGCCAGCACTTGGTATCTGTTACAGGCAATTTTAAAAGATTTTAAAAAAAGGTATCTTTGTAGTTAATACTCTTATATTAAGTAAGAAATAAAATATAATTATCATGAGTATACATACACAGTAAAATAACAGTCTAAAAGGATGATTAGAAAGCCTACTGCAACATATCAATCATCAGCAAAGATGTTAAGACTAATATCAGAGTAGGATAGCAGCTAAGTGTAAAGGTAGAAATTAAAACAAACATTTCTATCCATATTTCATGTGGAGGTAAAATAAATTCAATAGTCTAAATATAAGAACATAGAAATACAGACCATAAAGACAGAAGAAACCAATTATCAAATAGTGAAATTGGAATTCTAATCAAAAATGACCTTTTTTGCTTCCTAAACTACTCAGAAATACAATCTGCTCTACCTAATAGTGAAACTTGCAAGCACCTCCATTAAGTAAACTAAGTGGCTCCAATCTAAGAAACCATAGTAAACTGGAATCAGTAGGTGACACATTTAGCAAAAGTTGGAAGGTTTATAGGAGGTTTAACTGCCAACAAACCATACTAAGAAAAACTGGCAATGAAGACACTTGAACAAAAGAGAGCAACTGGCACAAAAGCTCTGCACATCTGTCTCTCCTCTTTAGACCTCTGCAATCCTCAGTGTTCAAACTGTGTCCTCATTGCTTCTTCTGTAACTGTTTCCCGAATCTGTGCTGGTATCGTAACTCACTGATCAACCCCATCTCCTGTGTATGCACACAGATAACCTCTGAAATACTGAAGTTTTCTATATAAGTGAAATAGAATAAGACCCAACATAAACTTATCCAAAAGACAGCACTTAATTCTTGAAGTCATGGAGTGCCATCAGCTCCTGAGCTTAAACCAACAGAATTCTGAATGTTCCAATTCAATGTAAAATAACAGTACAGATTTTTCTTCACTGTCAAAGTTAGAGATTTAAAATGATTACAACAATATTCCTCACATTTCATGCATGTATTGTGGTGTAGCAAAAGGACAAGTTGTAA
>WEIT01008641.1:13626-28432 GCA_013389985.1 Dryoscopus gambensis | reverse complement strand
TGTCCCCTCTCTGCTCTCAGATCAGTGCTTTGTCTTGGGAGAAGAGCACAGGAGAGAATCATTAAGCAGAGCCAAGAGCTTCCTCTTCTGGACCTGCAATTATGACAGTACTTAAGTAGTTGAGGAGAAATTGCAATGCTACATAAAGATTAATTATGATTCTTTGCACATTGATGGTTTCAAATAAGAGTACTTACCTAGCTTTTTTTGTCATTGTTGTTGGAAAATAATGATTATAATGATTGTGTAATCTTCCTTTTTCACACGGTGAGATGATGCTTGTGATAGTGCAGGGATACTTGGGATGATGAGTGGGGAAGGATGTAATTAACAAGGAGTTAGGTAATTTATTAATTTACCACACAGAAAATGCTGTACCTCTCATGAAGAGTTGAGGTTTTTTTTTTTGTTTTGCAGAGCTGTTGGAATAGTTAGATTCTAGAAAGAGAACAGATCCATAAGTGTAAGGCAGCCAGCTGGGCCTTTTCACCTACTGTTTTGGATGTGATGTGATGTGATGTGATGTGATGTGATGTGATGTGATGTGATGTGACGGGACGTGACGTGACGTGACGTGACGGCTGCTTCTTTACCATTTTTTTGTCTTTCTTGTTGCTTCCTTCTCTAGTTTATAAGTTGTGGCGCTGCAGTTAGAAAGAAAAACACATCTTTGGTATTGCATTCCACATAAGGGCATCTGCTCTCCCAACCTTTACTTTTGCAAACAGGCAGGGCCAGAGAAGAGCTGTATGATTTTCTGTCACTGATCAAGGGTAATAAGGTTTCAAAATTCATTTCACAACTGGTTTCTGCTGTCACAAGCATCTGTGCATTGACAGTAAAAACTAACAAGTCCTTCTATGGCTAAATTTCCATCCATCCCATTGTTCCTTACTACTGATGATGGCTGTGGTATAAGGATCAACACTTGCTTTTGAAGTACAGGGCTGGCTCCTGAAAGAAACACCTGCTTAGTATGCATGCTACTCAGCCTTTCTCTGAAAGACATTGAAACACATTGTCCTGGGTTACAGTATATTTTATTACCATCTTCATGAGCTATTGAAACGAGGTGCAGCAATGTTCCCTGCCTCCTCCCTCTGGACTATCTCCTGTTAATGGGCCCAACAATGCCTTGCCTCATGACTCACCGTCCCACTGTGAGATGCTCCGCCCAGGGAGAAGGAGCCAAGCATTCCCACCTGGATATAATCTGGGGCTTGGAACAGCACGAGAGAGCTTTTTCCACTGGATTCCCAGAGGACAAGAGCTACACAACCACTACTGGACTTTCCGAGGAGGACCAGACTTTTCCTGTAAGATCACCGCTTCAGCAGAACCACTTCCAAGAGAACTGCAGCTGTCACCTGATCAGACTGCCACCACCACCCTGCCTGGCAGGGTGCCTGACTCTGTCAGGTTAAGCCAGTGTTTCTGTATTACTGGTTTGTTCTATGTAGATATATACTAGTAAAAGAACTGTTACTCCTATTTCCCATATCTTTGCTTGAAAGCCCCTTAATTTCAAAATTATAATAATTCGGAGGGCAGGAGGGTTGCATCTTACATTCCAAGGGAGGCTCCTGCCTTGCTTAGCAGATATCGGTCTTTTCAAACCAAGACACACATACAAAAAGACAAAATATTATTTTGTCGTAGTTATCTTAGAGCTAGCTCACATACTAAGCCAAATATTTTTTCTATATCACTAGAATGTCTTTTGAGTAAGATGGTCCAGATAGTTCAAGAGGTAACTTGGATATTAAATTGCCTTGTAAATGTTCTAACTTATTCTAAGCAGAACACGCTTTGGTATTTTCAAAAGACAAAATTCTTTTTGAGCTGTCTATCATGTGCAACAGATACAGTTCAGATTCAATCATATGAAATGCCATGAGACAGAATACTGGAGTCAAGCTGAATCCTTCCAATTCATGTTGTGACATAAAGAAGGTGAAAGATTAGAATATTTATTAAATCAAAAGGATCTATAGTAACTGAGAAACAGCATGTTCATATACTGATACATTGTTTTTCTTTTTAAGATGTTCTCAAGAAGGGGAAAATATGAGAGCAAAGTCTATAGTTGATACAGTCAATATAATACAAAATAAATTTGCAGAATTACTACTCCAGAATTTTTTTTATCAAATATTTGTACACTGAATTAGCAACTCACACGGTGCCTGCTATCATAAAACAGGTCACAATATTCTAATTTGATTCACAAAATAAGTTTTACCTTTTTTTTAGCAATAAAATGAGGGTTTATTACAATCAAACACTAAAGTGCATACATATCTAAATATATAATGGATTATTGTGTTTTATTTCGTTTGTTGTTAAGGTAGAAATACTATTTTTGAACACTGCTATCATTGACTGAAGCCACAGGTAATGGCCAGTAGAAATACAGTTGTTCTTGTGGCTTGCTCACTGGCACAATAAGGAATTATGCCATATTTTTACTGCATTAGGCCCATTACATTCATGCTGTAAAGCATTTCCAGTAAAGAAAATGCTTATTTATTGTCTGTTTCCATTCATACAGTTTTAAAATATTTTTTAAGACTTTTCTTATTCACAATCATACAAAGAAATATAAGGTGTCTGACATATAATTACTTAGTGGGTTTGTTTTAGATAAACTTTCTTTATGTCTCAATATTTTTAGCCTATGGTCCCTTTACTCCTGAGACCTACAATCTTTTTTCAGCTACAGTAATTACTACATGAGCTGGTAAAAGTAGTCAGGTTCATTCAGTAGTCCTACACTATCCACCACTGATACTATGACCTAACAGTTTTCACCAAGGTAGGAAAAATACCAGCCATCGCATTTTTGGAATAGTTTGAAAAACCTCAGAGCACCAGATCAACCAGAAACACAATTCACAGCAGCAACTTTGATTCAATTTGGTATCTTTTGGGCTCTCAGTTTTGAAGAGGAGTTGTTCACATCTGAATAAGTCCTGGTCTTTTTCTCTATGATAATGTTTTTCAATAGAGGGACTATATGAAAAGGGAAGATGACATGTTACTAGTGGATTTCATAATATTTCTAAAGATCAAAATACAGCTTTGAGAAGTAAGATTTACTGTATAATTGCTGTAAAAAAGCAAATACTTTTGGGATACAAAGTGAAAAGCTGAAATGCAGCTGTATAGATAGGTAACAAACAGCAGAAGATGGGAATTTTGTGTGTTCAGATTAACTAAGTTTTTTTTAATGCATTTTGCAGCACATTTTGCTTCCATAAGCCTTTGGGGAAAGTACATAGCATCTATTTTTTCTTGTAGGTAAAACTATAATAAGCTAAAGATAATTTCGAGTGTGAGATTTTTATTGGTGTTCAACAAGCATCTTTGACTAATAGTTGTGAACCAGCCTGATTAGTAATTAACAATCTGATCACCACAAACACAGAGTGCGAACCCCAGTGGTATTTGTAATAAAGCTGCATCAGGAGAGGACAAGTAACAGTTCTCATGTTATTTCTCAATTATGTTTTCCATATCTGTGTTTTTTTGGTTTTTTTTTTTATAATGCACCTGAGAGCTGCATTTACTTGCCCTTGCCACAAGTGACCAGGGATTTACCTATGTGTGCATAAAACTTGAGCTGTGTAAGAAACCATTCAGAGCTGAATTTGGCAGCAGAAGCCTCACCTGCTGACGATGTGCAGAGTGCAAAAGCCCTGCAGTGCCGAGGGGAAGATCTCCTCCAGTGAAGGGCAAGCAGAGCTTGTAGTATTTGCCCTTTCAGGCAGAGGTGTGTATGTGTATGAGTGTGAAAAGAAGGTGAGAATTCCTTTGGGAAAGCAGCTATAGCACAACATCTGTAATGCAGATCTGTGTAAACGATGTCTTAGGGAAAAACTTGTACTTTCTTTCCAAGTGTAATCCAGGTTGAAATCCTTCCTGTCAGTAAATTGCATTCTACATCATTCAGTTTATGTTGTGTTTCCTAACTCACCATTGGACCAGAGTAGATACAATAGGTGTGAGTGGATATATCTCTTATACTAACAACTCATTTTGGAATATGATTTCTCGGCTTAATCTCTATTTATAGGTGTTTTAGTAATTACTGTTTCAGTGGAATAAGTCTTGAAGCAAATCATTGTCAGTCAAGTGAGGAGGTGTTAGTGGCTGTTGCTGGCCTGGGAGAGTTTCAGGTGCAGTGCATTCACTATGATTTCAACTTTGAGAGCAGGTGCAGTCAGAGCAAGATGTTATCTAATAAAAACCACCAAAAANTGGAAGTGCGCCAGATGTTGATTAAATGGTATTTTTGGTTGATCACTAAGTAGACAGGTTGAGGGGTTACATTTAGTAGGAGCAGTGTTTGGTAGACTTCTGCCACATGGCCATTTAAAGAGAAGTCTCTTCCAGGCTTGAACTGAAGAGGAGGAAGAGCTCTTCTATATATGCATATAGGTGTTTTCTAGCCACAGTAAAATATGTAGCTATTTACTCTTAATTCATCAACAGTGTGATGGGATGAAGATGAGAAATAAAGCATGAAATGCTGTATAAGAATATTTCATCCTCTTGAATACATTTAATATGATGGCTCAATCTTTTGCGAATCACGATAATAGGTGCAGAAAAGTCAGAAAAAACAAGCTAAAGACTCATCTGTGAAGATGACCCTATTGACTTTTTTTCTACAGAATGTATTTTCCTGCTGATCAGAAAAAAAAAAATCTGCCAAACTGTTTTTTTTCCCAGTCTTAGCTGATGCAGTTAATTCTCTTAAGTAGTATTGCAAACATCAAAATTTTGCCTGTATCATCAGCTTCCATGAGTCACAAAGACTTTTTTTTAGGACAAATACTCTTCTCTGTCCTTGTGAACTAACACTTAATACTTTCTAGAGGGTGCTGGGATACATTGATGGATATGAATATGAGTCGTTATGCGTAATGACAGGTCTGCTTCATATATTGCTAAGTGTTATACATAAATGGAAAAAATAAAAACTTTTTGCATTAAATGAGAGAAAGGAAGTGGAAACAATTAGATGTCTTTCATCCCTCTTCATTCATCATTAAATTAATAAAAACAAGACCATAAAATGAGGAGAGAAATTGAGAAGCTTGCAGAATCTTCCTGCAAATATAGGGTTAAAGATTTCTGTGCTTAATGCAACTTTGCAGTTTTTCCCCTTTCATTACTCCCAGCCACGGTCTGTATTGATTGGAGAAGTCTGCATATATTTAACATTAGACAGTTCTGGAATTGCACATGTTCTTAAAGAAATAATATTTAAGCAAAACTTCAACCCACAAAGTTTTAATACAGTAATTTGGGATCAAAATTTAAGGTTAATGGAAGTTAATGCAGCATTTGTATTTTTCATGCTTTTCATTTAGAAAATTTGTTCCTCTAACATTTCAGGCATTCAGAAATAATGCAAGCGGTCTGCAGTCCCTACTAAATCCCTGAGAAGCTGGGAGATTTCGGGTATCTTCAGTTAAGCTGTCAGGTCCCAGAGGAATTGCGGGCATTGACCTTGAGGGAGAAGTTCCTTGAGTACAACAGAACAGAGCTCTCATTGGTGTTCGTGTGCTTGTGAAGCTGCAGCAATGTCACCTCTCTGTACTAATTAAGAGTTGCTGAGAATCTGACAACTAAAGATACCATGAATCAACTCTAATGTGGGTAACTGTGGGAGGACAGCAGATAGTTCTAAAGCAAGCAAAAACTGGAAAGTAAAACAATGCTGACCACGTGGACTTCAGCAATCTGCATTGTCCAAGGAGAGGATTTGATCATTCACAAGTGACACCTCCTTGTGAGAGAGCAATATCAAAAAAAGGTTTAGTCACTTACCAGCTAAACACTGAAGTATCTGACATATTGCTTAGAGATAAAATCTTTAAAAGTACAGAAGAATATATTTGCTCCCTTGCCTTATGGATGAAGTATCAGTTTCTTGTTTCCAGAATGGCTTGTACATTTTAAAACTCTTTGTATAAAACCAGAAATAATATGGGAGAAATTATTCCAGAAATATGTATGTTAGTGGTAGAACATGCCTTTAAACTACTGGATAAAAGGCATGTACCCAGCCTCCTTTTTAATATTTTAAAAAGACAGCGGCTGTGACTGTTTGTCGCAAAAAGTCCAAACCTGTCTGTATATGTTGGGCATAAAAGCTAACCCTCCAATGTCCCTGGCTGAAGTAACTTAAAAAGCTGCTGTCCCCAGCTGTCCCATTAATACACTTGAGCATATGCTTTGACTTGAACATATATGAAAATACAACTAGCTGTCTAAAAAAATCCAAGCCTTCGGTATGGGTTTCCTTAACCCAGCTTCAGTATTGCTTGAAGTTACCGTCACTGGCTTGATGCAGAGGCAGTTCAGTGTGCATCTGGCTGGTTTTTGCTGATGATGACAAGAGGAAGAATGACCAGTTGGGGACAGTGATGTCTTGTCCTCCTGCAGGTTTCATAATGTTTCCCTACTGGGTCAAACATTTCAAAGGACTTGTTCATTCTTTGGGCCACAGTGTGAAGTAGGGAGAGTGATAGCCCACTCTACTGTGTTCTAATTTGGCTTCAGATACACATTCCTGGATATCAGCAAAGACATTTTAAGGGCTAGGACACAGACATGCTTCCAGGCTCATGAATAGGGGTTATTTATTTAGTTGTATGGTTTTTTCTAATTCAAACTAATCGCTGTTGGTGAAAGTAAAAGATGGACCTGTTTCAGATTTAAAAGTTTGTTTGGTTTATTTTATTTTTAACTAATTCTTATCCAGTACTTTTAAAAGCAAGTTGTACAAAAATTGGAATCTATGGACACTGTGCTTACTTGGACCCATGAGGGAGAAGAGCAGTAATCTGATTTTCACAGGAAGGGAAACAGTTGTTTTCTGAGGGACAGCTAAAAATGAGAAATTAAATTCACTGGATAAGATTTAAAAATCCCCCAAACATATAGATAGCATAATTTTGAAGGTCTTTGAAAAACACTAGGGGCTGTTTATGTTGTTCTGTCCAAAAAGAAAAAAAAGTAAGAGAGGGTAGGGTAGTTTGAGGTCTAAATGAGGTAATCTGCAGGAAAAAAAAAAAGATCATATTTGTTAAACTATATAAGAAAAAATCAGAAGATAATATGGCTTTGTTCACAGTATTACATAAAGAAGATTAAGGACGGGAAACAAGCTGCTTAAACACTGTAAACTAATTAGTTCAATGAATTATTTTCCCGAGGTTCATGAGATATGAAACACTGGCACCAGTGCGTGAAATACACCCTGCCTCAGTGCTCTTTTCAATTTATTTTTCTGTTAGTGTCATATGTGTATATAAAAAAAGAGCAGCCAAAAAGAAAGAGGTTACAGAGAGAGACCAAAGCCTGTCAGATGACTGAAGCTGACATTTTGTCATATTAAGCCTGATACGGGAGGGCCCCCTTCTAATGCCATGTATAAATACCAGCGTCATTTTCTGCTATCATAGGCTCCACTACTGAAATGATGTCATGACGAGGCCCAGAGGGATTCCTGTTGTTGCCCTGTGCCCAACTCCATGCTAAGTTATGCACAAGCGAGCTGACAAGTTGCTAATTAGTTCAGCCAGCATTGGGGTGACTGGAGGGAGGCAGGCAAACGGGGACACTGCACGGGCTGTGACTGTGTGCATGGCGAGAAGCTGGCTGGATGGGGAATAGCAATGACAGGTGTTGGGCATGGTAAGTGTTTCAGCAGCCCTGGATTTCTGTTTTTGTCAGTTGACACATGTGTGGGGTAACAGGCCAAATCATGCAAGTATTCCAGATACTCTTTAGAACACGTTTGTCTGTGTGCTGAAGAGCTTTATACTAGGAAGCTAGTACCTTTAGTAAATGTGATTATTTATCATTCTAATTTGATAAATGTAACATGATATGTCATATCTAGTTTGTTAATTTTTTTTTTTGTTGTGCACCATACCTAAATACTTAATCAGAGGTGCCCAGTATTGTAATGTTTGTAAGAAGCTACTTCTTGATACTAAGCAGACTTCCCAGGATTTTGCCACCCTACAGAGATACAGTGATATAGATTTCTCTTTTTTGAGGAGTATAGGATTGTGTGGGATATGACCATATGGACCACTACACAAACTGTCATATCAGATGAGAATGTTAGAGAGTAATGCTTGGGGGTGCCTGCATAAGTATAAGAATAGTTTTGCATAGAGAAATGAGGAGGGAGAAATCCCATTGTGATTATAGGTTGTATTTTTAATAGTACTGAAATATGGAGGGCAATGAACATTTCAATTTAGACAATAGCCCAAGGGCTTTTAAGTAATATATGAGGGGCATTGAGTATATAGCAGAGATAACATAATAAGGACATAGTGGATATATCATTTAGATGAGGCTTCATCATCTGGAGATGAAGGGAGGAGGAGATTTGACTTTTCCTATGGGTTTTGTAATGATTTTTGTGTTTTGCCACATGGGACGTGTGACATTTTGTTGTATGTTACCAGTGCAGAATTTGGAAGCTGTTAATGCTTACATTATTACTTATGAAAAGAAATCTTGTCTAACTACCTTTCTGTTCCTCCAATGTTTTTCATGAATAAAAATCTTCTTGCAAGTGCTATGTCTTAGGTGGCAATCGCCTGATGTGCTTCAGGTTGAATTTCTTAAGTATGCTCCAGTGGAATAGGAGTTTGTTTGAAAAACTTAGCAATGGGTTTGGAAAAGAAAAAAAGGAATCAGGGAAAGGAAGGGAAGAGGGAGAGACACTCTCAGAAACAATTACTGTGTCATGTCCTACTTTCTAAAACTCCCTGGTAATGTCCTGTTTGGCATCAGAAGTACCTAGCATGTTCTGCAGTGGCATCTGCAGGAAAGAAGCATGTCACTTGAACACAATTCACTTCTTGGCAAAGTAACAGAGGGCAGGGCTATATTTATATTTCCAACCTCTTATTCCCACTCGCTCCTTTGTTTTTCAGCTGTTGAGGTCAGTACATTAGTTCCCAAAAAGTAAAAGAAGCCTGGGAATCTTGGTAACATGGGTTCTGCTCAATTATGGCTTTTAAATAAGCAAATCAGATTCTACTTAGCACCACAGTCAGAACAAAGTGCTATTTTTATTACCCTCTACAATGCATTTCCTTGCACATATGCCCTGCATTTACAGATGCGTTATAAATTATTTGTTTTTGTTTGTAACAAAGGTACCTTTTTTTACTTATGATTTCTGAAGTAACCAGCCTGAGAAATGTTATTAAATCATTGTTTACAAAAACATGAACCAGAAACACTTTTCAGTTTTATGTTAGACCCAATGAACTAAGCGTCTGCCTAGTGAGGAGCATAATTACCTCCTTGTAAAGGTGATGATATAACCCCATCTTTTCCCTGGAAAGGTGATAGAAAAGATGTATTTGTAGTTGGTAGTAAAGAAGAAATATAGGAGTGGAAGCTCTTGGTCTTAATCTGACGTTTTCTTCAAAATCTGGAGCTACTATATGGCCCAATGCCATGACTAATTTTGCTGTGTACTTCTAAGAAACACATTTTGTGTTCTTTCCTTTAGGATGTAGTGTTTAATATTGCTTAGTAATCCTCCCTTGGAAGAACATATGGTACATAGTATTCTATCATGTCAATAAGAAACAAACCGTAGCTTCTTAAAAGGAATATATTTCAGTTTAAAATGGTATCTGATGAAGAATGAGCTAATCTACTGAGGAATAGAGGGAAATAAAACCTCAGGCTTTTTTTTCAGATATAATTAGATACTTAGGGACCTTTATGGGTTCCAGAAGTAAACCCGTGTGACCCTGTCCTATTTATTAAGACTGATGAACCCTTGTTAGTGTGTTTACCATTTCCCTCTTGCATTACTGCTGTTTTACAAGCTGTCTAAAAGTGTGCAATTTTTGTGCTATATATTTTTTTACCATCTGACTTCCATGACTCTTTCCACAAAATGTATTTTTTGTGGGATCCTCAGAAATTTTTAACTACTTGATGGTTCTGGCTTTATCCATCATATAGCCTTTTTTTTTTTTAAAATTGTTTTCCATACATCCATGTAGATATGTTCTGCTTCTGAAATTCACAAAACCTTTTTGACTAATCTCATAGGCTGACCTGCACACTGAAATCATACCAATGTTTGTTGCTGCTAATTATTCTGGGTAAACCTCTGGGAATCGGGCCCCTTCTTAATGGCTTTGGAAAAGCAACTAAAAATTTAGTTCCCTCTCAAGAATACTGCTTATTTCACCCTTGTAACTCCACGTTAGGGTAAAACTTGTGTTCTGCGTAGAGGCAGTGTCCACAAAACTGCTAGTTTAATTTTGTTCTTTGTTAATTCAAAGTGAGGAAGAAGGAAAGAGGGAAGGGACTGTATTTGGCACTGCAGTGTAACAAAACCAGCTGTGTATGTGGTGCAAGGGGGTTATTAGATATGACATAATGTGTAGTATTTCTATCATGGCATTATGTATCTGTCAGGCTTTTGGCAGTCAATTTTTTCTGTGTTTGAAGTCCTTCTCATGTATTTTCAGTGGGTATCAGTTAAAATGTCCAGAAATCCCTCTGCAACCAATCACTTTTGCTTCCTCTAAATATCTGCTTTAATTGATGGCTTGTTAAACTAAGTTAGGAAGCCATGGGGATCTCAGCCTACACTGTGTGGACACAGCTGTAACTTGACATGAAGAGAAGGGATTTAGAAATGTTTAGGCAGCATGGCTACATCTAGATAATTATTTTTTGCAATTAGAAATTTGTGTAATTGAACAGCTGACAAAATTTTAATTTCTCTTTTGGTCAGGAATGCATCCTGTACTGCATGTTTTGAAAATGTTATATATGCCTATTATCTAATTATTGTTAAAGAAGAAACACATAAACAGTAGCTCTTTTTTTTATAGTAGTAGAAGTAATTGCACAGACACGGGTTTTGAAAGAAGTTGAAGCATGCAGCAGTCTCAGGTGGTGTGAGAGAAGAGATTTTCCTTCCATAGGGAGGATGCTTTTGCCAAAAGGAACCTCCCTAACCCTCGCCCCCAAAACTGCAAACACAAAATCAAAAGCACAAAACAACAAACCCCTTAAAAATCTGTTGCTGCTTTTGCATATGTTTGCTCTCAGTAGCCTATGTATCAGCAAGTGTCTTGTTTAGATACCCTATTAAGTTACACACTGATAGCCTTGCTGGTTTAAGTCTGTCTGCCGTGGTATATGATATAGACATTTCAGATAAGCAAAAATGATCTTGGAAAAGAAAGCTTTATGACATTTCAGCTCACACTGTTGGATTCCTTCCACAATGTACCTTGCCTGTGATAGAATATAAAAGAAATGTCCAAATACTAAAGTCCTTTTTGACTTCCTGCCAGGGATTTTAGGGCCACAGACTCCCAAGTTCAAATAAACTAGTGAGATTTTACTCACAGAAAACTGCTGATACCATTTCTTGGATGAAAATGAAACACTGGAAGTCATAGTCTTTGCATTCTGTTCAACCACTCTGCAGTTTTGTGTTGCTGCAGGCTGTGCAAAGAATTGAGTAACACTTACATTCGGACTTATCAGTAACCAAAGCAGGTAAACCTTTGCAGTCCTGAGTTATTAGCTCCCCAGCTTTACCAAGCACTGATGTGGCTACTTCCAGCTGTTATTTCATGCAGCTCTGTATATTGCTCTTAAATCCAGACAGCCTTTCTTTTATTAAAAACAAAACAAAACAAAAAATAGCTCCTTTTTTTAAAAGCATATACATATCAAAATCAGATAATTAATTTTTTAAGTACCGTGACTATAAATTGTTCCTTGGAAATGTGGTAATACAAATCTTCTGAATTTCTAAGTAGCTGAACACCAGAAATTTTGATTGAAACGGAAAAAAAGAGCAGCTGAAAAAGTGCTGATGGACTTAAGAAGACTTGGCTTTGAAACAGAAGACTTTCTGAAGTGGGACTGCTGGACACAAGGGCGAGAGAGGAGGACCATAGCTGGCAAGAAAGCATTTCTCTGGAACGTTGGGGGCTACCATCTTTTCACAAAATTTCTCAGGGAAGTCAGTATTCCTAACAAATCAACTTCAAACACAGCTTTGAGGATTTGAGGTGTTGCTGTGCAGTGCTGACTGTCACACCTTTCTGCCAGCCATGGTACACCCCACTGGGGGTGACAGAAGGTGCCTATGCCCTGGGAACCCTTTACTTACTTCATTAGACAGCCCCCGGGCATCTGCCTGATGCCCGAAGTGTGGAGCTTTGGCTCATGGGAAGTGTTTCCGTGTGCCACTACCTACACTGGTAGCAAGCAGTTTGTGAGGGTGAGGCATTCTCAGGCTACGGTAGCATAAACAACTGCAACAGTTTGCTTGGGGAAAATCTGCTGGGGGCCCAAGGCTTAGCAGAGTATTGCATGAAAAGTAAGGAGAGCACAAGGGCTTCAGAAAATGCCCGCCAAATATTGTTTACAGATTTATATTTCGATCCTATGGTTTGCTTATGGAAATCTTTATGCATATATTGAGGATTCTGCACCCACTATTTCTTTAATCATATGTCCTACAGATTAAACAAAATTGATGATTTTCTTTGTTTTCTCTGACAAGTTTTGATGTGCTTAGGCATGGAAATACTCTGTAGTAGAAAAGAGGAGGGATCAGTCTAAACATCTGCAGCGACCCCGTACTAATTTATTAAATGCTCTTGATTTCTAATGGAGAAGTAGGAGGATGGAGTTGTAGGAATGCAGAGTTCTCTGAGTTGTATTTGTGCACATGCACAACTCTGCCAAGTTCTCTTCCAGCCATAAATTTATTTTACCACTTTAATTTCTTGTATTCTCTTCGGCGAATAATATTTATTCGTACAGCCCCCAATTATTGTACATTATCATAGACTGAAAGATCTGTGCTTGGGGAATGGGAAAAACAAAAAATTGTAGTTTTGCCTTTAACAGAATTTTTTCCAAAGTATATCTCATTTTGGGAGGAGGAGGAAATCATAATTAAAGGAACTTGCTTGCCATAAAATACAGCATGAGCTCTGATTAAGCAAATTGCCATTTTTAGCTTTTCGTAAAGTCCTTAGCAAAACTATAAGGTGAAAGTAAGATAGTTCATTTTTCAGTGGAACATGTGGAGCAGACACATAATGGCTGAACAGATAAATGGTGCTTTGCACGTTAGTGGACACTTCACTGTGAAGATACCATTAAGTCAGTTTGCCAGCGTTGCAGTTAAGGCTTTTCATCAGCCTTGCATTTGCATTTCTTGGGTAGTTTTATTTCAGAAGTGCATATATCTCAGGTAACCGATCAGTTTCATGTAACTGATCTGTATCTGTTTGTGATTCCACGTTCTTTACCTCCCACATGAGTTGTACCTTTCTTGTGCAAATAAGCTGCCGCCACTGCCTCTGCTTGATCTCTATACTACAGATGTTTCTAATTAACTCTACTGTGACAGGCCAGGAGGATATAGTTACAGAGGCTGACAGGTCCCAGGGTCCTTGGAGGCACTGGTGTGTCACCTGACGCATTCCTTGTGCTAGCGTCTTTTTGGCAAGCTTTCCTAATTATTACAGTCAAACAGTACCTCTACATTTAACACGGAGAGTGTAGAGTGATAGCATACAAAAGTCAGCAAAGAATGCAGACTTATGATAATGGAAATGTTTCAGTATCTGTTTGGTGGTTAGAGACACTGAGGACGCCATTATGCCCAATTTCATTTTTTTTTCTGCATTGTTTTGCTTGGCATTAACAATGCAATTAGGCTTGCTTTGCTGTTTAAAGTCAGAAATAAGATTATAAGATTTCCTGCATTTCTCTCCCCCCAGTAATTTATCAAAGCTTCATTATCCCACGGAAAGGACTGTGACATTCTTCGTTTCTTGGAAGATTTAGATTGAAGAGATCATTGACGGCCAAACATTTGTACGCCAGTTATTACAGGTCAACTTCTTTTACAGCAGATTTTAAGTGGTGCATGTGCTGTGTCATGCATCTTTTCTCACTTAAGGTTTTCTCTCAGACTGGGTCAGAGAACCATCAACTGGAGAATATTTCCATACATACGGGGAATCTCTTGTGCTCTATGGGCATGACTGCTCCTTGATTCTGGGTGAACTTGGCATTTAAAGGCACCTGGAAGAGGTGAACAGTATTGATGAGGAGGATATTGCACCTGGAGATGGTTGGATATCCTGAAAATGTCTTCAGCTTGCTATCAAACAGGAGTGAAGGTGCATGTACACTTCAGTAATGAAGGATAGGAGATACCTTTTCAATAAAGAAGGGCTGATTCTTTCTTACACTTGGAAATGAGAACTGCCCATCTAATGAATTAAAGATTGGGAATCTCATTCTCTTAGATCTATCACTTGAGAATAAGAGTAATTATTTCCTATTGCTCTTCATGGAATACAGTTATAATTGCCTTAATGTAACAATGTTCACATTAACACTTAATTGTTAATGTCCTCCTAATTTGAGGAAATCATCATCTCTTCATATTTCATCACTAGAGAATGTTCTTACATTGAAGTAGCATTTTGAAGTCACTGTATAAGGGAAGAACTACATATGATCTTTTGCTGGGAAGGTATAATTTAGATATATACTTCTTTTTCTCCTTGAAATTTGTTTCTAGTGTATTTTGGTTAGTCAAACTTTTTTGAAAGGCTAAATTGCCCAGACAAAATTGTTTATTGTATAGAAATATATAATGGTGTTCTCTGGCAGAGAAGGGATGTGCCTTTCTTTGTCTCGTTTGTGCATTCTATCTTGTGCTGGAAGACATATTAGGAAGGAT
>WEIT01008641.1:0-11617 GCA_013389985.1 Dryoscopus gambensis | reverse complement strand
TAAAACAAACATTC
Source organism: Dryoscopus gambensis (assembly GCA_013389985.1). Lineage (NCBI taxonomy): Eukaryota > Metazoa > Chordata > Aves > Passeriformes > Malaconotidae > Dryoscopus > Dryoscopus gambensis. The sequence continues at coordinate 11,603 of WEIT01008641.1, read as the reverse complement.
ATTTCTTTTTCCTCCTAATTTTTTATGATATGTGCTGTACTGTTGCATCTGCTGAAACACTCTCGTCCAACATCCATGCAAATTATTATTTGTACTGGCTTCACAATTGTTCAGGTGATTGTCACAGCAAGTCCTAGAAGAATGTCCTCTGTGTGCCTGTGTGTGTGTCAGTGCAACATATCTTAATGGACAAAAACGCTACATAAGCCCTGCTAACAAATGTCTAAAAATAATTATCAGTGCAAGCATATTTTGGCTTTCCTTATTTGAATTAACACATCTAATTGGGATGTTGAGCTTTACTTTGGCTATGCTTAGGCTTGTTCGAAGTCCCTGACTAGATATTTATGAATGCTTAAACAACTATGTGAGTCTGAGATTCCTTATTATAGCATGTGTGCCTGTAGGTGTGGGTGCTCATTCGTTTGTTCTCAACTTCTTTTTCTGGGCCTCAGTTACAATTTTGTAGCTGTTATTGTAGTCACAAGATACATGATGTGGTCTATGCGACTTTGTCCTGCAGACCGTGTAGGAGGTAGGGAGTGTAAAGGGCATGGCTATGCATTCCCTTCCCTGGAATCTGGGAGGACTGTTTTGCCACGACCTTACTCTGGTTTTTCTCTACATTCTTTGCTGTCCCCAAGCTGTGAGGCTGATACGTTTTGACAAAATAATTTCATTAAGTGCAAGTCCCCTTAGAAAAACAGAAATAAAAATTGATGGGAACTCTGCATGATTAAGTGTTCAGTGAATTTTTTCTGAACCTATGGTAAATTTACTTCGGAGCAAATTCTAATAAGTATTTTGATTATCTGCTTCATGTGCTCTCAACTGGAGTGGTCTGAATTCTCCCTATAGTTACTATGACGTGAGAACAGCCTGGGCTTGGCCAACATGTTAAACCATGTTTGCAGAAAGACTACATCAATGAATATTCTTTTCCCAAGGTTTTGTTTTCAATTTTAAATGGCTATCATAAGAGAATCTTAAATCTCTCAGCAAAAAAAAAGGAGCTGTATTTTTAAAAATCCACCGTTTCAACAACATTCCTTTGTTTAGGACAGGATACATGTAGACACCTGCTTGTCTTGTGAAAAAAACAGCTGGTGGAAAAAGCAAAAATATGTATTATAAAATGGTCACTGAAGAAAACAAGGGTTGGTTATGTTTGGGTCATCGGTATAAACCTTTTGGTGCTGTTTTGCCCACACCTCCATGAACTACCATCAAAGATGGAAAAAAAAAAAGAGTTTTACAGATAGTATATCTGAGTTATGGGGACAGAGGTGGCCATGAAATGCTACTCATCCCTTAAACAAAAGAACTTGGATTGAGAAGCGGTAAACTGTGCTCCAGATGTTTATCTCTTTGGTGTACATTTCTTTTGTACGAAACAACTGCCTGCCATATACAGTATTTGATTTAATTCCTGGTTCTGTTGAAGAAAATAATAATTGAGATATTGAAGCAAGTTTATTTCAGCTGAAGTTTGTTTCAGTTTGGTTGAGGAGATGCAACTTGCAGCAACTTTTCTTTCCAGTTTAGCATGGTTTTGAGTGTGGTGGGAACCTGAATTGTATCACTCTGTTATCTCAGTCAAGAAGTGAAATTATATGCCAGGCAGGGAATGGAAAGCTGCAGCATTTTATTGGCAAAGCCAAGGCCAAAACACTTTGCGGTAACTTGCTCCCGAGCAAGAGTGCCTCTTATTTGTCTCTCAGTGAAATTGTGTGTAATAAATTTCCGCCTGATGCTGTATCAGCAAGTAATTGCTTCTACTATATCTTAAAAGCTTTTCATACTTAAAGTTCTTCAGTGCTCTTTAAATTTTATGTATTGCTTTGAGTAACTTTCCTTTACACTTAAACCCCCTCCTGCTTTGAAGCTTTACTGAAAGTGAACTTGCATAAGAAAATTACTGCTGTGCTTAGTTTATCTGTTGCCAGATAAACACTTCATTCCCAGATATATAGCTTAATAACTGCATCTTTATACCTTTAAAACAGATCGTGGCTTGTGCACAATTGTAGCATTTCAGATTAGAGCCTCTCACTCCCTTTTTCTCTCCATGTTTGTTTCTTCCTCCTTTTTCAAAATGAAGGAGAAAAATGGGATGAGAAGAGGTTTGTGAGTTTGTATGAAACTGTTTAAAGCATGTATTCAGCTGTTGTGTGGGGAAACCTATCCAGCTATATCATTCGTACATCAATTCTGGTAGGACTTTTCTCAGCCATATTCTCTAGATCTAACAATTCCATTGGTTACAGTCCTGTTTTATATCAATATTATATTCTTACACTGTCTGTAGTGTTAAGCCCTAGTGATTTTATTTGTGACTGCTTTTTTAGAAAACATATTTTTACCCTAATCTATTTCCTTGCTACATAGTGATTTAAGAGGTATTCAATCCATTTCTGAAATTTTTGGCTGGGAAGAGGCTTTTGGGACTGTTCAGAGAAAGGTCATACAGTTAAAAGCAACATTAAGTCTCAAACATACAGATAGGGAACCACTCCTTAAGGGAAGTAATTCAGTATTAATACTTCCTTGCATTTGTTTAAGAAAACTATATGTTTTTCAGACACACTGTTACTGTCCAGCTGTTTTGAATGAACTTCTTAGGTTATATTGGTTTTCTGTTTTCCTTTTCTTGAAGCTGTCATAGTAGAAACAGAAGTTTTCTGTTGTAAACAGAAGTTTTTCTGTTCTGTAAGGTGACCAGAGACTACTCTAAGCCTTTAAAAAAAAAAAAAGAGGGAGCTTTAAAAGCACATATGAGACTCATCAGAAAAATCACAACGAAAGCCTAGCTACTCAGGTGCTGATTTTTAAAAAAATATTATTTTATTTCTTAATCTGCAGCCAAGAAGCAAGAGGTTTAGTGAAATCTAGTTTAAGATAGTGATATTAATGGAAACAGGTTCAGACCTTCTGTATTAAATTGTTTCTTATGCAACATTGTGGGTGGCATGCTTGAAACAAAGTTTGCAGTTGAATTTATAGTACTAACACCAACTTGTCAGTGGAGCAGATGTTTTGTTTTCTGTTTATTTGATACATTCTTCAATGCAAGACTTGATGCTTCAGCCAAAAGCTTATTAAGTGAACCTAAAATGCTTCTGTCTTTGTCTTGTCAAATAACTACCGTTGTCAAATAACTGCATGCAGTTAAGATTTTCAGCATGAAGTACAATTACTCCAGTTTCATTGATCACCTGGTATACCCAAGGTATATTAAGGCAAACCTAAAAAAGAATGTTTTAGAAAGGAAATAATTGCAGGAAACAGTTGATCAAGAAGTTGCAGTATGTAGGACACACTGGAATTCAGGTAGCCTGAAGCAATTCCTTCTCAATTTCTAGGCTTTTTTTAGACCTCTAAGTATTTAGTGAGAAATTCAGAACTCAGTTTAACTTTCTACTATACAATATTGCAGGAGCCGTTGAATAAGTTAGATGGTTATTTAAAGGTATTGCCTGTATTAGATAACTGACTTTTTTTACAAATCAGCTTGATTAAATCAGTTAATCAGCTTTTTGCTGTGCTTGTTTAATGTCTGTTGTGCTTCAAATTGATTGTTATTGTTGTCTGCTGCCTAAGAAGGGAGCCTGGATTCTATTGTCACTACTCTTTTCAGCTGCACGATGAGCAAGGGGTCGTTGTGGAATTGCCCGGATTCAGGCATAGCCACAGGCAGCTGGCATGGGCCTGGGATGTCCCATCCTTTCTGGGAAGCTCTTAGAGGTGCAAGAGATGAAGGGGAAAGCAAGTCCCCTGGTGCTGAAGCTGGGAGGGTCGCAGTCAGGTCAGTTACCCAGTGCCAGACCGTGAGCCGTGCGTGGCAGTGGGAGATCTGTGCTGGGCTGCAGGGCAGGGAGGCGGATAAGGAGCTGTGCCAGCGTGGGCCATCGTCACCGCACTGGGTTGGGGATTTTCTTCTGGAGTGGAGAGGGAGAAAGGCTAGGCAGTACCTAAAACCCATGAGCTACCAAGGGGCTAAAAGCTAGAAAAAAGACACTTGGCCTGCCTTCAAGTTTATCTAGTGCGTCTCAGACCTGAGAGATTGACACAGTGACTGCTGAGTGTCTCTGGAGCCAACGTAGGGTGGACAAAGCTGTGCTAAGTATATCTAGCAGGACTTTATGAACCGAAGTGAATCTATTGAAGTGAAATGTTCAGTGGTACCTGGTTACCCAGGCTTTTCTGTTACCCATAGTATTTGCTTGCCTCTTACCTTAGGTAATTCAGGTATGACAGTAGTCACCCAATTGTACTGAAGGGCTTGAATGGTTAGTCAGAGGAAAATACTACCCATGACTATGTATAGGGACTACATTCTTGACTAAGAATAAATTGGTGTCCATTGTGCATAGCCTGTGAATTGTTCAGAATGATACAATTGCTTACCATTTTCATTTTGAGTAATGACTTGTCTGACTTGTCTGAGTTTCAAAATAGCTGTGGAAGATCTAGATAACTGGAAATTTAAAAACCAAAGATATTCAGGTGGATATGCTACTTTTTCTGGACTGTTTTGTACCAACAAACAATCTCTTTTTAGAACAACTTGGACTTGGCTGGTAATAAAGATTACATGGGCATGATGCTCCCAATTTTTCATTTGAAGTGATCAGAGTTAATTGTAAGGGGAATATGATTCAATGTAACTTCAATTACTGTTTTCCCCAGCAAATAATGTATTAAAAATGAAAAGGAATGTTATATCAAGTGTAGATGTTCTCTTTTGTATTTTTCCTTTGCTGAATTGTATCTTACTCAGCGGACTTTTCAAAAAATCAGTTACACTGATGTGCCTTCTGTGTGACAGGCTGCAACTGAACCTCATTTTTCATACAACATATCTATGTGATGTTACCAAATCTATTTGTGCTGTACCCATTTTGCACTTAGGGATAGTTTGCATACTCTTATGAGCAAAAATAGTCAGCTTGCAGTAGTAGAAGGCAAGGCAAAAAATGGATGGAGCTCACAACTTCTTTCTTTGTGACAGTGGGGCTTTCTTCCCTCCACTTTAAGGTTTTTTCTTGTCTCATCAATATCTACAAAGCAGATGCCAAGTCAAAAAGCAGATGCGTTCTGAGCTCTTTATAAATCACTCCTTTTGCCTTGTAGCAGGCAAAAAGTTAAATGAGGGTAGGAAAGGTCCCTGTCTTCTCTGATTGGCAGAAAAGGGCCATGGCTAGCTATAATTGCTTATTGGATGTAATTCTGTTCAAAGCTATTGACTTGGCAAGCCAGCCTTGCCAGACCCTAGGCTCTATTGTATTTCTTGTGCTGCTGAGATGCAGTTTTTAGCATGGATGAAGGAGCAGTATGTTGTTACAAGCCTAGTAAATACGGAGAAAAAGAAATCTAGAAGGTGTCGCTGGTGTATTATGTGTGTTTAGGAATTGGGGAATGCATGCTCTGTGATAATTTCACATTCTTAATGCCCAGCTCTGTTTCCTAAATGGTCTCTGGAACATTTTTTCACAAGTTGGAACTAAGATGGCAACTTGAAAGGTCAAGATATGAAATCAATCAGAAAAGGATGTCAGAATGACTTCTGCAATTATGTCAGTGCTGTTGGACGCAGGGCAGTTACTATTCCTCTCTGCCTTGTCCCATTTGCCTTCCTTGTAAAGTACACATGTGCACTCATTGACCTTTGGCGGCTGATGCTATAAATGTATCCACTGAGGGCAAATTCCAGTATATTCCTTCACTGACAATTGTCACCCACCTCTGATGCATTTTTGTCTGGCATGGACTTTGCTGTCCCTTCTTTTTTTTTCCCTCTCACAGCCTGATGAAACTTGCTTTCTGAAGCTTTGGCTGATTTTGTTTCTAATTCTCAAAGGTGCTAAATGCACTGGGAATTAAATTACAAAGCCAATGTTAACTCATGTACTGCAAACTAGCTCCCTGAGGCATTTCATCACTGTGCACACTTGAGAATTTACAGTGTGGCAGCAGGGCTGTAAAGTGCCTAAACAAAACATTATGCAGTTATTAAAAACAAAATAAAGTAATAGTAATAAAATAGGTAAAAGGGGGAAGAAACTCTTCCAGCCAGGTTTCTAGGCAGAACTGCCAAGTGCTACATATGCCTGGTGACATGCATTTGGCAAGCATGTCCTTGAGACCTGATAGAGTCTGCAGGGAGGCAGCAAGGATTCCCCTGCCATTCATCCTTCTCACCACGCAGTGCTGTTCTGCCGGCTGGATCCCAGACATCGAGCTAAAGCCGCAGCCGGGGGTGTGGAAGGAATGGAAGAAAGACGTGGAAGAGAGGGCTGCTGCCCTCTGGAGGGATCCCTAGCCGTGAAGCAGGAAGGCATCGGGGCAGATGTAAGCCCCAGGAATCACTTCTGGGGCGAAACACAGTGCAGAAGCAGGCACGGAGAAAGAGGAGGAGGAGGAGGAGGATGCTTTGGACTCCTTTTGACCTCTGAGCCCTTGCCCAGCTGAAACTGATCTCTGTGACAGCAAGTTCTAGTCCTTTGTTACCATAATCTTATGATTCATCTTCTAATTGCTGCTTTTATGTATTATGTTCACACACTAACAGGCATCCCAAACACTAGTTTGTTGTTTCTCGTATCATATTCTCACCCATTCCCCATTTACATGAGGGGACTACTGCCTCTTGTGAAAGGAGTTAGCTTCTACTATGTTTGCTCCTGAAATGTCTGTTTAGAATTTATTAAGAGAGGAAAAAAATCGAGTTGTTTCACAGAGTTCTATTTTTCAGCTGTTTTTCTTTACATGAAAATCATAATTAAAACTTAGACTCAGATGGACTAAAAGTATCCGTGAAGTTGTGTTCAATTCATTGAGTGGTTTTAGGGAAAACAGTTGCAAAAGGTGAAACAGTCATTTCAGCATATAAAAAGGATATTTAAATTTTAGAAAATATTAATTAAATTATAAGAGTTAAATGCTTCCCTTGTTCAAACAGAAAAGTTACTTGCACAACAATAATGTTTACACATTTATTCATCCTACATGCTACAGCTAACTCTTTCCAGCTGGTACCTTGGTGACTGCTTCAGCAAGGAAATAGTCTTATGTGAGAGCCTATGTCTTCTGACTGTATGAAGAGATTTGGGTGAAATTCAGGTGGCATAAACTACTTGTGATGTTGGCAAGTCTCCTGTCTGTGCAGCTGTTCAAATTGCATTGCTGAAAACAAAACTGAATGTTGAAATTTTAGGAATAGCAGATAAATCTGAAAGTTGGCCATACTGCTCCTCTCATCTTCCTAATAGGATATTTATGTGTCCTCATAGTATCCAAATGGCTCAGTCATCTGTGGTTATTTTCCCATAGCAGTTATATACTGCTGTTTTTAGCAGAGAAAGCCCAAGGTAGGACTGCACACAGGAAGTTTGTTATGTGGCCAACACTGGATCATGTTTGTTCAGGTCCTTTCTCTACCACTTGGTGCTTTGTATTCTCTCATGGAGTCTGCCTACCTGCCTTTTTATTGTCAGCTATAAAGGACAAGGAATAAGGTGGAAAATCAAAGTAGGGTCTAACTTGATGTGTTTATTAATGCATTCTTCTTTTCCAGTGTCTCAAAATACCCTGATGACCTTCTTCTTTATGCCAGCATTGTGCAGAAATTAGGGTTTTTTGCAGGAGAAAACAGGGCTACAGGGAGCCCCTGTGGTAGCAATCTCATCATTGTGCTCTGACACTTGGTGGTCATCACCTAATGGTGTCATTCAGAGTAATACCTTGTCAGGTACTAAGTGGCTGTGAGGTGCAATCCTCTGGGTATTCAAGATCCTGCTGAGAAGTCTGTAAAGTGTGGCTTCATTTTCCCAGTTGGTAAGTTAGAGGGGTGAAGCCTTAAAAGCTATCTGCTGTTGCTTACCTTTCCTGCTGTGGGACCTGTGTTTAAGTCAAATAAGCCCTGCTCTGGAGAATGTCATCCGCACAGAAAAGAACACCCTTGATTTGTCGGAGCTTCAGACTAAGACAGAGAAGAGTGTAGAACTTTTGTCTCTATCCTAAGATTGCGAACACAGTATCTTACAGCCCTTCACTGCAAATAGTGAAACAGTAGAACTCAGCACAGTTATTATGCTGTCAATGAATGTGTTTGATGTTGATCTGCAAAATCCATCAGGGCAGGCTGTAAACAAAAATGTGAGCACTTTGCAGATACTGGATGTAACCCAGCCAGCCCAATCCAGATAGTCTCTGCTGAACGTTTATTGGTGATGTAAATCTTAGGCTTCCTGACAAGGGGGATTTAGAGTGCAAAAACCTAAGTTGTTTCCTGAAGCTGTAATAAGTCAGTGAGTAAGGAAACTCTTCTGCACTGACCCTTGTATGAGACTACTTGAGGGTCATCAGTGGTTTGGTTAAGCTCATAGGAGCATTTGTTTACATTGAGAATTTTACTATTTGTACCAAGAGGATGTTTAAGTTTTCTGCAGTCTTAATGGGTACTGAAAGGTCTGGGATGTGTCTTTCAGCTGAAACAGACACTGAGTGCTACAAACCTTAGAAGTAGTTCTTCTTCTTCAGGCGGACCTCGCCTGGCTATGCGGCAGTTCTGTGAGCAGCCTGCTCTTCTGCTCTGTGTAGTGTTGCTGTGCACTGCTTTTGGGGGCTGGAGAAAGCCTTTAGCCCAGAGACCAATTTTTAGCGTTGAGGAGAGGGCTACAAACAGTTTTGCATAAGAGGTCCACCAGCACCTCTCTGGAGACTGGGAACCAGATGATAAGCAGAGGAGCAAAGTCTGGCTCAGATTCTGGCAGTCGCTAGGCTTTGCAGGAGCACAGACAATTCTCTTGGTTTCTGCTATCAGTCACATCCATGTAAACCAGCAGGCATCAACAAGGTTAATAAATTAAAAAAGTAATGCAATAATGCTATCAAAAGTTGATTTAATTAGCTATTAGTTCTAATTACAGTATTGTTGAGTGGCTTACTGGATTTCATATCAGGAAGTTACTACAAGAGTACTTGGAGTAATACATATAAATATGTATTTGTTTACCCCAAGATAAGGTGTAGGAGGTGAGTGTGCATATATATGCACTAAAAATGGACTGAAAATCCTGCTAACAAAACAAAATTATGCAGGTGAAACCTACACACTGAAGAGTCAAAACCAGAGGTTCTGCTTTAGTAAGTCACTGTTGTCGTATATTATGAGAGCGGGCATGCCAACGTTAGCTGAACCAAAATGTTGGTTTTACAGTTCATTAGCAGTCTTGGTGAAATGAGCAGCTCACACTGAGCCATCTGAAAAAGTTTCTGTTTCTAGAATACTTTGAGCCCCAACTACAATGTTGAAGAGAGACAGCTGGAGGGAGTTGGGGTTGGAAAAAAAGCTGTTTTCTCTTTCGGTACTGCACAGAGTTCTGAGAGCTGGGGACCATTGCCATTTCAAGAAAATTTCTATTTGGCAAAGACATAGGGTCTCCTGACACATTGAGGATCTATTAACTAGGCCTGCAGTAAGCTCTTTTACACATTTACCCATTCCTTCTTTGGTTAAATTATTTCCGGCAGCACTCTTGACAGCTGTAAATGTAAGAGTTCTGCACATCTCCCCCTGGACCAGACCTGTGAGTCGTACGAGCAGGTCTGGGCACAGATACACACAGCTAGCTGATTCTTGTTTATCCTGAGTAGAAGAATGTAAAAAATGTGCTGGCTTTCAAGGGTCAGAGGCTAAAATATGGATGTGTTTATTGCATATTTTGGTTGTCCTTTTAATAGACAGTTTGACACATTCTTTTGGTGAACTTTCTAGAAGACAGATAGCTCAAAATGGGCACAGGAGAAATCGCTCCTGTCAGGATTCCCATACATATAATTACCTTCAGGTGTCAGATGTACTTAGTGACTGTTGATTTTAATTTTTTTTGCTGTTCAGACATTTATGACTTGTTGTCAGTGAGGTATTTAAATTTATTAATGTGGACATTCTTAAAGGGAGGACATGAAAGATCAGTTGTTTCAGACTTTGTTTTCCCTTATGAAATGGTTGGTATCACATTGTAGATAATTGTTTTGAAGACATGCTTTAGGTCCACTTTTTCAGTCAGCTCTGTGGAGGGATGCCTAGATCTTCTTGCATAACTGAAGCACTGAAAGCTGCTCTTAAGGGTTTCCTTCTGTGTGTATTATAGCTAGATCATTATGAAAAGCTGTTTTGAGCTGCTTTGTTCCTTGTTTTTAAGCTCTTTGTGTGTGATATGCTTAACTGTTTTAGAAGTTATTAAATCAGCTAATCTACCAGGGTACAGAAATAGTGTCAAAATGTGCATCTTAAAATTTCTAGCCTGGGAATGTAATTGTAAATACATATTACTTTGCATTAAAATGAATACTCACATTTTTGCAGCAGCTGCAAGAGACGGGTAAAATTAGTGTAGTCAGAAACTAAAAGTCCCATAATAAAGAAGAAAGCAGGATTGAGAAAACACAGTATAAAATCTGTTTTGAATATGACTGGGAATGTAAGTCATGTACTGAAAAAATGATAGAGATGATGTAGTCAATTAGAGAAAGGAAAGTGGATGTTTTATTATGGATGGACATATTTAGAAAAAATCACTCAAAACAACAGTAAAAAGGAATTCAAATTATTTTCTGTGTCACATGCAGCCGACTCTTAATAATTTAATTAAGCCTTAGATAACCTTTTGCTGGTCCAGTACTGCTGGAATGATACAACTCTTGTTTTTCAGTCGTAAAGTGTGACTGGTTCTCTATATCAAGAAAAACTGGAGGTCAGCATTTTTTTAGTGTATATGAATGCAGTCTCAACATGACAGAAGGAGAATGTTCCAGCTAATTGCAACAGGAATTACTGGTTTTGTTCATATAGGAGCCCCTTTAATATTTGGAAGAGTGATTTAATGATGTGATCTGGCATTCATTCTGCGGTGCACCATCATCAGACAGGGGAAAAAAAAAAGACCTCAGTTGGCATTTTTGCCTAAGGGCTGCTGAGAGCTGATTATTCTTCTAATCAGAACCATCACAATCAAGGCAGACAATTAGCTAGGTTAGGTCTCTGCTGATTTCTCCTGTGGCCCTAAGCATCAGATGGCCTTGAGCACTCTTGAATCCTATCAACAAGTATTTGAGTAATACCTGTTTTGCTCCACCTGTTGTCATTAAGACCCTCTTTTCTTCTATTGAAGTGCTAGGCTGTGTTCATGCTTATTTATATTACTCTGATTCTGGAAGGCGTGAACTGTTGTTCAAAAGATAAAGCTTACTCTAGCCTAGGCAATAAATAGGGTTTTAGTTCCTAGTGTGTAGCATGAAATTGTAGACATTCTTTTGGTATACCATGCATGTGTTGTGAACGTGTACCTAATTCTGTATTTCTGTCAGTAACATTTATTTTCATACATAAACACATATGTTGAAACAGTCAGCAAAGTAATCAAATATACTACTCAAGCATGTCATGGGGTGAGCCTTTGTAAATGGCAATGTGCTCCTTCTACCTGCAGCCTGCTTCAGTCATTAATTCTGGTTTTCCTGTCTTATTTTTGCACACAGTTGATGCTGCTCTGTTCAAGTTTATCACCCAAGTGGTCTACTTGATATCTAAATTATTA